>CM022485.1:23579231-23696342 GCA_011952105.1 Coreoperca whiteheadi
CATCGTGTCATTTTTACACTTTGGTTTTTGTACATAAAAAAAAAAAAAAAAAAATGCAACATTTTCATTAGTGAGCTTTACAGGTGGTGGTAGGCATATTTTGTTACCTTTGGACAAAGCCAGGCTAGCTGTTTCCTCTTGTTTCTAGTCTTTGTG
The DNA here is from genome assembly GCA_011952105.1 of Coreoperca whiteheadi. Classification (NCBI taxonomy): domain Eukaryota; kingdom Metazoa; phylum Chordata; class Actinopteri; order Centrarchiformes; family Sinipercidae; genus Coreoperca; species Coreoperca whiteheadi. The sequence continues at coordinate 23,579,388 of CM022485.1, forward strand.
CTAAGCTAACCAGCTGCTGGCTGTAGCTTCATATTTACAGGATAGACATGAGTGGTATCAATCTTCTCATCTAACTCTTGGCAAGAAAACAAATAAGTCTTTTTGCCAAAAGGTCTACCTATTCCTTTAATTTTGTGTGCTTACTTGCAAGCTGAGACTGACCAAATAAACCCTTGCCAATATATGTACATTATAACAAGACCAAATCCGATTCTAAAAGCCTCGGTGCAGAGCATTGTTTGTCACCACTGCTAAGACAGATTTTCTAAACTATAATATGTCTCTCTGGTGGTGAATACCCTGCTTTGAGATGCTCGGTGGATAATCTCACAACATATTTTCAAAATGCCTTTTAGATGTCAAGTTGTTCTGCCTTTTAGCCATGTGCCACATTGTAGGCCTACACCACCCACCAGTGACCTCACCAACAGAAATGTGGTGAATGGCGTGATTGTAGCCCTCCGTGGGCACACTTAACTCCACAACGCAACACGGGTCAACAGTAGATTTACAGATTCACTCAAGCCGCCATTAACTTAACCTGCAAACAATAAGACTGGGAGCTGCTCAGAATCTTGTACCATTCTGCTGCTTTTGCTTGTGTCAACAGTGATACTGTGCACATAGGAAACATCTTTCTGAAGTGTTCAATATTTAAGAAAAATCATACTTCTTAATCTCATTTAGAAAAGCTGAAGTTATAATACCATTTGACCTTAATAGTTAATAATGCCAAAAAGGTAAATACTGTGTCATAAAAGCATATTTATTAATTCTTTAAAAAAAAGAGCTAATAATAATACCATGGTGATTGATGCTTCATTTTGAGTGGCTCCTCAGTAATGCAAAATACTGTACTGGACATGAATGTAGCCAACTATATCACATTTTGTAGAACATCTACAGCAGTCTATTTTCCTAAAAACAGCTTAAGTAGGCAATCCATTGCAACATCTTTTCAGGATTTTGTTTAAACAGTCATATTACAAAGAAACAGCACAATAGAAGTAATTAATCATTTGTGCTGCACGATGTAGTACTGCGGTAAGATGCAAGCACAGCTCCAAATCCTCCATATCGGCTCAGCCATGAGACACAGCAACAGCTTTGCCTCAGCATACTGAACACCATAAGCTTAGTTGACTGAATAACTATTAGACAAATGTGGTCTTGCCTGCATGATTTTTTTTTTTATTTGTTGTGTACAAATAACATTGTGAACTGTATTTTTTGTATCATTGAGATTGTGACTGTTGTTTTTATTATATTGTACATAAAAAGCACTTTATTTTAATTTTTTAAGATAAATGAATAAAATACATGTTTTGACACATGCATGTGTGAGTCCATTTAATGCTGTAAATTGTTTTTTACTCCTGGATTTTTGCATAGATGGCATGTTTGAGAGAGAGAAAGGGAAAATGGCTCATTTTAGTGCCAAATTTGCATATAATTTTAAATTTCAAAACAAAGCTGGAGTTTAAAAAAAACATTACAATTGCTTATGGACTTAACCTAACTAAAGCTCACAGTTCATCAAGTTTCAGAAAATAACTCACTTTTAAAACAAACATTCATTGATATAGATGTACGATATATACACATATACCCCCATACCCCCGCTCACCCCCCTTGGGGTAGTATGTGTCCTGGGAGTCTGAAGGTTCTGCACAGTATCTTAGCTGTTCCTAGGACTGCGCTCTTCTGGACAGAGACTTCAGATGCTGTACCAGGACTCTGCTGAAGCCGCTCTCTAGGTATGAATTCCACAATGGCCTTCAAGTCCATTTCTTCTTCTTTGGAGTATTGTCATCCAAATGAATAAGCGCCTCAATAATTATACGCATTTTTGTGGTTAATTTAATCAGTTAATCGCTGCTTTTAAAATCCAATTTATTAAGTGATTAAATACATTTACATTTAATTAATGGTATTCAAAAAAGTTTAAAAAAAACATTTAATCATTAAATTTGGCAATTAATTGTATTTCCTTTTTTTCAGCATGCTGATTGGCATCAGCTGCTTCATTTACTGTATGTTTATCACAGGTTAATTCTTTAAAGGACAAATCCCCCCAAAATCAAAAATACATATTTTTCCTAGTAGTGCTATTTATCTATCTAATGCAACCGCAGGGGGGCACAAGCCAGTGTCTTCTTGTGCCAGTCCCAAGTCTGGATAAAGGATTGTGTCAGGAAGGGCATCCGACGTAAAACACATGCCAAACTAAAAATGCGAATCATGACAATGACTTCCATACCGGATCGGTCGGGGCCCGGGTTAACAACGACCGCCACCGGTGCTGTTGACCTACAGGGTACCGGTGGAAATTGGACTACTGTTAGTCGAAGATGAAGAAGGAGAGGAGGAAGGTGTGTTCGTAGGCAGAGAGAGAAGAGGAAAGCTAAGAATGTAGGACTGACAGTAGGGACTTTGAACATTGGGACTATGACAGGGAAGGCTAGAGAGTTGATTGACATGATGCAGAGAAGGAAGGTGGACATACTGTGTGTCCAGGAGACCAGGTGGAAAGGTAGCAAGGCTAGAAGCTTAGGAGCAGGGTTCAAGTTGTTCTACCATGGGTCGGATAGGAAGAGAAACGGAGTAGGAGTTATCCTGAAAGAGGAGTTTGTGAGGAATGTTCTTGAGGTGAAAAGAGTGTCAGACAGGTTGATGAGCCTGAAGCTGGAAATTGAAGGGGTGATGTTCAATGTTGTGAGTGGTTATGCCCCACAGGTAGGATGTGAGTTAGAAGAGAAGGAGCAATTCTGGACAGAGTTAGATGAAGTGATGCAAAGCATCCCCAGAGGTGAGAGAGTGGTGATTGGTGCAGATTTCAACGGGCATGTAGGTGAAGGGAACAGAGGTGATGAGAATGTGATGGGCAGGTTTGGCCTTCAGGACAGGAACGCAGAAGGACAGATGGTGGTAGACTTTGCAAAGAGGATGGAAATGGCTGTAGTGAACACTTTCTTCCAGAAGAGGCAGGAACATAGGGTGACCTATGAGAGCGGAGGGAAAGCACTCAGGTGGACTACATCTTGTGTAGACGTTGTAATCTGAAAGAGACCAGTGACTGTAAAGTAGTGGTAGGGGAGAGTGTAGCCAGACAACACAGGATGCTAGTGTGTAAAATGACTCTGGTGGTGAGGAAGATGAAGAGGACAAAGGCAGAGCAGAGGACGAAGTGGTGGAAGTTGAAAAAGGAAGAATGTTGTTTAGTTTTCAGGGAGAAGCTGAGACAGAGTCTGGGTGGTCAGGAAGTGCTCCCAGATGACTGGACCACTACAGCTAATGTGATCAGGGAGACAGGTAGGAGGGTACTCGGTGTGTCATCTGGAAAGAGGAAAGTGGACAAGGAGACTTGGTAGAAGGTAGAGGTGGCAAAGGCCAAACAAAGAGCATATGAGGACTTGTATGCTAGGTTGGACACTAAAGAGGGAGAGGTGGATTTGTACAGGTTGGCCAGACAAAGAGATAGCGATGGGAAGGATGTGCAGCAGGTTAGGGTGATTAAAGATAAGGAAATGTATTGACAGGTGCCAGGAGTGTGATGGGAAGATGGAAGGAGTACTTTGAAGAGTTGATGAATGAGGAAAATGAAAGGGAACGAAGAGTAGAAGAGGTGACTGGTGTGGAGCAGGAAGTAGCAAAGATTAGCAAGAGTGAAGTGAGGAGGACGTTGAAGAGGATGAAGAGTGGAAAGGCAGTTGGTCCTGATGACATACCTGTGGAGGTATGGAAGTGTCTAGGAGAGGTGGCAGTTGAGTTTCTGAATAGTTTGTTTAACCAGATCTTGGAGAGTGAGAGGATGCCCGAGGAATGGAGGAGAAGTGTACTGGTGCCAATTTTCAAGAACAAGGGAGATGTGCAGAGCTGTGGCAACTACAGAGGAATAAAGCTGATGAGTCATATAATGAAGTTGTGGGAAAGAGTAGTGGACGCTAGGCTAAGGGCAGAGGTGAGCATTTGTGAGCAGCAATATGGTTTCATGCCTAGAAAGAGATGAGGTTAGACAGGAATCTCCATGGACTATGATGTTTGCGGATGACATTGTGATTTGTAGTGAGAGCAGGGAGCAGGTGGAGGAGAATCTAGAGAGATGGAGGTCTGCTTTGGAAAACAGAGGAATGAAGCTTAGCCGCAGTAAGACAGAATACATGTGTGTCAATGAGAGGGACCCAGGTGGAACGGTGAGGTTACAGGGAGCAGAGGTGAAGAAGGTGCAGGACTTTAAGTACTTAGGGTCAACGGTTCAGAGCAACGGAGACTGTGGAAAAGAGGTGAAGAGGCGAGTGCAAGCAGGTTGGAACGGGTGGAGAAAAGTGTCAGGTGTGTTGTGTGATAAAAGAGTATCAGCAAGAATGAAAGGAAAGGTGTTCAAGACGGTGGTGAGACCAGCGATGTTGTACAGCTTAGAGACAGTGGCACTGAAGAAAAGACAAGAGGCAGAGCTGGAGGTGGCAGAGCTTAAGATGCTGAGGTTCTCTTTGGGAGTGACGAGGACGGACAGGATCAGGAACGAGTACATCAGAGGGACAGCTCATGTTAGATGTTTCGGAGATAAAGCCAGAGAGGCCAGAGTGAGGTGGTTTGGACATGTTCAGAGGAGAGACTGTGAATATATTGGTAGAAGGATGCTGAGGTTGGAGCTGCCAGGCAGGAGGTCTAGAGGAAGACCAAAGAGGAGATTTATGGATGTAGTGAGAGAGGACATGAAGTTAATTGGTGTAAGTAAAGAGGATGCAGAGGACAGGGTTAGATGGAGGCGCATGATTCGCTGTGGCGACCCCTGAAAGGGAGCAGCCGAAAGGAAAAGAAGAAGAGTGCTATTTATCTATCTAGATTGTTTGTGAGCAGTTTCATGTAGGAAGTATTTTCTTTCTACTGATAGTTAACTGCTCTCAACAAGGTCCGTGGATTATCTTGAGTAAACGGTTCATGATTTCTGGAAACAGACAGTGCTGTTGAGTTTTTCAAATGTAGTTTTTGGCGCTTTGAGCACCACAAGCCGAGTGCCATAGTCCCATTATATTAAACAAATGCAGACATCTCTACGCCAAATTTCTCCAAAACTCAACAACTCACATCAAAACAATCTATATAAATAGCACTACAGATAAGAGTTAAAATATGTATTTTTGATTTTTGGGTGAACTATCCCTTTAAGCTGACTTGTAACGTCAAACCTTATTCATGCAGGTGTACGCTGTGTTATAACCTAACACTTGTTACTACTACTCTGCTGATAAGCTCATGCCAACACTGTGTGCTGCCATAGCCCCCTCCACTAGCCAACCCCCCCCCGCTATATTATTTTGTATTGTTTATTTAACTAAGATTTAATGTTTATGTATGTGTTTATTAGTGGGCAATTTTAGTGTTTTTGACTGAAATGCAGTCATACCAAAAATCTAAAACCCTGATTCTAGCTGATGAGGGAGTCTCTCAGCACTGAAAATGATGGCTATGAGCATTACAGTACTGTATATTAATCAGGCACACTGGTCATGGATATATGCAGTTTCAGAGGGCAGCCCTTACATAAAGGTCAGCTTTGTGAATCAATACATTCAGTTATTTTTGGACACTGTGTGTAGCTGCCACCCAGTACTGAATGATGTTTACTCAGTAGGGACAGAGAGATGATGACACAGGGACGCTGTGTCTCCCTGCTGCTCTGTGTGATCATGGTATAGCACAGCTAAAGACTGGGTTTGGTTTGTCTCTCTGCTGTGGACTTTCCCTATAATCACTCTGGACTCTCCACCAGCACCTCTTATCAAACCAGACTTCATCTCATTCTTGGGTCAATTCCACATCATGATTACTTGAATATCAAGGCCCTTGCCATTAAGAAGTCACTCTACAAGATTTGTCCATGCCCTTGCTCACAACCCGAGAGCACAGGACATTCATCCGTCCATCTTTAAATACATTTTTTCTGGAACATTTAAACTCATTCAGTTATTTAGTTTTCCTCATCTGTTCTTTACCACAACTGCTGCAAACATTAAGCAACTCTTCACATCCTCTGCCACTTCACGATGCACTGCATATCACTGAACATCATTTGCACAGGACATCTGCAAATATCCAGCCTGTTTGGGTGACTCACAGTTTACTGTATTATATTAAGGCCACATTACAGATGATGTCTTCTGAAAGAGGGAAATCTGTCATTGTCGTGTAATGACAGATGTGATCTGACCATTCGGGCAATGGTAAAGTGCTTAAAAGACACCAGAGTGAGAGCAGTTTTTTACATGCAAATTTTGACCATCTGGCCTCATAAACAAATACCAGACTCTCACGGGTCCTGAGAATTCCTGAGAATATCAAAACCAGGTTTAATACTCATTGTTCACAGATATTTACATATGCAATCAAATGCAATACATTAGGCTCTTTCACACTGTTTCATGGGGCAGCAACATGTGAGTATACCTAGTCATGTACAGTTATATCTGGGTGCTAAATTTAAACTGTCAAACAGATTAGGGATTTATGGAAAACACTGAAGTAGGTGACTAGCTATATGAGTGAAAGGGAGTGCTATGTGATAACAAATGGTTGGGATTTTAATACAATTCATATAACATGTGGCGTAACACTAGGATCTACTTTAGGACCATTAATGATTGTTCATTAGTTTGACAATCTCCCTTTCTTTTGTTATTTGCTGATGAGACTAACATGATTTTATCATATACAGATTTACGTACTCGTTTTACAAAATACATTTGAGGAAATGGCCAGAGTTGCATGATGTTTCAACTTAATAAGTCAATTTGTATAGTATTTGTACAGTTTAAGTCCAAAGTCTCCTATATTATACAAGCAAGATAGTGGATTAGTGGCTCTAGATCTGTCTCATCTCATTTGGTTTGGCTGCACTGTAGGTCAGGGGATGTAAAATCTCAGGGCATTGTGGACATGTGGGTAGGTGTGGCATGATGACAGGTTTTGAAAATGCAACACAACGAGTGCACAAGTGCGCACACAGAGATTTGCACACAGAGACAAGGGAAATGAAGAGTAGAGACAGAAGAGGAGGAAGGGGAGGATGGTTGAAGACACCATCAGTTACCAGCTCTTCTTTGCAATGCTGCTGAATGGTGTTCAGTGGAGTGCTTGGCCTTAGAATAATACTGTGTATTTTTTTTGTAAATAATAGTTATGATACATTTCTTCAGGGTGTATCAAATCACAAGATTTTTCGGCATATCTCTTGATCTATTTAAGCCTAATAATGCAATTTTCCTGGACTGATGTGTTGTAAGAATGGATATGGATGAGAGCTTTTTATCTTCTGATTTTCGTAATTAGTTTGGGACAGTTTAAATAAAGATGAATTGTGACTTGTTTCCAATTCACAGTGCCAATTATCTGGACTTATTTGAATAGCATTCATTTTTGCTGGAGAAAAGGGCAGGTTAGACCAGCGTGAAGAGCTGTACAGAAACCGAGCAATATTATTAATTTTTCCCTTTTCAAATCTGTTTACCAACGATTTAATCATCAACCTTCAGAGTGATGATTTGCTGCTTACAATATCTTTTTTCTTGACTTCTTTTCTTGCTCGTGTGCCAAAGAAAAACACTTATCACATTTAGAAATTGGCAAATTATATATAATCCTATTTTATTCTTATTAAAATCATGTCCTGTCAGGACACAGAATATGATTGAACCATACTGTCCTTTGACACATGGCTTGGATACTTGGATTTTAGAGTGTGTGCATGTGTTAAAACAGAGGTACATGCCTGACTAACAGCAGTGGCTATGGCAGATAAATTATGCACAAGTGAAATTGACGTGTAAAATAATAACCTTATCAAGCCCCCAAAATGTCACAGACTGTCAAATAATCACTGTTTAACAAGCACTGTTTAAAAAAGATGAGCCAATATATTCTTAACATACTGTGTGCCAACAACCATGGTCACATGAGACACCTGGCCAGACTTGCTGGGAACCACTAATTGCTACTGTTGAAAAGCTTAATCTATCAAATAATTAGTAACTAATTGACACAATATGCTCCATGTGTCAATTAGTTACTAATGTCATAATCACTAATCATCTATAAGGATAAACACTAAGAACAATGTTGCAGTCAAGGCCTATACAAACCTTCCCCTGAAAACAGATTAGTTAGTTAGTCAAAGTGCAATTATATTAAATCACTTTACATGATCAAATAAAAACATTAGGTTCAAATAATATTCCATACACAATACAGTTTTGTCACATTCATAAAATTATCAATCAACATGGTCATGTTTGCAGGCAAGTATGCAACATAACTAAGACTCTCTTTTCTCACGTGCTGATTATTATTATCCTGTAAGAGAGTTCTCTGTGTGTTTTCTTTATGTTTATATGGGTTGATGTAATTAAACTGTTAATTTATTGTTGAAAAGTTAGGATATTTTGATTCATTGCCAGTGTCGTTGTCATTCAGTTTTACCAATAGATTGCCAACAGGTGTCAGTATCTCTACATCATGGACAGCATGCGTGCAGGTGTAGGAAGTCTCAAGTGAGGATCTTTGCGTATGAGATGGAGACCTCAAGTCTTGTTTTTATATATTTCAGGTAAGCTGGTGATATTTGTGAGGTTTAGTGTGCCAGGACAATGTTTATGGTTTACTACAGGGGCGCTGCCTGCATGAGTTTAATTAGCAACCATGTAGCAAGTTAGCAAACTATTACCAGGCCTATGCAGCCCGCTGTTGTTGTATATGGAGGAAATATGGTGTTATATTGAACGGAGGTTATTTGTATTGACATACAAGAGACATTCAAGCGAGTGAGGGGAGGAGTAATGTTTTATTTTCATGTTTTTGGGATATTTTGTTATTGTTGATGTGGTCAGACAACGAGAATCACTGTGTGAGTTGGAAGCAGAACTGCGCACTGCTCCACCTACAAACAGGTAACTTAGACCGTCCTAGTTTAATACACAACCTGTGTGAAGTCAAATAGTCTTCAATATAGGGTCTCTTATTCGAATACAGCAGATGGACAATTAATTCAGCATTTAGTTCGCAATAAATCTTATAATTGATGTATTTCCAGAGGTTAGTCTCACTTTGGATTTGTTGACATTAAATGGATTTACCTATTTAATACAGTCTATGGGATTCACACACATCTGCTTTGTGATTGGACCATTAATCAAAATCTGCAATTCCAAGTTGCACTGATCACAGTGGACAAACATAAAAGTGAAAGTAAATTAGCCAATAAAATACCACTGGGGGTTAATCAGGCCTTATAAAGATCAGCTCTGCTGTATAAAGACATCTGTCCAATTTACCACCAGATAACACTTTTCCCATCCACCAGTCGTAACTTTAAATCCTTACCCGTGTAAGCATATCTTGTAACACTGTCAAATTGTACATCAAGATGAGTTTCCATCTTGTTTTTACTTTGACTACAAAGATGGCTCTTGAGAAATTACAAAATGACCATCAAAGCATGTCCACTGAGCCCTCTGTCTCTGCTTTACGTGCTTGCATAAGGACATCTAATCACAACTTATTTCACCATTATGCACTAATGAGAAAGTGCATGTTCATGGACATGCCAAAGTTGACCTCAGAGTTAGTGTTCTGTTGAGCCTCAGACCCAAAACCAGCCTCAACATGGACAAAATATTCTGCAGGAAACTCTGCTCAGACGGGACGGTGCACTGTGAATAAATCTCACCTTTATTGATGTCCTAACACCCCTGCTGAGACAGAGATCAGCTGCCAGCAGGGATAATAGGCCTCTTCCCTCACAGACTACCCATGTGTGTGAAAGCTCTGATGGTCACATGGATAGAGCTGACTGTGTTGGTGCAAAGGACTCTGATCCAGCATCTTTCCACAGAATGACTCGGGGTTAATAAAGACAAAAAGAAGCCTGTCCATTCCCATCTTGTTTCTTTCAGCCCATGTATGTCTGTCTTTCTGATTCTCTGAATTCCGCTACATCTCAACGTATTTTCTCTCTTTTGATGCTCTGTGACAGATCCCATTTACTTTCAACACCAGCCGCTCATCTGCTGTCAACCACCATTGGATGAAGAGCAAAGACGGTAATTTGCTATTCATTATTAACAAATCACTGCGCTGTGAAAAGTGCCTTTTGTTTGCCGCAGCCTTGAAAACAATTACAGTCAGCTTGTATTTCAGCTGTGATTGCATTGCATATTTCATGGCAACGCTTCATTGATGGTGAAATTGAAAAGCAGATTTACTTTTCACAGTCAATGAACGGAACTGGAAGATCTTTTAAATCTGTCCAGACCCAACTTCCCAGGTCACACACCATCTCATCTCTCTTGAAAACTGGGTATTAACATGATAGTTAATATTGTTGAAAGGGTGCTTATTTTTACTCATTTGCTAATAACCCAAAATATCTCTTAATTAAAGAGAAAATAGATCCAGATATAGAATAGAAAAGTTTTGTCCCACTGAGTTTGGTTCAGTCTTAATTTCAGTGCATAGGACACTGATTTTGTGGACACACTAAAATTAAATAGGAGTTTGTGTATAGTGTAGTGTCACATGGTAGGCCAGTGAGAGATGGATAGACTTTATTAGGTACACCTGTACACTCTAATGCAATCCAATACAACTCTACTGAAGTCTACTTTTATGATTCCTGTAATGTTGATTTATATTAGGTTTTCTGCTCCCCCTCCTGTATGTAAGTAGAAAAGACAAAAATTCGAAACACCTCTCAATATAATGTGGTCCAGTACAACACCACCTTTAACTATGACCTCAGTAATAAACATATGATTGCATTACACATTTCCAATTGCTGTATCATCACTCTAGTGAAGTACTTTATGTATTCACAAATTAAAGTAAAAGTGGTGGATAAGAGCCATTCCTGAACAGGCTGAGAAATTATTTTCACTAAAGTACTGAATCAGCTCTGATGAGAAATAAAATAAGAACACACACATTAATATTAAGAAAAATGTATTGTTTGATCACTCATACAGTCTTGATATGAACTTTCACACACAGGTCATCAAAACACCATAAAGGTAGAATTTATGGCAGAGCTGTTGTATTGGATTGCAATAGATTAGGTGTACCTAATAAAGTGGCCACTGAGTGTATGTTTTTTTTTTTAATTAATCTCCAACCGTGTCTCATCCCATCGGAGGCCAATCATTTAGCGCCAAAGATCAGTGATCACTTCTCATGTGGAAAAATACACACAAGCTGCACATACTGTACGTGTGAGCATGCACAGGTTTGCATGCATACAGAAATGTTTGCACTGGTTGTCCCGGAGCACAGCTGACACTCTAGTTTCAGAAAAATACAGCAGTAAAATGAACTTCAGTTTCTGGATTTCCATCATAACAAGCAGTCATGTGTGCATGGGTTAAGAGGTGCAAGACCATTAAAAAAAGTACATTTTCTCCATTTCGCCACATACCCACAGTGATCGATGGAAGCAATTTACTGTAAATGTGTTTGTTTTCTACTGTTCTATTAAACCTTTAGAGTCAATATAGAGTTATACAGTTCTGTGATATTAAAATTACAATTGTACTGTTAAATATTTACAGACATATCTAATTTAATTAGTGTTGGGTGACAACAGCATTATGAGACATACATTAGGAGAATTACAGCAATCTAATAGTTGATGTATGTACCTCCTGCTCCATCATTATTTATAGTATTATAACTTTGAAGAGACAGTTTCTGTGAAAAGGCATTGTGTACACGTTGTGGCTATCAACCAGTTACATTATTTATAACAGCCATCATTCATTGTGCAGTCATTATCTAAGTGGTTGCAGCCATGTCAAAGATTGATTCTTTTCAAAAAACCGGCATTATTAAAACACTGTGCTGCCTTCACTTTCAGCATAATGAAACAAGAGAAGTACCTGCCCGTGGCTGTATTTATCAACCACATGATGAGCAAGAAAATCACATATTTCCTCAAAGGAGAATCTAGTATACACCGCCTTTCAGTGTAAAATAATGTAGCTGGCAAGCCAGTAAGTCTGGCTTTATTAGATACTTTAAAGTTTAAGTTTGCTTGAGATGATGATAAAAAATTGCATTTTTGTAGTTCATTTTGTTAAACTCACAAATTAATTTCTATTAACTATTTTCATTTTGGTTGACTTCTAATTTGACAGTGTCTATTTTACCTATATATCTATACTTTATCATTACCTACACACAGTACGTACTGTAGCTGAAGCTGGCTGGATTTAGTGCAAGTATAAATAGGGTTTGACTTTACTTAAATGAAATGACTACATTCGTCTTTGCTGTGGGTAATTTGTACGCCATATTTAACATGTAAAGCCAAGCAGCTACAGTACATTGTTGTCCATCCTCTCCCCAATTTGTACTTTGACACTGGACTATTCAACATCGTAAATAGCGGAGCAGCGGCTCTCCTACAACAATGCTTTTTACCCAGTGCGCCCCTATCGCAACAAATTCAGCAGAGAAGGCATAAAGAGATGAGGCTTCTTGTATGAATTTAATTAGGTGAGCTGACTCCCGTCTTTTCTTTGCATTCTGTGTCTCTCATTACCACTGAGCTCCTCTCTCTTCGTCTGTTTTAGGAAAACTAGCCAGAACCCACAGTCAGTCTGTCAGGCCTTATGCTTGAATTTAAGTGAGATCTACCCAAAGCTGTAAGCAGAGTATCATGGATGATAGTGGATAAGGTTTGAATTTTCTCGAAATTAAGCAACTTGCTGATTCTGCATTTGTTCCTCATCACTATTCAGCTCTTCAGCTACTTCCCCTGCTATCTGAGATGGAAAAAAAGCTAAACTGGTGACTTAATTATACGCCCTGTAATCTGAGAACTGACGGCACAAACTCACTGGATTTCAGTAAGTAGACACACAGCTTATTGACTATAAATAGGCTGAGCTGTCGCTTCTGGCTCGGTGAACACTAAAATATCAGCAATATGCACTTTGTGCTCATGTTGGAGGACAGCAGTCGTAATACAAATGTTAATAGCAGTGCTCGAGCAGGTTATGTTTGTTTGCTTCATTTCAATAGTATGAATAGTCTTAATCAAAAAAATACCTTCTCAATCTTGAGTTGACCCAAAACTGTAACTGGCTTAAGCTAAGACAGCACATAATACACCATGACCAAATCAGCCAAACACAATGTAGCTGTTTTACCATTCTGACAAATTCAATGTTCCCCCATAAGAATGCAGTTAATAAGATGCCGTGGTGTGCGCTTCCACCTAGTGGTCCGAATGCCAACTACAGTATTATTCGGTCTGCTGGCACACTTGATTTAATTACAGTAAATTTGGCAGACTCCAGTGTTACACAACAAAGACGGAGCAGAGACAGAACACAGATGAAGGCTTTTCTTAACCACATGTTATGTGGGCAGGATGTTGTATCTGGTGTTATTTATGGAAAATGGGACTTCTATAAAGAGCTTTTCTGTGCTACTAAAATATTTAACCATTTAGAGAATATGTACACTTAAGTGTGTGCCACTGTTGCAGACTAACCTTGGCTGGTTAACTTTGTAGGGTGTCGCCCTGGCATTCTGAACCGAATACCGGATGAATACCTGATATATATATTTGGCATGAATTTGTGTTTATAGTACTGTGCCCAGTATAATAGTCTACAGTAGTCTACTGTATTTTTCTGGGATGCACACACTGCAGAGCCTGATGTAGCGATATTGATGGACTGTTCGTGCAACCAGTTTATCCTGTAAAGGTATCAAGTTGATAGCATCCTGTCACAGAAAGGCTGAGAGAAAATGCATTGAGAATTCCTATTAAATGGATTATTAAAGATTCATGATAATAAAACACAGACAAGCTGATGGCTATCTTAAAAGTTAATTGACTCTTTTGTCCAATTGTTGAGGGCATCTCCGCAAACCATGTGATCAAAGCCGACGATGATGATGCACCTAATTTAATAGAATGGGGCATATTAATCAATTATTCAGTAATACTAGCAGGGACAGTATTAGTGTATTAGTAATAATCTTCTCATGTTTTTTTTGTGTTAAACATCACAAAAGTAGGATCATCAGGAAGATTTAACTGGTTTCAAGGGCCCGGGTGAAATTATATTTTATCTTCAATCACGGGATTACTTTTTTACTTTGTGTTCGTAGAAAATATTTACAAAGTATTTATGATCCTAAAGATTTTAACCAACTTTTTATCCGAGAGAAACTGAATCAAAGAAAAGTCATGTTATCCAAATGCCAGAATACACAGAGAAATAGCTAGTAATAGTTTATTTACGAATGATTCCTCATCTGAATGTGATGCCATTAAAAACGATGCTGCAAGATGTAACTAAGATAATGTAACAAAGGTGAGTGTTTGCCATCCAGTGCTCCCACAACAGAAATACAGATCATGTGAAAATATTACACAAACTGTTTTCACCAACATTCAGAATAACTCAGGCAAGCATGAACTAAAAAGATACTTTATTTTAAACCAGCAGGGGACCTTTTTGTACAAAAATACACAACTGTTAAGTGGATGCTTTGTGTCAAGAATTGTTCATCTTACTCCCGCTGCTTACACCACTGACGCTCCTCTGCATGCAGAATCAGCGTGGGACAACCGCTAACTTGCTCAGACATAATTTCACCAAGTAAAATAACAAATCCAACAAGCAATGTCATTTGCCATAGGGAAGAATATAGGATTCTAGATTCTCGAGTCTAGACAAAAATGACAGATCCATTCTCATAAACATCAGGAAGAATGCTGAACATGGGAGGTTTTGAAACACGGAGTTGAATTCGTCTCCGACTTCATTCTTTACTTGGTCTTGGTGCCTCCTTTCTCTCCTCCATCCGCCTTTTTCTGCTTCTGTTGCATTATCTCGGCATCCCTTGGGGAGAAATGGACATTTAAAGAGAGAATAGACTTTGTTAGAGCAGACTCTACTGTTAACACGCACCTGTGTAAAGCACACACAGTTGTCCCTGAGAGAGGCCCCGGGCTGCGCTAAGGACTCAGTACACGGTGCGTGCGTTCTGCCAAGGGCGCCCCTACCCCTGCTGATTAATAAATGTACTGAAATGATGCTTTGTTCGGGATGACAGTTTTGTTTAGTTGTAGCAGCTAGCCCCTAGGTGTTGTCCAATGTGCTCCAGGCTCTGTGGATTTGTGATGCATTCTGTGACTTTTTGCTCTCCCCCTGACTCGCCGAACAGCACCCTCTGTGTGTTCCTGGACCTCCTGATTTACAATTTAAGCACTATTAGATTTTGCAAACTTGTCTGAGTGCTTAAATCCTTGTAAATTGTAAAATACGCACCGTTCTACACCTCCTAGCGTGGTTACTGTTAAAGTTAGTTAACGTTGTTTGTGTGGGTCATAGTCAAAGCAAAGTCGATGTAAAACGTAGAAAGGTTATAGTTCCGTAATGCGAATAGTGTCAAAGAACGTTAGCTGACGTTCGCTCAGAGATTATCGGCTAATGTTAGCTCTCAGAGCCAGTCTGGTTGCACTGCACACTTGCCAGCTATTGAGCTAACTGGTGCACTTTATTATTTTGGTTGAGGTAATCACAATGTTTTTTTGTGTGATAGAATTGGGCCTTATGGTATATTTACAGTGCATTTATGAACAGTGAATTGAAGCATTGGAACCACGCACACATTTGTTTTAAGCGGCAGCATGATTTTTGCCGAGGCAGTAAAGACGTCGACTATGCTGAAGCCCTTTTTCGTTTTCATATGACCCTAAAGAAATGTCTGCTTTTCCACTGATAGATATACTTTAGTCAAGAACACAAACTGTAGTTATAATGCCAAGTCAGCTACTGTTTTGCCCACATTCCTTGCAGTGGACTCCACAATGATTTCACGTTACTAAGGGGTGTAATGATATACTGTTATCAAATGTGAATTCTTCCTAACCTCCTCTGACATTTATTGACATTGATAATACTGCTTTATTTATTTATTATCAGATTATGTGCCATTTTCAAGCTGCATACAATGTGTTTGTGTGTGATTGTCAGTACAAAGAGAGAGCGAGGAGGATGGAGAGACAGAGGACACAGAGCGAGACCAGGAAGAACCAGGTGAGAAAGTGGACAGGTAGTTAAGTCAAGATTACGTCACATTCTCATTAGGGGCTGAGCCCCTCTAAAGGTCTGATCCTAGACTCGCCCCTGAACTTTCTCATGAGGAGCTTTCAGGAATTCCTTTCTATATGACATAAGACGTAACTGCACGATCGGCCAGGAGTGAAATAGTCCACAGAGCCCAACATTCAAGTCAAACTGTGGTTCTAGTGCTGCGAAAATCCATCGCTCAAGTTTGCGTGCGTCCCCTTGTCCTGGATCCCATGCAGCCTGCCGCCTACCTCTGCTTCCGAGCAGCAGCAGACAGCCCATCGTCGCCCCTCTTCCCTTTACTCTGGTCATTGTTTTTCTTTGCATTCTTCTGGCGTGCTAGCTCACGTTGGTTTCCTCCTGCATTTCAGACAAAAGGAGGAAGAAACAACAACAATGTAACAGAACAAATAGCACTTTAATGAGCAACACGTCACATCTTCACGTTATACCAAATAGGCTAACGTTACTACAACAAAAAGGAAAAACGGGGAGAATTAACAACTTAGAGGCATTTTCTAAGTGTTGACAAGCAATAACTTAAAGTGACAGACGGTCCGATCACATTAACTACGACTGTGTGATGGCATGAAGAAAAATGGTGCAAAATATGAAAGCAGCCGACGTGGCAGGGAGGCGCTCCGGAGCAGCTTCATGCCCACAACAGCGTCGCTCCAGTCGGGTAATTAAAGACAGGCAACAAAGGCAGAGCCGCTTCACGAAATCCAAATAATTAACGTTACTGGTAACGAGTTGGACATTCTGTCTGCTACAAGCAGCGCTGATACCCAAATATCCTTGTTATTAAGTTGTCTCTTGATAACTATGCCTTTTACAGTAGGCCGAGGCTTGGACTAAAAGCTGGACAACAAACCGACCCAACTGGCCTATCGATGTTGACAAACGTGGCACACACTGTAGCATACGCCCGTCTACTCCATTTAAACCAACAAGGCAGCAAAGCCAGCGGTGTGCGTGATTTACCAAACCAAGGCGTCAATACTTGCATGAATTCTGTAGGGGCGAAAAAACCGTTACGTCTACATCAGCAAATAGACGGAACCCGGGCCCGCGGTGTCCAAGGCTAATGAGTGGCAACAACAAAGACCACAGACTACATGCAATCGACTCAAGTACATGAATGCCTTACAGTCAAAATACATGTCGATACCCACTGGTCATTTTATTAATCGACGCTTATTTCGACCGAAATCCAAATCAGCTCAGCCAAAGGGCCGTTGATTCCCCTCCCGTCTCTCCAGTCGCTGTTTCTTCTTTGATTGCGCCTCCCTGTCGCTGCCAAATATGCGCGAGACTTCCGCGCGAGAACCAGAACATTCCGTCCCTCCCAAGATTACACTGCGCATGCTCACGCGAAGGGAACAAACGCCGAAGATAGTTTCATTGCAGCGCAGTAACAAAGACTAGGGAGCTTAGGCCATTCAAATACTTTACATACGTAAAAGCAGTAATACCACATTCAGTTTAATACTTTTAAACCATTAAACGGGAAGTCATGCGCTCAAAATTATTTCTCTGTCTGCTCTGCTGCTAGACTGCTAACTAAAACAAAGACGAGAAAACCCATCACTGCGCCATCTCCCTGTATCATTTAAAAGTCCTTCTACTTGTGTGCAAGTATCTCAAGGATTTAGGACCGGCCTACATCACAGATTACCGCTTGTTTTATGTTTTATGTTCCTCTGCTGCTGTTTTTGTTTAGTTAGAAACTCCTCCAAGAAGAAAACTGGAGATCATGCAGCTTTCTTCAGCTGTGCACCGAAATAATTGGTGTTTCCTGTTTTTATTCCTTTTTAAATGTAAAGCACTTTGTGATGCATGTTAGTATGAGAGGTGCTATAAAAATAAAGTGCATTATATACCCTACATTGTTATTATTAGTAGTATAATATAATAGGCCTATTACTAAAAAAAAATGTTTTATTTTACTGAAATAGGTACTCAGAAATAATACCTTTGACATACATCCAAACTAAACCTAGACAACTGAGCAACTCCTAAACCTTTGAGCTCGCCTGTTTTATTAATAACAATATTATGCTACATATTATGCATGACAGTAACTGCTGTCATTATTACAGTGTGGGCGCTTTCTTAGTTTGTTTAGCAGTTTATTTGGTAGTGTTGTATGGCTCCAGCGAGGTTTTGTCCAACTTTGTTATTAAGCCTACACAGTCTGAGGCTTTGATTGAAGGGCATGGAGCCTGGCACTGTCCTATTGTGACTTTCCTTCTCCTCTTCCATCATCCTGGGCCAACGCCAGGACGGGAGACACTGTTGCTTTGTATATTTGTATCTAGTGTTAAAATTAATTCGATTTGCATTCAATTTGGTGCACTTCATGTACCTTAGATGGCCATGGGTGTCTCTTCAGTTACTGACATATTCAATGGCAAATATTACTAACATTTGCATTGTAGGTTCAATAATCTCAATTCAATGAGACCTAACTTCAGTCACAGAGCTATCGCCTTAAAAGCCTATTACAAAAGAGCCAGCAGGTGGCAGAATATGCTAAAGTAAATTTGGAAATGAAGGCACTCAGACTACTATAACATCTAGGCTACATTGCCATTTTTGGCACAGAGGCTAACAATCATTTCAAAAGTATATTTTTGATCAAATACTTATAAATAGATAGATTACATGTAAAATACTTAAGTTGATGATCAGTACAATTAACTGTTACAGTGTTGTGTATTACACTGGAAAAAACTCACCCATGTAAAACAAGAACCAGAATAACTGATTTTGTAAAATACAAATTGCTTGGATGCATTAAATGAACAACAGAATTTTGTATAACATTCTGATCATATCACCAAAGTGTCAATCCACTGATAATAAAGTGCAAAATTAAATCCTTTTAATAGTAATTGGAAGTTTTATTCCTGTTCTACAATACGAACCACACAATGTTTTCCTTGCAGTTTTGGTAGGGTGATTTTATTGACTGTCTGGCAATTAAATAGACTATATGACGATATGACATTTGAGTCATGTCTGCCCAAAGCTGAACTTTTACCCAGACACTGAATCTATGAATAGAACAGCTTACACCAGCTGAACCTGCATGTGCCTACTGCAACATAGGTCATGTCACAGTCAAGCAACTGCATCAGGAGTATTTTCCAAGTTAGCACATCTGGGGTTTTTTCAAGGGAAACTTCTAACTTGACAAATTAAAAAAAAAACATAATTTTGAAAAAGAATACAAATCAGCAAAACAAAAATTACCTAATTATTGTATGTTTTAAAGAAGAACTGGAAACTTAAGTTCACGATTGTCGAGATGAAAACAACTATACTGCATATTGCATCTGGAACAGAAATCTTAAAATGTGCTCATAGCGGTGGAAGTGAGCTTGTTGGAAGAGAATGAAGACAGGGCTGGGTTTCTTGCTGAAGGGCTACTGTATTTTAAGGACATAATTACTGTTTGAATACAATGAGCCATCAAACTACTGCTGTGATTGTCTAGCCAACTGTCTATTTGGGTGAAGAATAAGGTCTTCTTTGAATTTAATTATATGCTGTAAGTTTGTTCTGGTCTGCAGCTATCTGCATATTATTTCTTGATGGGTATTCGGCGAAAAACTTGCTTTTAGTGATAAAAGTAGAGCCCAAACCCTTTTTTTTTTTCCATGTTTCTCATCAAGGCTTTGAGGTTATTATCACGTGCAGTCCTCCTCAAACAATAAGAAATGATTCAGAAATATCCTTGTGACAGGCGGTCACACGTCACTAACAGGAACACACTATAAACAGATTGTCAGTGAACAGACATGCTGATTTCTATAATGACTTTTACTGTATGCTACACGTGCAGTAGCCTATATTTTGCACAAGTTTGAGATGACAAAGAGCACGCAGCTCCAGTAATTGTAAATAGTAAGAAATGCAGTTCAGTATTAGCAGCCACAGTATTTCTGTGTTAATATGCGGGGGATGCACCTAGTAATCATCAACTGACACAAGTTCCCTGATTGATTTAAAGGACTATACCCGACCCATAGCTGCTCTCTGTGGTTCTTAAGGGCAGTTACAAACAACATGTTTTTTATCATTTAATTTGGAGGGCTCTTTAGACACAGCTGTGCATTGAGCTAAATGCTAACATCAGTAAGCTAACATGCTCACCATGCTAATGCTAACACTCTGATGTTTAGCAGGTATAAGGTTTACCATGTTCACCATCTTAGTTTAGCGTGTTAGCATGCATAACAACGAGTGCAGACCTCCGCCAGGTGTGTCTGGTGGCATGTGTTAGGGGAACAGGGAGTGCAGGGCAGGCCGTGTGTCCAGCGTGTATGCATGAGAGTAGTGGAATGACAGGGAGAAAGGTGGGGGGGGGGTTTGTTTAGTTTTTTGTTTTTTACATAGTGTATGTTTTTTATATGTGTATGCATTGTTTTTATAGTATACTCTCAGTTTTCTCTGTGCACAGAATAGTGTAATGGTACTGTAACCAAGCGTCCTGAGTTTGCCTAACTTTATAAACTTAATAAGGAAGCAACAAATGGGACGTTAAGTCCAAACTTCTGAATTTAAACAATGCTATTTATTTATAACATTTTCTTGTTTATTTAGAATATTTTGTTGTAACACCACACAAAATACAACCTCCCTCTCCCCTGCCAAAGAAGAGTTGAATCTCACTCAGTTGTCCCTCCCGGCTCCCTTACTGTCGAGATGTCTGTAAAGATAGAAACGCAACAACTTTCTTCACGGATTTTGATTAAATTTGATCATATTTTATGGAGCAAATATTTTCTGGTTTTCCCTCTGTCTGTTCTCTGCTGCTCTGCCTCAACTCTCTGTGATTTAGGGAGTTTCCCAATGGACAGATCCCATCACCATAGCTTATTTAGCCGTCCTTTTTAGCTGACTCTGTCTGGCAGTAGGGAATGCTGGCGGAGAGTGGCGTCGGGCGAGCAGGCAACGGCAGCTGGCTGAATGGCCTGATAACCTCCCCACTCCCAGTGTGGGCAGAGTCAGCTAATAGGACGGCTACTTTAGCTACATGGCTAATTCAGCTATGGTGATGGTGTCTGTCTGGTATCAGAAAAATCCATAAATCCCTGAGAATTGAGGCAGAGGAGCCAGAAGACATCAGAAGTAAAACCAGAAAATATTTTCCCCATAAAATACGATCCAGTTTTATTAAAATTTGTGAATAAAGTTGTACAGTAATCAGTGAGGCCCGTCCCCCAGAAAAACTCCATTCCGGCATCTATCACTTTTCCAACCTAATTCCTATCTCATTTGTGGTCTGATAAACAGTAAATTAAGTAAGGCCCCATATTGCTAATTTAACCACAACCATTCAATAAAGTTATAAAGTTGTTTTACAATACGGCCTGACAGTGGCACGCAAAAATGACACGAAGAAGACCAACTTCTGCTTCGGAGAAAAGATATTCTCTTGCAGAGATCAGCCATTTCGTGTCAGCAGCTAGGTACTCTTGGAGATAATTAGGACTACACGCAAATTTTTGCTGAGGCTGATGGGAATGTTATTAGTTTTGAAGGTGTTAAGTCATAAACCAAAGTATTCTGCAAATAGAAATTTTGACCTGATGAAAAGGTAAGGGATCACCAAATGTATTCATCCTGAGGGGAACATTTCATGTCAATCCATCCAATAGTTTTTCGAGACATTTCACTTAAAATCATAAATGTTAACCTCATTGTGGCGCTTGAGGAAAATTCAGGGGATCTACAAAGTCATTAGGATTCATCCTGTGGACCGTAAATGTCTGTACAAAATCCAATATTTGACAATCCAATGGTTGAGATATTTAAAGTGTTGGACCAACCAACCAGCATGCTGCTAGTGTGGCTAAAAATATTACCTGCTACCATTTTAGTAGTTCAACAAATTTACATTTCTATAATTACATGCATTTTATATGGTTTACTTATCTCCAAGGATTGTGAACAGAACTTTACCAAGCACCTATTTCTGTATAAATAGACATGATATTATTCCATGTCTAGATTCAGTTCCTAATAACGGAGTCTTCCACCAGATTTAGGACTGCAATTGTTTATGGATTGACCCATGAAAATTGCATAATTTTGCCCCCCCCCCCAACCCCCCAGATCTTAAAGGCATTTGCAAACTTGTGAATCTAACAGAAACATTAAACCTATAGAAAAATTAAGTGCATAATGAACAATGACTTTTTCAGACCACTTGCATGCTGGAGCATGAAGACGTGTAGAACACTGTGGTGAGTTTATTGGGCTGCTGGCGACACAGGACAGGCTAGGATGTCTGCCTCTGACTTGTTTTCCCCACAGCTACTTTCAGTGACAGCATCCTGCTTAAAGCAAAATATTTTTGTCTCCCAGTGCAATTATCACCACCTGGTAATTTTGACAATGTTGACTGCTCCTGCTTTTACAAAGCCTCTAAATGTTCATGCTGCTGCTGCTGCAGCTCAGCAGCTCCTCATGTTGCCAGTCACGTCTCCAATTTAATCAAATGGAGATGATGGGGAGGAAAAACGTTGTTTTCCATTCATTTCATACTAAATTTAACAGTAAGAGTCCTTGCCCTCTCATTACCTTTAGCACTTTTCCATACTGACTTCTTAGTGACACACACCCTTTCTCATGATCACATGCAAGTAAACTGTTCAGTTTGGGCCTACAGCATGTGTGTGTGCATATTTGACTATTAAGTATGTGCTGTGGGATAATTATGTACTGAGTCGAAAGCAACAGGATTTTGAAGTGGATGGTCAGGAACCAGGGTAGGCCAGAGTTTAATTCTGGATCCCTCCCAGCACCTCTTACCAATAAATCAGAGTCTCAGACACCCAAACAGAAACACTGGAGTCGGATGCTTTATTCTTTTACAAGAGGTCAAGCTCCGAAATTGCTCAGGATACAACAGATTTTTCCTTTGTGTTGTGTGGTCTTATAGTACGCAAATCTCTTCCTTTCAGGCAATCTCCCTGCCCATTTTACTTTAAAGCTGATAATTTGCCACCGGAAATACTCGTGTCGCGTTTTACATATTTGGACAAGTGGGTTGCCCCATCCTGTCGCCCTCCTATCCTCGAATCAAGCTACAGGTGTCCAATTGAAGCCTATTCCAGCCAATTCAGGGGATTTTTCACCAGGACTTGTCACTATTATTTCCAGAGCGCCTGACCTGTACTTTTTTAAAAATACTTTTTTGCTTGTTACACACAATATATTGTAATGTACTATTCCACACATAATATACTGTATATTTCTGTAATTTGTCATACTTTCATCCTCCTTTGTCTTCAGTCAGTGGCTGTATATGCCTTTAACAGCTGCGTGTGTGTTGTCACTAATGTCAGCATCTGTGGTATGTGTGAGTGTGTGCTGTGTATGCTGTATCCTCCGAACCAGTTGCATCAGTGAGTGTGTGTGTTTCTCCTGTTTGCTATGCCTTTTACATGTGGAGGATTCATAATACAAATGAAAAATGTTGATAAATGATTAATACTGTCAATACAAGATGTGAATACATATGCAAAAGCAAGTAACTACATCAATTTGTTTTAGGGCTAATTGTGTTTTTGCACTGTAGACTTTTTTTTTATCCAGTCCAAACAGGCAATAGATGATTCATGAAATCATGGAGTTGTGAGATGCATAAGCTGTGATGTGAGGACAGGACAACCACCATTCCTTTCGCCATTTGATTGTCCCATCTTCATGTATAGCCTACACTGCACTGTTTGGAGCAGTCTTTGCTAACGCTGAACATGAAGTGGTGGAAGCACTGATGTGTGGCAGTATAAACTTAGTGTGACAAGCTGGACGTATGGTGCATTCCTCTCTGTCTCATTTCACCGCTGTCATCCATCACGCTGCCAGACTCCTGCCTGCTGTCATGAATGATTGATGGGACTTGCTGATCCCATCTTGTGCATTGCCTTAATGTCCCTCGTGTCCTGATTGTTGGAGCTAGTTTTGACATGAGCCTATGAAATTGTTATGTTGTTCATACTGTATTGCAAACTACTGTACATGTGTTTTTCTTCTCTATTAACAACCTCTACTTTCTGACAGCTATTTTGTACACTTGGTTTTTATGTAAACTGAAAGATAAGTTTTTTCCAATGTGTAGTTGTATTTGATTTTGACATGCATTATTTACTGCATTTTTAACCAAGCTAATGTTACTTTCCAAATTGTTACTTGACTTTAACCTCAAAACTCAGATTTTAATAGCGTTCTTACTTTCAGAATTTGGATTTTAGTAAACATTTTGTGTAGCGCATGGCTGTGTGTGTGTGTGGGGGGGGGGCATTAATGTGTACCAGATTTCACAACAATCCATCCAATAGTTGTTGAGCTATTTCAGTCCAAACCAAAGTGGTAAACTTGCCAAAAAACATTGCCATTCCTAGCACCTGCCCTTTTTCTTCCTCGAGAGAAAGTGCCCTTTTTTTAATATATATCTATATAGATAGATATATATTCTTGTTTGTGCACAGCTTCCTTGTCAAACAAATGTATTTAATGAATAAAAAGTCAAAATATCAGGTCGGGAGATGAGACTTTGTCGAGTTCAGATGCCCTGGATCCTCCAAGTGATGTCGATCGCGAACGAGTCGGCTCTATGAGCAGTCTCCTTTAAGTGAACAATGGAAGCCATGACAACAAACAAATGACACTTTTGAAGAGAGCAGAAATATTTTTTGTTTCATATTAGGCCTATGTCATACAAACGAAATTGACATATACTGTATGTCTGTATGGAGTTGTGTAATTATTTATTAACCATATTATTTCATTAGACGGGTGAGGTTTTTTTTGTCATACAACTAGGATTGTTATTCTTGATTGTTATTCCTTGGAAAGGAAAGGAGCCATAAGTGCCCTCTCTCTCTGTCTCTCTCTCTCTCTCTCTCTTCCACTTTTCCTCACCCTCTCTCGGTCCCTCTCTGTCTCTCCGTCTCTCCCCCTCTCCTTCTCCCCCTCCTCCTGTCCACACAGCAGGCAGCAGCTCCTGTCCCAGTTGTGCTTTTCTTGGTTTGTGTGGAGCCGAGTGGTGGTGAACAAAAGACTAAGCTACCAGTGCACCGAGTTTACAGCTAATTAGCCAAAATACAAATATAGTTAACTTGTGTCTCGCTAACATGCATGACCCATGAGTTACTAGCTAATGTAATAAGGTAGCTAAAGTTTAGCTAAGGCAATATATAATGGCCATACAGGCTAATGTACTGTACCTAATGGAGACACTACAAGTGAATATATTAAAATTTGTTACTAATAACTTTATCGTAATTGCCACATTGATATGTACCTTAGGCCTTAACTAACTAAAATGCCTAAGTTGCATATATTTGACAAGGCACTGCAGGTGAATAGGATAAAATAACTAAAGCATGTCTCCACAGACCCTCAACAGGTAATGACTTGAAATGTAATGTTTAAATATTCAGATTGGCTTGTTTTGATCAGAGTTGTGTTAATATATTTAACGCTTTGTTTAAAAATTGTTTTTTTAATAAATAATTATGAGAAGTGCCCTTTTTTTCATTTGAGCCCCTGCCCCCCCAAAATGTCTACACACGTCCCTGAGAACTTCAACAAATTCGAAGGTTTCAGGCATAGGTCAGTTTTTTTGGCTAGGTTCCTCTCCCTCAGTAAACAAGCTGTGGATATGCACACATATGACCCCATGAAAAGACCAAATAAAGCCACTGCAAAGAGGTTTTCAAACTTGCATTTTCCAATAGGGCAGAACATTTTTGTTGTTGTATGCGCATCTCTCATAGGTATCACCCTCCGGATTATGCAACGCAGTGATTCATTTCACCCGCGCCTTTGTCCTCCTCTGCACCGAACATAAAGCTTCCAACATACGTTTACATTGTGGAAAAGAACTTTTAAAATAGGCTAATGTGTTACATTGTTTGGGAATATATGCATGTCGGTTGTCTAGTCTGCCAACATGAGGGAAGTTCTTGCGATAGCTGTTCACCTCACACCAGCGATAGGCTGGAATGTGTTTAACCTTTTCATACTTCAGTTTGATCATGTGATCTACTTTTAGGCTTTTAGATAACTCAAGACACAATCCTTTCCTTTTCTTCTCCTTCCGGCTAAGACGTGACTCAACATCAATATTACTTTTTTATTTAAGACAATTTTGGGGGGGCTCTTTGCCTTTATTTTTGACAGGGACAGCTGAAGAGAGACTGGAAATGTGGGAACGAGAGAGGTGATGACACGCAGCAAAGGGCCGCGAGCTGGACTCGAATTTGGGCCGCTGCGGTAAGGACTCAGCCTTGGGGCATGGGGTGCACGCTCTACCAGGTGAGCCACCAGAGGGCCCCAAACATCACTATTATTAACATTAAAATATTCCTTTGGGCAAGTCAGAACCACAAAAAAGCTTTAGATTCCAACTGTTTCTTGCACAGATTAAAAAGGGAGATTATGCTGTTTTGAGGCGATGGAGCAAGACAAAATGACCTTCTCCCATTCTTCTTTAGTATTTCCACTCCCTGTCTCACCTTATTTAGAGACCATTTGGGGAAACCCATTGTTGCACCTTTTATCTGAGGTCTAACTGCCTTGCCTAAGGGGAACTAGTCTGCTTGATCAAAAGTCATTTGGGGACAAAAGAGGGCACGTGAGCATCAAGTTAATTTCTCCTGGAGTGCAGATGTTGTACCGGTTGACCCTGTGCCGTGGAAACACTAAGCACAATCCAGCAGGGGTGGAAATTAGGGTGGATTGAGTTTCATGGTAATATGGGTTTAATTTTCTGAAAGAACCGAGAAAACTGGCGCATGAGAACAAAGGCAATACATGAAAAAGGCTCCCACATTTTTTTAAGAATGAGAGTTAAAAAATACGTGGTTGCAGAAGGTTTACTCCTCTCTGTGAATCAGTGCTGCCACAAACCCAATGCCTATGATAGGAGCTGTGACACCAAGTGAACATTGTGAGATTATCAGGAAACAAATATCAAATTCAATTTAATCTGCTATTCACAAACTTTAGATTTTGCACAGCCACATTGTAGTGTGCAGCTGAACGTGACAACCTGTCCTCTGATACAGCATAATTGAATGTTCTTTCACTTGCCACGCAACAATAGCAGTCATCCAAAGAGAAAATGATGGCTTTATTTTTCTAAATTTACACCAGACATACCCTCTGTCTTCTACTGTGATTGTCTTGTGTTTGTATCCTGGTTTAAGTCACTTGTAACCTGCCTTTAACAGCACAAAATTAAGGAATGCGTTAAGTCAACTGTAGAGACAACGGGCTGTTGATAAAAAGCCCATCAACATTGTAACTTTTCACACTGAATTCGAACTACATTTATAGCATTTGACTACAAAGAGCAACGCCTACAGATGAATCCATGATGCTGTTTTATGGATTTTCTTTGCCCACGTTGTCTGTATGCTGAGCAAAATGGGCTTACGTCAAGAATGGTCTCATAGCGATAATGAAAATGAAATCGTGACATTGTCCAGATGATGTGTATTCGAATGGTTGCCACGGTAACAGCCATTTCTCAGCTAATGCATGATGCCTAGAGTATATGGATGACTAGATAACAGTGGATGGTGTGCTGGATCATTTCAAGTGCCTCTGAAAAGGTTGATGGTTCCAACATCAATTTGATTTTGGAAATAGGATAATTGCACGCGATCTACAGTTGATACAAATGTAGACACACACAAACAGCCTCAACTGTCAAAATATGGTTCACTTTAAAAACATATTTGCTTGCATGTTTTGCTTAAGATGTCTCTGTTTTCATATCTTTCTCTTCGTCCTCCTGCTGTGGATGAGCTCACCACTGTCTCCTGGCTGACTCATCTTGGTTGGTTCCAGCGACAGACGATCTGACTGACGGCACCCCACTTTGCATGTCAAGTACAGAGACTTATTCCATCTCTGTGAAATCTAAAAGACGTGCAGTGCCGACTCACTGAAAACACTCTGTATGCATGAGATGTTACTGATTCCACTAAGCTCATCAGTGGGTCTCTCACAACAAATTGTTATGGCCAACCCAGTATTCAGTACATACTGTACAACATATGCTAGGTGAATGGGATTTGACAGAATGTAACTTATAAGAAGACATAACAAAATGTGTTTAATGTCCAATCCAATCCATGTTGTAGCTACAAAAGCAGTACGCAACAGCGTGTGACATCAAGCTTGTCACATGAAGCTTTGACAGTTTTCTATTTAATGTCATACTGTTAGCTGCTCCAGTGGCTGTACTGGGCAGAAGACTCCATGGGACAAATCATTATTGACTGGAGTTTTCTAGCAGTGTAACTCTATGGATGGAAATGTTGCTTGGTCAGTCCACCGCTTGAATTCAACTGAAACAGACATTCATGGTTCCCAGATAATAAACGTTCATGATTTTGGTGATCCCTGACTTTTTCTCAAGTGCCACCATGAGGTTGACATTTGTCGTTTTGAATGAAATGCCTCAACAACAATTGGATGGATTGCTATCAAATCTGGTAAATCAGTAAAAAAAATATTTTGGTCAGGTTTATGATCAAAAATCTGCAAAACTAACACTACATTCTCACCAACCTCAGATGTACTTCCTATTTAGTGCTACTTAGCAAATGTTAACATGCTAACATGTTAAACTAAGATGGTGAACGTTGTAAACATTATACCTGCCAAGCATCAGTGTGTTAGTATAGTCATTGTGAGCATGTTGACATTAGCATTAGCAACTAGTTTGTACATCATGTTGTCCGACCAAGTCGGAAGGCAAAAGTGTTATAGCTGTTCCAATCGGCCACACTTGAAGGTGGGGTGAAAAGTCAGCCATCATAGAGAGGGGCAAGGTATAATTGTTTAAATATGTGGAAAGGCAAACATTTTCAGGAAGGCATTCATAGTGTTACTTGATATTGATTGATAACATTATTTAGAATTTAGATTTTAAACAAAAGGGTTGTATACTATTTATGTCCATATTTTTCTTAGTCTGGTCTTTTGTTATATGGATCATCATCACATATTTGTTTGGACAAGTGGAACGTTAGAATTCTTAACTTTAATGCACTTCTCTAGTACTCATAAAAATGCAATTCATGTAAAGGAAATCATTCAGACAACAAATGGAAAATGTCTATTGTTTCTTGATGCACAAAATAGAAATAAAATGTTCAGCCCGAACTTACCAGTGTTCCCAAAAGAGCGACTCTAAAAGTAGCATCCCATATGTGGGAGTCTCCTCCATGGCAACTTGCCTTTACCAGGCCTCAATTAGCTGAGTGGCAGGACACATGGGAAGCCCTTACCCATCTTGAGGCAGGGCCCCTGAGACCAGAGCAGAGGGAAGTGAGTACAGCGGACAGGTTCTGTACAGTAAAGCGCGTTATTGTTGGTCCAAAGTGTAACAAATATCCACGGTGCCTTTTCCCTGAGAGGACAGTGGAGACAAATATTATGAAGGGTGGCATTGTAGCATACTCCTTTAGTCTTATGCTCCTGCTCCCAGGGCTCATCAGCTATAAAAGCTTGTGTAATGTGGATAATGATTAAAGAGTAACACAGTCTGTGTTGTGCCGTGAGTACATTATTTCATGCCATTTTTATAATTTGAATTCTAAAAAGCAGATGTTAGACATGACAAAGCTACTATCATATTAATGAGTGTCTCTCACTCACTCAAGGCACAATGCTCATCGAAACGCACAAATTTGTTTGGCTGAGTAGCAGTAGTAGATGATTTACAATGCATGCAATTGGTCTGTGAATGTCCTGCTAAACCAGTGCCGTAAAGGCAAGAAAAGCTGTGCCAGTTAAAATAGAAACTTTCCATCAAAAATGTAATAATTCTCAACAATTTATTAATATTTTTTTTGCTGTTCTCACAGCAAATTGAGTATTTATTGGACAATATACCATAATAATTATACACGTTGCAGATTTTAGCAAATGCCCCTAAAAAACAGTTCAACGGGCAAAAAATAGGCCATCTTCTGAAAAAAAAGGCCCAAGGAAGCCCTCCTCGCCCTTCAGCGGTGGCGGTATCCCTGTTAAATATTAACAAATCACCTACTGTATGTTCACACATGAATGTACTCGCATTGCAAAATATACTATCAATACATTTCAATTCATACTGATAATATTTAGCCTGGGACAACAAACAAAACGGAAAAAGAATTCACCGTTGCAATGTTTTTTTAATTGCTCTCCCCTTGAGAAACGAGAAAAATGCCAAAGCACAGTGGACAGGTCATGTTTGCATTGCTTTGTTAAACAGACCAGACCTAGGCTGCATCCCATGGCAGTGTCTAACGTGCGTTGAGTGCGCCCCCATGGTGCCCCACATGGATTGCCTTAGCAGGAAACGACAGCATTGTGTTTATTATTCACAAATAACCTGAAATTGTTATGTGCAAATAAACATGCACATTAACAAGTGCTTTACTATTAGCCTACTATTTATTGCCAGGAAACTAAATATACAGGAAAATATAAATTTATACAGAAAAGAAACAGTAGCACCACAAATATATATACATTAGAGCTCCGCCTAAATTTCTCATGCTCCCCGTAGCGCCCCCTGTGAACTGTAATCTTCAAGCTGCAAACACAACACTGACATATTTTCATCTTTAAGTTGATATGGGGAGCTTCTCATATGTGTGTACACTTGATGAATGAATGTAAGCTTAATATTCACTCTCCTTTCAGCTCTATTTTGGTCTTCACCAACTCCTGAGAAAAACGTCACACTCTTTATCTTTAGCTGCCTAATGCTCCGCTTTGTTAGTCTCTCTTTTGTTTGGTGCTGGAGCAGGTAGAGTACAGTCAGTTTTCAGAGCTTTTTCACTGAAAGCGATTAGAAACGTTGCTGACGAGAGTGATCCAAAAGGTTGCGGGGCATAAAACCAAAACAATGAGCTGACTCTGTAGAGGTGAGAGGAACCGTAGAGTTGGGTGATTATTCTCTGTGGGTTCGTCACTACAAGGGACGGGTTTCACATTGTACATAGTCAGTTAATCTACAGTTAATATAAAAATATTAATTATTGCAGTTTTAATTTAGGTCTTTTAGTTGCATTGCTGTATTGCTGGCTTAAATGATGGATGAAATGTGCACATTAATCCATTACAGTAAAATGTGTGTCTGCTTTTATCATTGTCTGTTTAAGCTGGTATCCTGACGTTACCTATAGCTTTCTGAACTGATGCCAGTATGAAATTGTAACTGAGGTGCAAAACAAGTCGACCTTAACTGCTTCTGCTCATTTGTGTCCCTGACTGACTGTGGAAGAAGCGGTTGTCCCTGGGAAGGATAATGTGTGCTTCATCCCGGCTCAGAAATCCACCAAACCCTTTAGCTGTCAGTCACCCGCAGTCATAATGAGATTATGCTGCATGATGTCCAGTGTCCAGCTAGCTCATCAACAGGAGGAGATATATTAGCAATATGTAAGGCTGACAATTTTTTCTATCAGCCCTTTTTCTTCCTCTGTCTTTTTCTTTTTATGCACATTCGATCTATCTATCCTCCTTTACACTCCCACTCTCTCACTCCTTTTTGGAAGTGCCATGCAGCTGTGGCACCTGCCCTGGATAAGATGACGTCTGTAGCCTGAGTGAGTAATCGAGACCCTAAAGAGCTGCGAGGAAACTATAGCAGGGCTGAATGACTGTACCCTCCTTTCCCCCCGTAAAGCTCGGGAAGAGGCAGCTTCAATCATCCAGCTGAACAACAGGCACAAAATGAGTAGCATTAAACTCTGAGATAAGACACTGTGCAACTCTTTTGTACATTTCTAATCCTTTGACTTTCAAGTGTGATTACCTGGTCACTTTATATAATACAGCTCTTGACAAGGCAACCACCTTTATCAAGCTTCAAAGGGAAGGGCATCATGTGGCGTCTACACGAACACACACACATGCACAAGAAGAAGAACATACTGATCGGTGTTTTCTTGTTCTTGAAAAACACATCAACAGTCAGCCAGAAAGCTTTGGTCAATGTTACATATTGACAGCTATGGAGTCAAGAGTGTTGAAACATGAGCTATTGACCAAGTGACTTATAACTACATATACTCATCTCATCATTACCATTGATCAACATAGAGTGAAAATTACTCATGACATGGATGTGGCGTTGGTTTTCATTCCCGTTGTAAAATATCAAATCAGTTTTCAGTACTTCCACGTTCTCGCAGACTTTTTCACTTTACCAACTCTACGTCAGTGTGTATGCATTGTCATTGTGAGCATGTTAGCATGCTGATGTTAGCATTTAGCTCAAAGCACCAGTGTGCCTAAGTACAGCCCCACACAGCTGCTAGCATGGCTGTAGACTCAATTCAAAAGATATTCAGTTTTCCCAATCACGAGTTGTGTTAAAATGAGACTTAATCGTGGCTCAGATCTTGCCTGATCCAAGATTGAACCAGTTTATTAGTCATTTGAGTTTATTAGTCATTTGAGACAATAAAACACCCAAAAGGATACTGCAGATGCATTTTAAAGTTAAGTCCCATCCTTTTTGGATTTTAAGGGCATTAGATTCATCAGAGTGTAAAAGTCTGGTCACTACATTACCCTGCTTCATAAAAACATGGTTTTAAAGACACAGCCCCTTCCTGGTCCCTTGATATAAATGCTTCAGTAGTCTGGTGTCTGACTTTTATTGGATCGCTCTGTCACTGTGCCCATGTGGTTATGGGAAATCGGCTCCTGTTCCCAATTATAGAATCCTGTTCCAGTGGCAGGCGCCATTCATTTTTGTCTATTGTGTGTGGTGGCAGAGAGCTGGTTATGCCAGAGCAGACTGATATTTTAATCAGAAATTGTCCAATTATGTCAATTATGCTGTAAAAAGACAGACATTAACTGTCCCGCCACTACTGAGATTTTGCTGTAAGCAAAGTGTGGTTAGTATTCACTGCCAGAGCATTTGCACAAAACAGTTTGAAGACAGGGAGGCAAGCAAAAACAGGGAATATGGATTGGATGTTGAAGGAAAGCGATAGATATATAGATGTTATTAGGTTTAATATCTGTTTCATGGCAATTGTTCAAACCCAAACAATTAATATGTCCAAAACTGTCTGAATCCTTTAAAGCGTTGACTAGGTGGAGGGGCAAAAGCTCTACACAACGGTGATGTTATGAGGATGTTTTCCAGGTCAGGACGACGTAGGGCAGCCCTTGTTTAACCGCTGTCTCTTTTCATGCGTGGAATGATCAATCACACCTGTAAAGTCACTGTAAAAGTGGTGGCTATAAAGAGCCGGTGATCTCAATAAAACACCAAACACCTGGGTCTGCTTAGCAACGAGTGTATTCATGCATGTGTGTGAGTGATGGCACAGACACAGAGGAACACACACATTCAGAGGGAATGAAAAGCTGAATTCAAAGTCTGATTGTGTTTCTTTGTGGGAAAGTTTGGGCCCACCTTTACTTTGAATACAGTGAAAAAAAAATCTGCAAATCTCAGATGTGGACATAATCCACAGACTGTGTTGAATACGCCTGCTTCTCTGTGGTTACAGTAGACTATGACCACATCCAGATTTATTTTTCATTATTTAAAAATGTTTGGAGGAAGGACGAAGTTAGTTTGAGCTCAGCCACTGTACTTTATAGCCTGTGTGATCATCAGGAAGATTGTTTTGATTAAATCTTATCTTACATGGTGCTTCAGTGGGTTTTCAGTTGACCCAGGTTACCATAGTAGCTTTAAATCTATAATACTTTGAGTCTCTCAGTTTTTGTCCTTGGACCCAAGCTGAAGAAAACATGATACTAATTTTGTTATGTTTAACAGAGCAAAAGATAAGGTCTCATCACTTTCCTTAGGGATAGCTTTTGAAAATACACTTATTCTCTTTCTTGCCCAGGGTAAGATGAGAGGATCAATACCACTTTGCTGGAGCAAGCAGCTAGTTATCTTAGCTTAGGATAAACACAGAAAACAGGTAGCCTGGCACATAAGCCCCAGTAAAATGGCAAATTGTTGTTTTTACACTTCTTTTCTTGTACACATTAAGCAAGTAAAAAAAAAATTGTGATAATTAGTGAGATTCAGAGGTGCTGGTAGGGGGATTTTGTTACTTTTGGACAGAGCCAGGCTAGCTGTTTCCCCCTGTTTCCAGTCTTTATGCTAAGCTAAGCCAACAGGCTGTTGGCTCCAGCTCGTACAGATATGAGAGTTGCATCAATTTTCTCATCTAAGTCTTGGAAAGAAAGAGAACCGTCTATTTTACAAAATGTTGAAATATTATATAATCAGGGCGCAGTTAAATCACTCGGCAGAGTGCCTGCCCCATGTGCGAGGCTACAGTCCTCACCGCAGCGGGCCTGGGTTCGACCCCAACCTTTTCTGCATGTCATCGCCCCTCTCTCTCTATCTTCCATGTCCAGTATCTTCAGTTGTCTCTGTCCATTAAAGGCAAACGCCCCCCCCCCCAAAAAAAGTAATATTATATAATTAAGAAAACAAGTTTCAATTAACTTTAATTTTTCATGTTTGTTGTGTGGGCTATACAGATTGCACAGGAAGACACCCTGACTCCCAACAACAGCTTTTAGTGAGCGATGAAGAGGCTGTAGGGCCTGTCTGCTGTCAACATGCCTCGCAAGTAACACACAGCCCTGAAATTCCTCCACCTCTGAAACACAGAACCCTTGAGTGTGGCTTGATGCAACAATGTTAAGACGCCAAAGATTTTTACTCTCAGGCTTTACTCATATACACACGTATTACAAATTTGCATCCAGCAGTTATCAGTCATGTTTGGGGTTTTTTACCTGTTCAGTGAATTTTCAAAAAGAAACATTGATTTATAGTATTTCTTTATCTTAAACCAACATTTCACTTTGGGTTTCACCTTTGAGGGCACATTCCTGTGCAAGGGTCAACCAGCAGTGTTAACTAGTCTCATGACATAAAACATGAAAAACTACTTAAGATATTCAAAATGAATTAATATAATAAAGTAAGGCAAAGTGCTGACACTGTTTAACCAGTGGTACTCAGAGCATCTTACAGTTGTATATATTTTATTCTTCTATAGGTCACATTTAAAAAACAATTTTTAATATAAAGTTTATTGCACATACATTTTAGGGGGGAAAAAAATCATATAGTTGCTTAAATACAGTAGAGGCAATGACTTAATATTTATCTTGTCCCTCACTATAACGTGTCAGCTCATTTGGACATGCTAACTTTTTGCTGCCTCAGTACTTTAATGTTTATGATTTAATTATTAATTAATGCTGAAGGTCAGTATGATACAAATCAATTATTAACTTAAATAGTCTAGTGAAGCAGATGCAGCCAATACAAATCTTAATTAATTGTATTTTTTATCATTTCTAAATCATTCTCATTTGGAATTGAGATTCTATTCTTTAATGCAATGATGGTGTGAACAAAATATTTACTGTCTGTATGTTTTCTGTGTTTTCTGGACTTGGATGATTTCTGGACTGAATGTTGGCCCTGATTTTGCACAGCTATTATTATTACAAAATGATTTCTTCTTATTTAAATTCTTACCCAAAGAAAGAAAATCTAGTTTTTCAGTCTGTGACAGAACACCATAAACGTGCTGTTGAGTTTGACACCAGGTGAAACGTCAGTCTCACATAACAGGTGTTAGTGTGTCTAACCTGATACCTTCCCCAAATTCATAAGAGCTTTCTAACTCTGCCAGATACACCATCCTTGCCAACTGAAATAACTGTGTTTGTGTGTGTGTGTGTGTGTGTGTACACGCACACTGGAATACATTACACACCCTTTCTAAGCCTCAGCCTTTGAGTCATTTGCACTGTGTTTGTAAAAATTTAACTGGGTTTTCACTGTGTGCAGTGGTGTGTACTGCGTGCATGCTGATTTTGCATGCTTGTGTTGATGTGTGTATCATTGAATGCAGGAAAAACTCTTCATATATGTTTACATATATGTGTGAAGACAAGATATTCTATAATATAAATGTACACTTTAAGCAGCCTCCCAGTAATTCAGCATCCAAGACCGACGGAGGCCAGTGTCCGAGGCTAGCTGGTTAGCATGCTAATTTCAGTAGATACGTACTCCCTCTCTGCAACACAATACATAGACGTCTTTGACATAACGTCATAATTGTGATTTCTTCTCATTCTGTTGTTAATTTTAGTACATTTTTGAATTTTTTAAACCTAAATTGTTACATAAAGCACATTTTAAGCTGAAATCTGTGATGTTTTTACTAATACATTATTCTGAAATGGATTTCGTGGAGAGTGATGGGAGCAGCACATTTACTGTACATCTGCTAATGAGAAAAGCTGATCAGGTTTGTCAGGTCACACCGATCTGGTTGACAATGCCAATTCCTTCGAAATGTATCACTTTAACTGACATTTTATATTCGCGTGCATTACATATTTTTACTGTGTGTTTAACTTCAAAGACTGGACCTTGATTTATTTAAATAAATGGTTCTACTGTACACTAATTGCATTTAAAAAAAAGTCTTGGTAGATCTCCACATTTTATTTTACATTACATTTAGCAGACGCTTTTATCCAAAGCGACTTACATATGAGAACAGTCACAAACCGAAGGCGCAGCTTCAGGAGCATTTTGGGGTTCAGTATCTTGCTCAAGGATACTTCGACGCATGGCTGGGGGATTGAACCCTGACCTTCCGAATGGGAGGCAACCGTTCTCCCAACAAAGCCACAGCCGCCCGTTCTGTTCTCTTTCTCCCACGCTGCAGTCTTAAAAAAGAGCTATATGTACACATGTAAGGACATATTTTCCATAGGTCATTATGTTCTCTCCATTAGGCAGTGACGTAATCTGTTCTGTTTAACCTGATGTTATGGACCGATTACACACACTGCTCTGCACTAAAGAAAGGGAAACATGAGGGACAATAATACAATGTGAACAAACTGCTTCTTACCAGTTGCAGGTGTCCTGGGAGTCACTGACCTCAGGTGTGAAACGTCACTCCCAGGGGGTTGGTGTGCATTAGTGGTTTCCCATGCAGCAGATGGCAAACCAAAGACAATGAGTGGATGAGACAGACGAGCCAGGTAAAGAAGAGGGAGGGGCTGAAATGGGTTAATCTCCCACTGCTCGGCTGTTGGAGGAGAGACTTCAAACCTACATGCATCAGAGGGTGGGGGAAGGACTGCTGTTTTAAGAACTATTACCATTATGTCATCTGCAGGGTTTTTCCAAATCTCAGATTCATGGCAGTGCATAACGTGAAGTTCAGCACCACCTGTTCTCTGTTGACCTCCAGTAACCCCTTCTTCACCTGTCATGTACTTTCATTCAGGGAGTAGCTAAGCAATTTAACTAAATAGGCTTACTTGTCAGACTCATCTGCTTTGCCAACCTCCACCATCACTTGAGAAAGGACACTTTCTCACAGTTACGCAACCCTTTGCTTAGATTTGTCAGTCTGCTTGGTCATGTTTGCTGCGCTGTAAGACACACAAACTCAAATAACAGCTAACAGATAACAGGTCTACCAAGCAGTGGGTTCACTATCAGTTTAAGCTGCTCCTGTTTCTTTTGCTTCACTGTTGGGCCTCAAACAACAAGGAAAAGTAAAGTTGTACAGACTGTCAAAAATGATGATAACTAAGTCCATTAACTCCTCAGGATAAGCATCTTTCCTGTCATGGATTATGTTCAAACTGACCCACATTGTCAATGTCGCTTTTTTCTTATCTTTTTTTTTAGCTACTCATGTGGTTCACCAGACAATTTAGAATTCGATAAAAAAAAATAGAAACAATTGATTTGCAGCAATAAGATTTCTTTGTGTTTAAATAAATCAGGAAATGCCCTGATCACATTCACACAAGCTGTCTACAACAACTGTCTGAGCTACTGGCCACTGCAGCAGTTGGGGTTAAGGGCACCTTGATGGTAATGAAGGAGGGGCTTTTCGCTTTCCCCACCCAGATTTATCCTGTAGTTCGAGGGGGGGTTGAACTTACAACTGTCTGGTCACAAGCTCACTTCTCTAACCTTAAGGACATCACTGGCCCTAAATTAAATACACAATCCATTAATTTATCATCAATAGTTTGTTCAACAAACCACATTCAGAATGTACATTTTGGCTGATAATGTAGTAATAAATATAAAAACCATGACATTTTACACTTGCTGATCACTACAGGGCAATTAGAAAAATCACTTATAACTCAATGAGACTTCTAACACTATTAATACTTGGTTTTAATAGTGTCTTTCTTTTCCCTGGAAGTTTACAGGCAGTGCGCCCTGTGACATTAAGTGACTGACATGCGTTGTAAAGCACATGCATGAGAGCTCAATGTGATGAACTGGACTCCTGTGAAACGATCAAGAAACGTCTCCAACATCAAATAAAATTATGGCCGACAGATGTCCCTGCTTAGAGAGATGTTTCCCAAATACAAGCATAAAATTGTGATGAATAATGTAAACACTCTTTTCAGTTCATTTTATGTAAAAATTGTCAAAACATAAATACTTTTACTTTGTCTTAGTACAATCTGTGGGGTCTGGAAATAAGCTAAAAGTTATGTTTATGAATTGTATCGATGTCTTGGCATATAGCCTACTTATCTAGCTATACAGTTGCTACTATGACTGCCAATTTTATTTTACTACTTCATGGTAAATAAATTAACTGATTGTGGACTATCCACAGTGTATTAAAATAGCATGGTTTGTAATTAATGATAAACAGGTAAACCGACCCAACCTACATTTTTTATCATTTAATTTAGCTTATGTGAAAAGTTATCCCACCCTACTGATGAAGATTAATATTTACACTGACAGACTAATCCTCTTGTGCTTTGGCTTTAAGATATAAACAATCACACTAACAGGCCACATTTGGAGGCTGGCAAAGCTAGCCTTGCCTAGTCTTGTTTAATTAATAAATCATTGTCCAATTGTGTGTTGGTGTATTAAACACAACTGGCACATTCATTGTGGTTGGCACATTCGACATACACTGCTATTTATTGAAAAATGTTGATAGGCTTGTTAGGTCGTTTCTGACCTGGTTGACCGCCAGTAAAGTTAGTTCAAAACAGAGCCTGCACAATGTGGTGAAATTTTTCTCACCATGTTTGTGTCTACATGCATTAGAATCTGTTGGTTGTATTTTCCAGGTTTTGTACAAGGAGTTTCAAATAAATAGCAGGCCTCCACACAGACACACATATTTGTTTTGGACCTTTTGCACTGTAGATGGAGAAAACGTGGGGAAAGTGTGGGTTCCAGCTTAAAGAAACCTTTGACAGTTAACCCAGGCAGCTGTTATTAGACGCTATATACTCTGTATGAATTTATATAATAGGCTAAAACATTTGGAAAACTTTATTGCATAAATAACATCCATAAAGGGGTTGGGTAAAGATTGAGTTTCCAAGGCTTTACCCTCTGTCACATACTATAATTTTTTTACATATTATAACCACTTTTTTCTTACTTAACTGAATGTATCCATTGTTTGTTTTTTTTTAAAGTATATTACAGTATATTCATATTAAAATCATTATACATATGTTATAACCTTACAAAGCTGATGTTGCAAATGCAAATGTTTACAAACTGTTGTCTATTTACACATTGAGCAAACACTTAGCAAAATTTGTATTTGTCAGCACCAGTTTTCTTAACCTTTTTTAAACAAGGAAATCCCTTGAGATTAAAATCTCTGCCTACTGCTGCTGGAAATGAGGTTAATGAGATTTGTGAGACGAACCAAAGAACATAACAGTGAGCTGAATGATGCTAAAACGGCTTCATAGCGCTGAGGAGAACTGCAGAGTCCGGTGATAATCATCTGGCCTGATGAGTGAGCCCATTCACATTACACATAGTCCTTTGACCCACTGTTTATATTTATAAAAATATTGGTGCAAATATACATCCTGTACAATAATCCTACAGATAATTTGTCTTGGGACAAACCAAGAGACAAACATGAAGATAATAAAGTATGAAAGAATTCTCTAGATATTCCATAGGCTCTTATACTTATAAGAGTAAATCGTATGCAGAAATACAGTGTGCATTCTTTGCTGTGCTTTCAGTTCACGGGGCTGTTGTCACCGTGGCCCCGCCCACAGCGTGACGTAGCAGGGAGCGCTGAGAGAGGAAAGCAGCTTTAATTGCAGGGCAGAGAGAAAAGCCAGCGATGGCTTCGCTCAGGCAGGAGCACCACTATGGGCTCTCCTGTGGAAAAAATAACAAAAACATCTCCAACGAGACGCTGTACCATGTCAAGCTCACGGACACGGCTATCAGGGCGCTGGAGGCTTACCAAAACCTCAAGGTACCTTTCCCCCATGGTTGTCTGTGTGTGTGTGAGAGTGCGTGCGTGCGTGCGTGCGTTTGGAGATGATTTCGCTCTTGTCAAAGTTGTCGCCTGAGCTTTTATTTTTCGTTTTTTAAACTCACTGTTGCGTTCTCTTAATTAAATTACTTGTTTTTGTCTTGTAGTATTTTTTTTAAATAACTTGTGTAGTATAAATCAATCCATGAGAGTCGCTCAAACTCGTTTACAGTTACCTCTAACTGCGTTACCCCTGAATCAGTTGGCTAAATGGCTGCATCGCATACCAGGACTGACGCCTGTGATTGTCGGGAAAGACGAGACCGTCCGTCAGCTGTTTGCCGGGAAACACTGCTCTTGCTTCAAAGTAAAGCACAGAACCTGCAGTCTGCCGAGTTATGTAATTGACAAGTAGGCTAGTTGGTCTCATAATGAGCTCCAGTGGAGACCATTAACAGCACACAGGCTTTATTGATTGTGTAACTTTAACTTCCATTTAAACACATTACAGCATAATTGTGTTTACTGGACTAATTTAGATTACAGATCTCTCTAAATATGTCAAACTTATGCCACAATAAGTTCTTTCTTTCTTTCGCCTCAGGGATCTTTACCAAGTGAACCATCGATTTGCTTCAAGGGAAATCAAGGGGTAAGTTACATTAAAGTGTTACATTAGTGTAATCTTGTTAAACATTTATGAAAATAAGCAGATATAGTTGCAGATTGCGGAATCACTTTTTAAAACCCTATCTGTTAACACACTAAGTGACATTAATCTGCACAACACAAGGCTGTAGCTTAGTTGTTTAAGTGGCTGAAACAGCCTAATGGGATGACAAAACAGTGGGTTTAAGGAGGCAACATATCACTGTGAAATATTTTAAAACAAGAGTGCATGCCAAATAACTTCTGAAATTCTGCAGTAACAGAGAAGCTTTTGTTCATCACACGTTGCCGTTGACTCTCCGGTCTCACCATACTGCAGCTCAGATGGGAGCTTATAGCTCGTGGTCTCCAGCAGATAGGAGGCAGGCAGGTTACTGGGTCAGGCTGGTGACTGTGGAGAGGCTTTGTTAGGTCAGGGAGCTGCGCTGGGAAAAGGACGGGGAGGGAGGGAGAAGTGCGCACATACACTGGCAGAGCCAGAGCCAGCAGCGGGGAGAGGAGTTATCATAAGTCAAATGAGGAGCCTTCAGTGACAGAGATTAGCCTTGTGCGCCTTGTTCTCAATTGGGAAAATTCACTTTAATACTATATACAGTATGTGTGTATTTACTGTGTGTAATACATTGGGACACTAATACAGCAGTAACTCTTGTGTGTGCTCTTGAAAGTGAACCATAATCTGCAGGATGTAGCCTGAGCTATGTGTGTTTTGACTGAAGTCAGGAGCAGCTGTGTCCTTGGGGAATACTTTACTTTTCAGTCAATTCTAATTGCATGGGCTGGTTGGAAAGATTTGCAACCCCCTTCCTGCCATGACAAGCTGAGTGGTGGTTAGTTTTGCAAGGGGCTTGTGTGGTTAACAGACTGGACTAAACCTGTAAGTGTGAGTGCTGTTGGAGTGTGTGTTGATCCTACTTAGACTGTATCTGAGGCACATTTTAAAAGTTTAAATGACCGAGTGTTGCACTTGGAAAATGGCTTTTTCCATTTATCAGAAATCTTTATTCTTTCCTCGCGGGATTGAGGGCAGTCATTTGTGCTTCCTGTCCATAGTAGTTTTTGTAGTAGTTTCCATCCGGTTCCTGCACAAACTGTCACGATACCCCAGGACTGTATGTCTGAGAAGCAGTTCTCTGCTCGGGGTCAAGTGTTGGAGGTTAGGGGTCCGTTGGTCAGCTTTTTTTTGTTTTTTTTTCTGGCTCTGTTGATCCCAACCTCAACCATGCAACTGTGGCATTAAATTAGAAGAAAAGCTGCAAATCCAATCCAAAGCTTCACGGCTGAGTTCTGTGCTGAGAAGTAGTTAGCCACAAAATATGGCTTTATGGTTGGATTCAGTCCCATTTTATCCGAGTACCTGTAAAATAAAGGGTTTTTAAATAGACGCACGTCAATCTTCTTTACTTAGGATAGGAAGTTCACTGGCTTTCTCCTGTACCCCATGCAAGAGGGAAATGCCACCTGTTAAAACAAAAGAAAGGAAATTGATCAGATTTTGTATCACATTGATTATACTGTTTTTCTCAGCAAGGATTCATGCAAGTGAGATTTAATGTTGCAGAGTGCTGTATTGAAGACCGTTACAAACATGTATCTGAGGTTTTTCACCATGTCCTTCTTCGGGCCACTGCTGTCATTGGGATAGCTGAGGGATTGCAGGGAATTTCACACTCCTCCCTGTATTGTGGCGCAGAGAGCTAAAGTTATTAGCCAAATGAATGTTTAGAGGTAATTACAGGAGCCATAATGCTCTTGATTACAGCGTGAGGCATCATGACTTCAGTTTGCATTAGCTTTCCCTGTCTGCCTGACTCAGACATTCATGAATCTGTGTTTTCGTATGTGTGAGTGTGTGTGTAGCGCTGGCACACTTTAGGTGCAGTAATAGCTAGGCAGATGACATGAACTCTGGCCTGCTAATTTCCCCGTCCCATTCCCAGGTTTGAGTTCCACTTTTTATCTGTGTGTGTGTGTGTGTGTGTGTGTGTGTGTGTGTTTGTAATGAAAGAGAGAGAACACACCATGTATGTTGAAGTGATGTGTGTGTGTGTTTGTGTGTGTGTGTGTGAGTGATATACTATGCATTTTAATGTGGTAAATGCTTGTATTTATTTGCTATGACGTGGGTGTGGATTGTTGTTTTTATGTGTGTGTGTGTTTATGCTCTGTCCTGTGTGGCCTAAAAGCATGATTTATTCATGTCCCACCTCCCTTTTTCCTGTCCTGCCCTCTCTGCCCATTGTGCAGCAGTCTTTAGCCTGACAGGACCAGGGTGGATCCCCTGAGGACCCTCTGTGTCTGGTGTGTGTTTGTTTGTTTGGTTTACTTCTCTCGCTTTTACTCGCTTGTCTATGAGTGTCTGTGTGTTTGAATGTAGGTTTTTTTCATCTGTGTGTGTGTGTGTGTGTGTTTAGGCTGCCTATAAGATCCCCAGAGTCCCCCTCTGATTGTGTGTTGTCTCCTCTGATTTGAATAACAATGAGCGGGGGAATGCAGGCTGTGTGTTGTCGCTCTCCTTGGATCACCCAAAATGAATCGAGTACAGTCAGTCCAGATGTGTTGTGGCCTGCCCTGAGGGTTTGTTTGTGCCCAACATGATAGAAACCTCCCCGCTGTGGATCTAATGGAGTGGAGACTAAAATGGTGAACACTGCAAACATTTTCCATCTTAACATTTAGTTATTTAACCGTGAACAACCATTCCAGTAGAAGCTGAATAATCGACGAGTATTTAAAGGCCCACAATATAAAGCACTTCAAAAATGCACTCTTAATTTGTGCATAAAAAATGAAAGGCATTTAACAACACATGGATAAGATCTTTATTTACATTTTATACCCAAATTGGGAAATTCTTTTCACAGCAGCCAGTTATCCAGGCATTGCACAGGAACCGTAAGTACACAATAAATATACATATCAATACTAGAAGAGAGAAAATATATGACTAGAAAAATAGACACAACAAATAACAGAATCAAGTAAAATAGCTCAATACGGAGTATAAATAAAAG
Organism: Coreoperca whiteheadi; assembly: GCA_011952105.1. NCBI lineage: Eukaryota > Metazoa > Chordata > Actinopteri > Centrarchiformes > Sinipercidae > Coreoperca > Coreoperca whiteheadi. The sequence goes on from CM022485.1 coordinate 23,623,575, forward strand.
GTAGGGCTATAGAGCTCAACAATGAGGTTGTGGAATTGAAATTCCCATTCATATTCTGAAGAGAGGAATGTGTTTATTATCCATAATGTCATAACCATCCAAGGTAGACTTACCACGTGCTATGAGATTGTATATGCTCCTATAGAAGCCACAAGTCTGTATGAAATAAACTTTGTTTTAAGAAAAACAGCTGTTACCATGGAAATGTTTACAGCACCCGCGTAGGCGAACCCGCTAGTGAGCTTTTTAAAAACAAAATCTTTATTTACACACTTACGACTTACAACAGGTTTAGCTAGTGAGTTAGCTAGCTTCTACTGCTGAGCTCTACGTTCGTTTACATTACGTTCACCACAGAGCAACCATGATTTCCCTTTCTGACGTGCTGCGTTTTTTTTAATAAAGAATAACTACAACACTATATAAATGACAAAGGTTGGAAGTTGTTGGAATGGTATCATTTGCAGTGGTTTATGGGATGTGCAGTTCCTTTACTCTTTAAAATAATTAGATGCACGGTCTTGTTCCTTTTGCTTTTTTTGTTTTGTTTTCCAATCTTTGTTTCTTTTTTTTTTTTTTTTTTTTTTCTTTGAATCAAATGTTTTATGGTCACGATTCATCCAGTAGTTGGTTGGTTTGGTTCCAGGTTCAACTCTTTTATAAAAGGATCTTCTGAAACATCAATGATGTAATATGGGCAAATTCATTTCGGAGAACCAGAGCCGTTAAAACAGTGGGAGCTCACTGTTGAGCTCAATTAAGAATGTAATAGAGAGGCGAAGTGCCTCCCCATCCGGTGTCCCCCATGGGACCTTATTTACTATAGTCAATGGAAAGAGACAAATATTTTTTTTATCTAGTTTGAATTGCACACGTCTGTCAATTTAAAAGATAATTTTGCAAGTCAACAGCCGCAGTTTGTTGTATTACTATTTAGTTTTGTGTGAACCGCTCAGTGAACTACATCTCTCACTTGCACAAGATACGTCACCAACACCAACATGGCCGTTCCGTCTAACATCAGCTTACCGGATGTGTTTTATCCAGCGACTCCTGGTCCTGTTATCGGCCGGGAAGTGAAAGAACGAGCAAGAAAAGTTGCCCTTGTGACTGAAATGGGTTAAAAAAATTATTTGTCTCTGGCCAGTGACTAGCATACATATGTTTTTTACAAAGTAAGGTCCCATGGTGGTCCACCGGAAGGGGAGGGACTTCGCCTGTTTATGTACTTTCACATTGCAAAAGAGCTTTTGCTGCATTTGAGTAATCTCTCTCTTCAGGATATGTTGTGTATGTCACTTGAAATAAACGTGTGTGTGTGCCCACAAAGGGGACATTGTTGAGGGATTATGATGTTTGAAACACTGGTAGTTATAGCTTGCTACTTTTTCCAAAAAGCCAAGAATGAAAATGTTGTGCAACGACCGGATTACATATTTATTTAACGAACGTGTGTGTGCAAGGCGAAGACAAGCGGCCCTCTGAGATCCAGCACCAGCAGCTCTGGAAAAATGTGCTCTCTGTCTGATTAAGCAGCATGGTGGAGATATGGAGCACATCTTGGCTTGCTGAGGAACATGTCCCGTCTAATTCCCTCATGTGAAAATACACACCCTGAGCTAATGAGGCATAAAAGGGCTCTTGTCTCCCCCTACACACACATGTGTGTCATCGTATGGTCTTGCGTCTGGAAACATGGCACTCTTTGGAAAAGCCCACCTAGCTTTGGGGGGAGAGAAGCAGGGGCTTCTGTCAGACACAGTGACCCACAATTTGTTGAAGTTGACAGTTTGGCCCTCAGGCACCTGCCGGAGATGTATCGTTCTTGGCATTGGAGGGGGAAACCTCGGGGGATCCTTTTGGCACAGCACCCTTCCCATCATCTCTCCTCCTCCTCCTTCATACCCAACCTTCTCTCCCCCAATATGGGAGCTTGCAGGTCTGGCAGCAACCTCTGTGAAATTGCAAATGAAAAGGAGTGGAAGGTGATTACAGGCTGGGGCTTGATTACATGCACTGTCTCCCACTCAAGGCAGCCACATTAATCACCCAGTGCCAGCATTGGGCGCTAGAGAGAAGACACTGCTTAGCTCCAAGCATTGACTGATTGAATGTGGGATCATGAACACACGCAAAATCTCTAGTTTCTCTCTTTGTAAGTCCTTCTGCCCCCCGTCCCTTGTTCTTCCACTCATCCAGAGACACAGACACACATTGTTTTGAATCGCTGTCCTCCACTGGGGAGGGGACTCGTCTTTAAATGGCATGCGTCAACTTGTGGCCTTGGGAGCGATTCGCCTCTTTTGTTTGCGATGAGATGATGAGAAGTAGTGTTTACTGAAGTGTGGGGAGGATGAGGGTGGTGGCTGGCTGTCTGAGTGTGTGTGTGTGTGTGTGTGTGTGTGTGTGTGTGTTAGCTAGACTTTGGCCTTTCTCCCTCTCCAGCCTTATGGGTGGCAGTTGTGAGAGGAGCTGAGCCTCTCTTTGCTCACGCTGGATTAACACAGACACACACAAACACACACACACACACACACACACACACACACACACACACACACACACACACACAGACATACACATGACATGCATTAGCACCCAGCCCAGAGTGACTAGCCTCCTGCTGATAACAGACAGAGGTGGTGGCGACAGGTTTCACCCCCTCCTCCTCCTGCACCTCCTCCCTCTCCACCTATCAAGCAGAAAGGGGAAGCAGTGCCATGGCATCCCACTCTGGAGCCGAGGAGGCCAGAACAAAAGACGGCCTGTTTTCAGAAGGCCATTACTCAGGCTGCAGAGGATGTGGAAACAATAGCCTGCATGAGATCTACACCCAGACCCCACATTCAACCAAAAGCTAGCAGGAAACATAAACCCTGTGCACCGACAGCAGTCTCTCACAGTTTTTGTTCAATCGACTTTATAGTTTGATAAAGCCAGGAAAATGAGCCTCTCCCGTCCTGCGTCGTCACCGTGTGGAGACATTTATGACAGTTGAGAGTGAACTGTGGCTCATTAAGATAGTGTCGCCACATATACAGCCAGTCTCAGCTCGTAATGTGTCAAAACGTCCGCTGCTGAAAGTCTTTAGAAATGGCAGCGTGTTTTTTTTGTGTGTGTGTGTGTGTGTGTGTGTGTGTGTGTTACTTGGCAAGTAGTTGTCAGGTGGACATTTCAAATCCTATGCAGGTTAATGGAGTAGTCTTGTTATTATAGACCAATGGAAGTCCTCTATATTGTTTTGCAAGGTCGAAGGTTACCTCAACAGGCTTGTGTGTCCTTAAAAACATTGATAACAATGAAAAAGAGAAAGATTAAAAGAGAGACAATGAACCAAAAAATGTATCAGAACAATAATAAACGTATATGTAATATGAAATGAGATTTAAAAAATATATATTAAACAATTGTACAGAGTCACTATTGAATAAGATATGCACTCCCTTAGCATAGGTACATGAACACAAATAATTAGTTTTAACCTTATATTACTATTATAAGACAATACTCTGATTATTGCAACTGTCTTGTAAACAGATTAACAAGGTTTTCGTAACCATAACTCAATTAACAATTATGTGATTATTTGTCAGAATGAGGCAGATGAAAAGTAGTTGCTAGTAATGGACAAAGAGTTTCTCTTGTCCTTCTCTTCATATGTTGTGCTGTAGGTTACCACACAGCCTTCTTAAAACATATCACTGAAGTCATGACATGATATGACAACACTGGCATGAAGTTTCTCCCACATAGGTGGATCATACCGTATTCATTGGGAAGACTGAAACATAGCACAGATGGTTAAGATGACGACGAAAGAGTTTTAACTACTTTGCTGTTTTGTTTTGCCTGTTCCTTCTGTGCCAGATACTGTTAGGGAGGTTAGAGTTAAAGAAAACAGAATACAAATGCATTTACAACACCATGGACACACCCACTTGCAGGCATGCAGTCGCAGAATTAAGTGTAAACACACAATCGCCGATATCCCTGTGCATACTAGTATTTCTGGTTTTCGCACAGAGGTGTTCAGCTCAAATACCCAAGAAATGCAAGTGTCGACTCACCAAACTTCAACTGCTGCTGCTATGTTCTCTTCCATAAGCCGGTGGCGTGAAAAGTTGAAATGTCTTCACTTTTGTCCCTATTTTCCATCATGATTAATACAGCAAGATCATAACCCAAAATGTTGGAGGCCTGAGGGAATGGATGTAAGCTGATTTTATGTGTGTGTTAATTGGAGGGAGTGTCCTGTTCAGTCAGTAAATATAGAGATAAAAAAAGTTCAGAAAATTGACATTTAAATGAACACTGTACAAGAAAATTGTAGCCCAATTATTATGGCAGTATGATTTTATTTGCCACTGTGGATACTGTTTAAGTTGGTGCACTGGTGCACACACACAGGAGTCCTCACATAATTAGGCTGATTGTGAGCTTGGGTGAACCTGTTAGGTTGGGACAAATTCTTTTATGGCCTGGTTTTAAACTGTGAAATGTCTGGGGGGGGGTACACGCCATGTTTACATCTATGTTATTTGCTTGAATTGTTATTAGCACCGCCAACATCTTCGTATAGACTTAATCTTCAGATAAATTTCCTTTTGCTCTCAAGGCTGATGCTGATGGAAATTATAAAACCCGAACGGAGTCTGACAGACAAATGGAAACAAGTAAACGGCTAAAACTGCGCTGAAGCAAAAAGTGTTGTGAAGCTTGCAGACGAAGAAACCAGATGGACACACAAGCATACGCCAAGAGTAACACCTTCAAGAGAAATTAATGGAGACAGAGGCAGACGGACAGACTGACATTGTAGCACAATTTAAAAAAACAAAGGGAAAGGCTTTGTTTTCTGTTGACGAAGACAGAGGAGGACTGATATTCTTTAGAATGGAGAATGTTGAGAGTGACAGAGGTGGGTTCAGGAATAAGACTGGTTTGTCTGTGAAGTATGTAGCTTTCAGGGGCCATGGTTTGCGTTAAAATAATGAATTACTGTTTATGTTGAAACACTTGTCAGATTCAGGCTCCTCTAGGTTTGCCTTTTGGCCTCTGGGGGTCACTTAGCATTACTGAGGTCATAAGTCACTCCCAAGTGTAGGGCAATTTTAACTGTATACATTTCTTAAGCATCGAACCGTTCTAGCATGTGTATATATACTTAACCATTTGGTAACTTTATTTATGCTTGTTTTGTTGCTCGAGTTCTCTTTTTGCTCAAGATCTGAAGCAACCCACAGATTCCCTGAATATTTTACTTGAAAGACAATAAATATTGCATTATTCATGGACAGTTCAATTCTTTAAGTGCCAAGTCCTTTGTAAGAGCGCCGCTCTGGGTTTGAATTGCCATGTGTGCCTCTTAGGAGAATGCGCTAGGCTTTGGTGCAGGCCCCAGCGGCTGGGAACGAGAGTGCTAGTTGTAGTTTAAACAGCGGGGGTCTAGAAGTCAGCCTGTGGAGGTCATACGAGCAGCCATCACCGGATAAATACCAGCAAGGGCTCCTGGGTGCACTGCATGACTGGGCATTTGCAACAGCTGGAATTCTGTGACGGCAAAATCCAGTGAACACAGAGTCCATACATTATTCATTGTTGTTTATTGTGGAGGAAGAATGGAGGAAATTTGGCACAGGCTTTGTATCAAAAATCATTTAATTTTCACTTGAAGTGCCTAACATCTGCAGCTCTTCCAGGCATCCTCCAATACAGATTCACAGGCTTCCACGCACTGACAAAAACTAATGCTTGAAAAAAACACTTGTGTTTTCAGTTAGTGTAAACTCAGAGAGGATTCCAAGGTCAGGTTTAAATGAGACCAGTACATTTTTTTTGAGTTCTTACATTTTACAGTTTGGCTCCCATACTATGTTCCTATGAAACAGCTGTGTGCAGATTACTCAGCCAAACTTAACTTTTCTGCTGTCCTAATACTTCCCAAGAAATGCTAACTGCACTTATTGTGAAAGTTGGATTTCACTGGAAGTGGAATTGAAAACAGCATACCAACATACCTACCAAAATATGGAGGGGAGGGGGGCGCTGTCGTGCCCTGACATTTAACGCTGCTTGGCCCGTCTGCCTGCGGCGAGAGAGGTGTTGGTTGCCAGGTTTCCTGTGAAAGATGGGTTGAAATTGTATGTAGTGAATGTTGGGAGATGGTCTTGAAAGGTGGTGGTAATGCACACCTAAAAGTTGTTTGCCAACTGCCATAAAACAATAATAAAGGAAGTAGAAGAAGATGGTTTTGAAATACGGGAGAACAAGGTTCTTCACCATGTGTCTGGGCTGAGATAACTTGTTAGCAAACAGTACACAGAGCAATATTATTATTCATTTTGAGTCATGTTTGAGTTCACCTGACAAAAACAACAAAAGTTTCAACATTCACTCTCCTTTTTTAGCTCCGTTTTTGGTCTCCACCATCTCTTTTTCATTACCAAATGCGCAACTATGTTCACAAGCTAGTGGCTAATTTAGCCTGTGTACCTGTGTGCTGGCTAGCTTACAGTGGCTGTCTAGGACTTTGTGTACAACTGCCTGGTACGGCTGAAAACATTGATTAGAGCAGTGAGACTGAACCCGCAAAATGAGTCTAAAGCCACGCCAGCAACTCTGTAAGATTGTACTTGGGCACATGCTAACATGCAGATGTTTAGCAGGTATGTTTTACAATGTTCACCATCTTAGTTTAGCTTGTTAGCATGCTAGCATTCTGGTGATAAGTCTGTGTGGGTCTTTTACTATGCACCCTACCTTTCACATTATATGTAGTCCTTTGAGCAACCTTAAAGGATGAATTGATTTATCAAAATGGTTTATGATTAATTTTCTGTTGGATCAAGAAATTGATTTATTGGGTAATAATTTTAGCCCCTCGATTATCTCAAACCTCAGTTTGCACAGAACTGACACTCTTGGCTTATGAAATTCTGACAGCTGTTTCTCTGGTTTCACAATACAAACTTAAAGTTTCACAATCTGAGGGGTAGATTGCTTGGATAGGTTTATAGGTGTAAGATGGCTTGGACTGACAAAGAAGAGCAAGGAACTGTACTGTGACATTCGTATACATATCACCATCTTTATTTGCTTCACCACATAACTTTGTTGAAATAACAAGGCTTTAAACTGTATTACTATTTAGTTAATGGGTATGGCTAAGTGGCCATTAAGTACATGTATCATCTTGTGAAATGTTCACAAAGCTGTCTCATGGTGAGAAATAATCCCTCTGCTGAGCTCTCCAGTGTGATCGCAACATATTTTCTGACCTCTGTCTCTTACAAACAATGAGACATCCAGTATTAGCTTGCAGGCTAATGTAACCATTGAAGGGCTACCCACAGGCAAATATTAGTCTACATAATCCCAAAGTAGACCCATTAAAACATTAGTCATGTCAAACATGCTACATGCAAGCTGAAGATTTCACTGCTATCAGAGCTCAGCTGTATATAGTTTGTGTAAATTCCTGTGGTGAATGCCTGCATGTACAGACCTGTGTAGCAAGCTGATAAGAGAATAGAGCCAACTGTCTGTGTTGCTTTGTTGCACACTTGTGTCAGACCATCTGCAATGACTTTGAAAGCTGGCACAGAAGCAACCCCGCATTCACTAAATTATTAGTTCAGATTGAGTTCACAACCTTAGAGGTAGCGGTAGGTAGAGCGCATAGCCCATGTATCAAAGCCACGTCCTTACCCGGGTTCGAATCCAGCCCTTTGCTGCATGTCATTACTTTCCCGTATATCTTTGGCTGCAATATCAAATAAAATGAATATATTCTCGTAGTGTCACGTTCAGTGTATGTTACCTTCGTAAGAAAAGATGGGATTAAACACAGACGCAGCGGCTTTGAGTTCTCTCGACTGCCGTAGTTTTTTTACTATGCTATTGTTCATCTCTTGTGCTTCATTTAATGGCACTGTCGATTTATGCTCGTATGTAATCTCGTTGTACTATTACAATGACAATACATTAAATTAAAATTTAATTAAATGAACAGAAACCAACCAATTTGAAGTTGATATGGTGAACGTGTTAGCAAACAGTTGCCTATTTACATATTCAGCGGACACAGAGCAACATTAGCTTTTATCTGAAGTCGTGTTTGTGTTCACCTTAAGTCCAGTATACACTCTGCTCTCCTGTTTTTGGTCTCCAACTCCTGAGGGAAAAATCTGTCTCTTTATCTGCTAAATGCTCGATTACGTTCACCAGCTAGTTGCTAACCTTTCCTGGCATATTATATAGTGCTGAGCAAGTAGTGGGATTTTTTAGCTTTTTTGCTGAAAAACCGCTGCCTGCTGCAGCCGAAAAGGATGCCATGAGAGCGGTGAAAGTGAACCAAAAGAGTAAAGTTGTGCTATACTGTACATGGCATAAATAAATACCTACTATTTTAGAGTCTTGTACTTCATTTAAACTGCATTATATTAAAATTACTAAGGGGAAATATATATGAGTGAAAGAGTTTTTCTGCTGACATTACTTTTTAAGTAATTGCGTTATTTTAAACTCAATGCTTAGTGTCAGTGAAACTACACACAACAGTCCTGTGTTCACGTGAACAGGGCGTGTTAATAAGTCAACAATGGCTAGCAGCGGAGCAGAAGAACTTGAAAAGCCTCCCGCATCATTTAAATCACACGTATGGGAGCATTTTGGCTTCCCCATAAAATATAATGATGATGGAAGAAGGGCAGTGGACAAAACTGTAACGGTATGTAGACACCAAAAGTTCCTTGATGTAAGTTTTCAAGTAATAAATGGAAATGCAAATGAGAAAATGGTCTCCTCCCCCCTTTTTTTCTCATTCAAAAAAATGATCCGTGACTTAAAATCCGTAATGTGATCCGAACTGTGAGTTTTGTGATCCGTTACACCACTAATGTGTATGGTAAATTTGAGAACATACTGCCCAACCCCTGTAGCTTCTGTGCAAGCCAGTGTCACATACAGGTGGGAAAATCTGAGCAGAAACTGGTCATGGTTGACTGGGTTTGAAAAACAAGGAGACCAGAGGCATGTGGGAGCAGAGGGACACAATAGGAGAAAGTCGAGGAAATCCCCCATGATAACTTATCACTTTAAGCTGCTTCCCAGCCCCCCAAAAAAATGGCACAGCTGCCTGCAGCATGAAGAATGGGATTGCTGTGAAACTGCTGACCTCCCCGCAACAGTTAGGAGGCAGTGAAGAATACTTGTGATGACAGTGCAGATCTCCTCTGCATGGGGACTTTTCACTCAAATTTGACTTACTGTATTTACTGAAGCTCCTGACTAGCAAGAGTGTCTTTGTATCCATTTCTCTCACTCATGTGCCCCCTAAAACTCCTGTAGTGCTTCCGTAGTGCAAATTTCCCATAAAGCTAAATGAAAATACTAGTGAAGTGGAGTATTTCAGAATTCTGCTTTCTGAAACGTGCAATTACGTCTTTCTCAGTGGTCAAATCAGCGCAGATTCAGACTTTTTTCTGATCCTCATTTTTCCTGATCTGTTATTATATGTCTGTGTGTGTTCGTGTGTGCATTTGTCTGCCCTGGAGGTTGCAGCCTTGGCTCTGCTGCGCTCCACTGAGTCTGCCAGGAGATCTCATGGACGCCTCGGTGGAGCGGACTCTTAAAAACACTGTTTACCCAAGGAGATTTATTTTAAGTTACAGAGCGGCACAGAGTCTCACTCTAGATTCTTAATGTGTGTGTGTGTGTGTGTGTGTTACTCATGGTATCTACACATGTGAGATGCTCTGAAAACAAGATGTGCAAGTGGTGGATTGCCGTTAGTGTTCCCCAATAATTGTTTTACAGCTGTACTACATGTTCACAAGTTCTCATCTCCTAGATTTTAGACAAGTGACAATGATCAGGTTTCTTCCTTTGCTCTGATAGAAGCCTCGCATGCGTGTCATCTGGATTCAAGATGCTTTTCCCAACCTCTGAGGAGCATTAATCAGACGGTACTCACCTTTGTTGAAAAACAAAGGGTTTGAACAGGGTTTTGGTCATATTGCCATAAAATATGCAGGGCACCTTCATATATATATATATACTATGAGCTTTCATCCCGTGCCATTATCAGGCCAAAATGTAAGCTCGGCACGCACGATATCTCAAAGTCTACTGGGCTAACAGCCATTCAATTTGTGGAGTACATTCCTGCTCCCAAGAGGATACATCAATTACATTTCAATAGCCACGTGACCTTTTCTTTTTTTACAAGCTTGTTAGGCCTCTAGAATTTCAAAATTGCCAGGATGCTGCTTGTTCCATTCAACACTTCTGTGTTGTCGGGTGTCTTGAGTAGTGCAGCCTCTAGTAGCTACTAGCAGGCTTTAAGACTTTTAGTGTTATTTTAGGGTTAACTATTCTATACGGACCTTTTAACTTAATTTGTTGGAGTCCGTTCTTTGCAGTGGGCTGTTAAATTGTGAAAAAAAGAAGAAACTTTATTGATTTATGTTGATTGCAAAAGCTTGATGTTGGATGGCCCTGTGTTCTTGGCTACAGTGCATTTGGCATCAGAGATTGTTTTTGAAATTCTGCTGAGCAGACAATTGCTTTTCCCTACAATAAGACGACAGTTTGATAGATGGCAAAAGATGAATGAACTCGAGGTCTTAGGAAAACATTGACTAGTTGAAACAATATAACCATTCTCTTATGTTATGTGCACATATATGCACCCAACCTACCTGCCATGTGAGTTACTGCACATCAATATGTGGATGCATTTGACTTTTGTGCTATTTTTTTTCCCGTCATCTGCCTATATGGTTGTTGGCCTGTATGTTTTTAGTAAAATCTGACTTTCTTCTGTTTTTCTACATAGTACGTCAAGATCCCAGCTCCCACAGCAGAGTCACCTTCTGCTCTCCGCGTCTTCTCCTTCTACTTATCCAGTGACAGCAAAGACCAGCCTCAAGCCAGCTTCGACTGCATCCATCAATATGTTTCAAGGTATGGAGTTATTCCGTTGAAAACTTGATATTTTCACACACTGTATGTCCTTGCATTAAATAGCTATTCCGGTGCTATTTGATTTATTTCTTCTAAGAATTTGACACTAAACTTTCTGAACTTTCTTCATTCAAGATCCTGTCTCAAAGAGCCAGAGAAAACTATCTAGAAATATAGATCCACATAGATCAGCAAAGGATTTTGGCAAATATTTACAGCAAAAAATGAATTAAGTGATGCTTAATTATTTCATCTTCATAGGTCATCAGTCTTCTGGCAGTTCTCAGCGTTCTGAGTGCCCACGTCTCCAAGGGCATCGTGAGAGACAGTTAGCTCACTACTTGCTGTGCAGAGGATGGGGCAATTTCCTGTATATTTCTGGGCTGACCCTCTCATTACTGAGACCTGTGATGCCTTGTTTATGTAGTGGATATGCTTGGAAACTGAGGGTTGTGCTCTGTTGCTGCCTCCTGCTGCCAGATGGCTAACTGTGGTCTGAACTCAAACTCGTTCTGGTTCCAGTCAGCTGCTGGAGCCAAGAGAAACAGCGTAACAGCATGAGGGCAAGATCCTGCTCTCTCTGCCCCCACATTTGTTTTGATATTCAGAGGATAAAGAGAAGAAATGATCGGTAGTCACGTATATTAATTGTGAAAATGAAAATTAGATCAGGGGGAAAGGCTCTAATTTGTAAAATATGAAAAAATGAATTCGGCATCACGGTAAATCCTTGATTTATTTACAGCATGAATGCAGGTTCATATATTTGAAAGTTTATACTTTTGTCCAAGATGATCCTTAATTTGCAAGTGTGCTGGCTGGAGCCAAGCTAATCCTGGTGGTTTTCCACGGGCTTTGAGCCACGATATCTGGCTTTCTCACACGTAGCGTGCTGCGTAGCTATATCTGGTCTGTGACATAACATACAGTAACCATAGACCTGTCTTAGCCAGCTCCCACCACAAAGCCACTTTATGCGGCATTGAGTCCATGTTGGTATGCAGCTCTAAGTTAACTTACAGGACTATATGTCTTTACAGTGTTGACTGTACAGCCAGAAGAAAGCCCCGCGGTGTAATGGCTCTGTGTTTTTGTTTTGCAGTGACGGCCGCGAGCAGCTGGAAGGTCAAGGCATCATCCAAGACAAGATCACAGTGTGTGCCACCGACGACTCCTACCAGATGACCCTTGAGAGGATGTCTCAGGTGGAGAAGGACAGCTGGAGCCGCTCAGCTATTGAGATCAAACCTGGAGCCACACATCCAAGTAAGAACGGACTAGAGCTCTCTGTGGAGCAGAAACAGAGGATGAGACGTGCAGATTTTCACGGGGAAAGGCCAAACAGCTTTAAGCTTGGAGAGGGATCAGCGAGTTGAATGTGGATACAATGATGACGTATAAAAACAAAAATAGAAATATAATAACACCTATAAAAGTGATAGGAATATTTGCCTCACATGAGAAAACATTGCTGTATTCATTGCTTTAAGCTGAAAACCAGATATTTTCCTATTTTGATGTGTAATGAAACCAGATGTGCAGGCCACATTTTTGGTTATACAAATAAGAATAAAAGCTAACTCTTGTGTCTCATATTTATTATTTTGTACCATTTCTTTGGCTTTTGGTTGCCAGTTTGTTCTTTTGTGCTATTTAGTCTTTTCCCCTCACATCTGGCTTTGAAAAGAGTGTTGGCCAAAGGGAAGGTTGATATTGGTCAAAGTCAGCAGGCTCAGTCTTTTAACCGTCATTTCAGAGGTAGAAAGCCAATTTCAAAGCCAGGTTCTTCCTGTGTATTCTATTGAAAAGAAGCAACTGGAATGCCTCTCTATAACTCAGCTTACCAAATTAAAATATTAACACCATAGAGCTGTAACTAGTTTTTTCAGCAAACAACTTAATATTCATGCAGTGTGGTGCCACACGCTTGTGCAGAAATGGTGCACTGTTTTTGCAAATGTACCACAAGCCTCTGATAATAAAAGTGACCTAGAGGTTTGCCACGATACTGAAAAGCATAAATACATTCACAAGTGATAAGCTGTTACACATTTCTTGCGGTGTTTGCCAGAGTTATTTGTGTGTGTGTTTTCTCAGATCTTAACCATCGAGGATACTTTATTAATCATATCAGAAGAGACATGAACTGGCAAGCTGTCTTTTTTTTCTTTTCTTTTTTTTTTCTCTTCTCCAACCTTTTACCGTGGTTATGTAATAATCTTTCTTGGCTCCAGGGAAGCTGAAATTCTGAGTCGTTTAGACCAAATCTAGTCTGTGTGGACAGTGTAACATCGGGTCTTCAGGTGCAGATGACTTAGCAACATATATGCCCATAGGGAAACATGTAATAACTGCACTCTATAGTCCCCTTTCAGCCCCGGGAGGTTCTCATGAGCACAGTGCATATAATCAGGGATGCCAAAACCTATAGAGGATGCGTCTGACACTCCATACATCCTACACCATACTTGTTACATATTTCTGTGTATTTGTATCATGATTAATGGCTGCTAGTGGAGTAATGGTAATGCAGGGTTATTATCACTTGGCAGAACATACTTTTCTGGTTGAAAGGAAAGCATTCTTTTCCTGTACCTCTGCCCAACTCTGACCTTCAAAGCACAGATTAACCTGTAATGGGATTAGCACAGAGAGATAGCTTTCACTGCTCTAACATGCCCCATCTGTCTGCAGCAGAGATGTAAGTAATGATCAATGAGGTGTTTACATCTGAAGACAAATAGCCGCAAGCATGTACATGTGATCTAGAGATAAAGGTTAGTAGCAGATATTTTAGTGGTTGTTTCCCTATTACTCAACCAGCTGTCAAGATAGTGCAGCCCAGAGAGTACGTACACACTAGAACAGGTAAAAGCAGTTTGTAAAATCTGACTAACTTTGACTCTTGTCTGTCAGATCCCTGCTTTTGTTTGACCTCCTGCATACAAATGTCAAATGCTTTATTTTTTTAATGCTTGCATGACACATTTCACTGAGTTCCTGTTGCAGATTTTCCTTGCCCAGCGCTTACAAATTAGTTCCAGTGATCTTGAGTTCAAGTCTCTCTAAATGTCAGGAAATTCCTAAGATTAGATTTCTTGTGACTTAATGAGACATATTCAAAGGCAAGTCATGTGTTTTGGATGTAAAATGCATTGCAACAAATATTTTATGCAGTTTGTTTGTTGACAAACTATCTTTTTTTTTTTACCAGTTTGGGGGCAATGTAATGCAAATTACTAATTACTCTTTATGACCGAGTATCACTTCAACATAAATGGTGTTCTTCCTGTCTACTTTTTTGTGTGTTCAGGTAAATGTGTCACGGTCCACAAGAGGCCAGCTCCTCTGTCTGCATCAGACAGCAGCTTCTATAAGCAGTCTACCAACAACCGGAGGAACAGCAGTACTGCCACGCCGACCCAGAAGCCCTTGAGGGAGCGCATCATCCACCTGCTAGCTCTCAAGCCGTACAGGAAACCAGAGCTGCTGCTGTGGCTGGAAAGAGACCGAGCCGGCCCCAAGGACAAGGCCGAGCTGGGAGCCATACTGGAGGAGGTATGCAGAAATAATGTGTTTGTGTGTGCATCCATGCACTCATATAAAAACACTTACATGCATACATAAATACAGCCACAACACATCACGTCATGCACAAATGATTTTCTCACATAAGTTTTGTAAAAAAAACAAAACATTGTGGAGGCTGTTGCTTGTGTGTGTGCTCAAGCAAAGCTGACATATATATTTGCACACTTTTGCCTATACATAAATAAATAGTTGTTTACATGCACACACACATGCACACGTTTCTGTCTGGTGGGTGAATGAAAACTGAATTAAGCACTGCTGTATATTAACACTACAATGTTGCACCCAGCCATTAACACACTGTAAAATGCCTTTAACACCATTGAAAACAAATCATTGCTTTCAAGGTTCTCAGAGAGGATGCAAAGAACTGAATTAATTCCTAATATAGTGGCAACTAGTACCAATGCTTCACACCACCTTTTCCATTTAAAACAACAAACCAAATAAATGCTGCATTTTGGCAGGGTTGACTGATGACTTTAAAGTGTATGTGACCCAGGATCTGAAAAGTCTACGTTCCATCTAGCAGACATGTAATCGTGTACTAAAAGAAACCAGGGGCCAGATGTGCTTTAATTCAACTTGAAATCTTATTTAGAAACTTTTACTTTATGTGACTTTCCTGTATACATTTTTGAGTAATTCCTAAATGATGTTTGTGTGTTTGTACTGTCATCATTAGTGTGCGTGTGTGTGTGAGCATGTGGTTTTTGTGTCTGTGCATGTGTGTAATTAGGTCGATGCAGTAATTGTCTCTGCAGAGATTGTGTTTGCAGTGGGGCGGGGCCGCTCTGTCAGGAGGCCCCAGAAAGATAGATGTCCTCTGAGAAAGGCAGTCTGACGAGATAAGAGCGGAGGTTAAATCCTGAGACTCTCAGTTGGGAACAGAATCGCAGAAAAAGAGTTTTACTTTTCAGGAACAGTGGTTGTGCCACTTTTGGCACATCCAGGACTCCGTTAGTGACAGCGTTACTATTTGACTTACTTACTACAAAAGAAAAAAGACACGACAATAATTTCTATAATTGCGATGGGCAGTTTCTCCCGATACCACAAGTTTGGAACCAGCCCACAGCTGGGACATAGTAAGTGTGGATTTTATTGTACATGAAACGAAGAACAGGAATTATACATTTTATAGTGAGTTTCAGCCGTAGCAGGTAGTGTTTTCCCTGTACACTACCTGCTCAGCACTGAACAGCAGACAGATACAGTTAACGATTAGCTGTGGCACAATACATTCCCCGTTAGAAAATAAATTCTGTCTCTTTCTTAATGTATGTGTATGATCCCTGGTCTTTAGTCCCAGGCATTAAAAGCCTGTAATGGCATTTGAAAGTAAAATCATGTATATTGTGTTTTAGGTGGCAAAAGTGAATCCCAAAGACAGCAGCTACCTGCTGAGGGATGACTTCTACAAGCATGTGCAGAGGGACTGGCCAGGCTACAGTGAGGAGGAGAGGCAGCTGATCAGCAGGCTGCTGGCCAGGTGGGTCAGACAACCAAGCTAAACCAAGTGGAGATGCCATCTCTGCTGTTACAGCAAACGGATCATTAATTCTATGTAACTGGGGGCGGCCGTGGCTTGGTGGCAGAACGGTTGCCTCCCAATCGGAAGGTTGGCGGTTCGATCCCCCAGCCATGCGCCGAAGCATCCTTGAGCAAGATACTGAACCCCAAAATGCTCCCGAAGCTGCGTCTTCGGTTTGTGAATGTTCTCATATGTAAGTCGCTTTGGATAAAAGCGTCTGCTAAATGACTAAATGTAAATGTAACTTGAGGGGGCATCTGTCTTTTTTTCTTTTTCTCTCAGTCCCATACATGTCTGTACAGGTACTAATCGACACTCAGAAACAGCACTTGCCTGTACCTGCTACACTAAGAATCTGTGTCATTTTCATGCTCAACTTAATTAATTCTCTTTTAAATCCACTTAACTTTGCAGCAACGCCAGTTAGAATTGCATTCCACATCGGCAATATATTTTTGTCTCGTCAGCAAATTGCCATGTTCGTTCTTACTGTCTTAACAGGAAGTTGCAGCCAAACGTCAGCCACCAATCAAGGAACATTCAAGCATATGTGTCAATGCCGAAGACCTCAGAGGATACGACACTACATCACGGTGCAGCGAAAAATCCTGCAGGGGTAAATGGCCATATTGTTTTTCATTCAACTCTGAACATGTGTGAAAGTGACTAATCTGTTTTTAATCTGGTGCTTCTTTATTATACTGTGTGTAATATATTTTTTCTACATATGTATATATAAATTAGTATATATTATACATTGTCTTTGGATTTTGATAACTGCTGACTTTTACAGGTGAAGTCAGATGAAGTAAACGTTGTGAGTGGTATTTTGTATTTAGTTTGACAGGTTGCACGGTATTTCTGTGGTTCTGTAAGGAAATATTAATGCATGATTTTTAGTAATAAAGGCTGATTTCTCTCTTTTTTCTTCTTCCTTTCCCAGAAACGTCCTGTGCCTTTGGACTCACTGGAAAGGTTAGATGTTAAGAGACAAAGACCTGCTGACCAGAGGTTGCAACAGCAGCCCACAGTAAATGGAATCTTAAACAGTAAAGGACATGATGTTGCAGCTCCTACCCTCAATCCCAGTTTCCACACAAAGACGGAGTTTCAAGGGACAAGTAACCATACTGGTAACCAAAATCGCTTAGTGGGGGGCCACAATGGCTTTCCTTTAATGCACAAACTGTCTAGCACCTCTGACACACCTGTCTCAGAGAGCAGAGAGCAAGAACCCAAAGTAAGCAGCCACCAGCCACCGCAGGGTGACCCTGACTGCGCTCACCAGCAGCTCGCCAACAGCCAGCACAGGAAGAAGAAATCTAAAAAGCACAAAGACAAGGAGCGGGAGAGGTTAAAAGACAACAAGGGCAGCGAATGGTTAGAGACGAGTCCTGATCTCAAACAGAACCCGGACAAACTTAACAGTAAGGCCGTTTTTTATGTAGATTTTTCTTGTGACTGATATTAGCCTCTGTTTCTCTTACACTGTCTAATCACATCCTGAAATGAACACCGTGATGAAGAGGGTGAGTCTTGATAGATTTTGACCACATTTTAATTTTCAGACATTTTGACTTCCATGTGAAAGTCTGACTTGGGGAATCTTTATTGCTTCTTGGACTATTTTTCTTTGAATATTAGATCTATTATATGGCAGTGGCCCCATCTCCAAAACACAGATGAACTGTTGTTTCTCCTCTACAGTTGCCTACAAAATAACAGGTTAACCACTCGTACTTTGAACTGATGACCAGTGGTAATTGTGTGTGTGAGGTCTCTCTGAGAGACCGTTGGTCCGAGAGCCCCCTGGTGAATTTATACAGTATTATCACATAGGTCTGTCTCTGTTTGCTCCCTTAAGCTCACTCTCTTGAGTCACCAGTGTGTTATGTGGCTGACTGACTCAACAACATCTCGAGCAGTGCTTTAGGTCACTAAGCTGACATGTCTCCTGATACCCGCAAGCTTTTAGCTAGTCTGCACAGAGGCGGGCAGGCACACGCACACACACACACTTTGCAAAACAAAAACACATTGCTTAACATTCAGACAAAGAAAAAGTATCATGTAGATGACTGTATTGACTCGAGCTAATGTCCTTTTCTTTATCTTATTCCAGATCCTGACATCACCAATGATGTGGCCTCTGAGGAGAAGCCAGATTATGTGCTGTGAGTGTGAACATGTTTTAAAATAATTTTGTTGTGATTGGCATAGTTTCCTCTTAACACATGTAAGATATATTGGCTGTTAAAATAGGCGTTAAGAACAAACTGAGGTTAATCATGCATATGTAACAATCCTTTTCAGCTATCAGAACTTACAACGATTGGTCTTTTTAACAAGATAATTTGAGGGACATTACTTTTTTTCTTTGTATGTATTGCTATTGTTCACATATATAACTGGTTCTGCTGAAACATTCAATAAAGAATAGTTTCCAGTGGTGATGAATGGGGGTACCTCTGTAGTCTAACAGCATGACAGTTTGGCCTTATGCTGATGTATTGTGTCAAAAAGAGGTACTACACAAAATCAAATAAAATTAGGATTTGAGGAAATGGCCTCTATTTAGAAAACCAAAAAACTATTTAACCTAATTGTACATGAAAAAATGTGACTACTGCAATGTATCTGCAGGATGAAATCCAGGTAGAGGAGTGTGTCTTCTTTATGTCTTAATCTGTTGCATAAGACCAGTTAGTAGTCTGGCCAGATGAATGCTGTCTGTGATGTTAATATCACAGGTACATCATCATTAGCTCTGTAAGTGTTTGTCTGCATGTCTCCTTGTAGCACATACGGCACCATCATCAGTTTGGAGCAACGTCAGAGGTACCAGGAGGATTTCTGTGCAGAGTATGATGAATACAAAGACCTCCACTCCCGGATCGCCACCATAACTCACATGTTTGTTCAGCTAGGATCCAAGATCAAAAGCTTGTCCCCTGGCACACAACAATATAAGGTATACAACTAGATCTGAACTGATCTGATCTATAGCTCACAGTGCTCAAGGTAATTATTTTGTACAGCTCATTTAATACTGACAAATTTGTGTTTTGTACCATTTAGATAATGGAAGACCAAATACTAGAGAAGTACAACAAGTATCGAAAGGCAAGTCCGACATTTAAATGATCTTTTTTTGTTGTTTGCTGGATTTGTTTCATCTCCTTAAAGACATCACACAGGAGTAGTTTTGATATGCAGTAGATCCATATCACATCTGTGCTGGAACATCCTAAAAGACCTACATTTTATTTAAGCAGAAACCTCGAGTGATACTGGGTTTTGAATATGCCAATATTTCTATACTGATCAAGCTAATGATGTGTAATGGCCCCATAATTGGAGGGGATGGAAAGTTAATTACTGCCTTTGCATAAATTAGTAAATTACAACAATGAATTGAAGTAACTGCAGTTAATTATTTAATAGAAGGATTTACACAATGTTTTTAAGTAGAGACAACATCTTCACTTCCTTCACATTGGTTTCCAGTATCAATCTATCATACTTTGCATGATGCTTATAAAAGAGTTCACTTCATTTTGATTACTTACATTTGTAACATTCACATGGAAAGCAATATAAAGTGACTCGACAACTGGTAAGTGAATGTTAAAATATGTTTTACAGGGAAAGTTACTTTCATCAAGACCCCAATGATAGACAGGCCAAATCCTATTTGCATAAAGCACCAGTCATCTACTGAGTCTACGTACGGTGTAAACACAACTCCTCTTTTTAATCAGTGCTCATCATCTGCTTGAAATGCCAGGCACAGGACACAGGACTACTAAAAAATCATTTGAAGTTTTTTGTTTTTATTTTTTACTGTCAATGGTCAGTAAACACTGCATTAAAAAAAAATAAAAACCCTTCTTTTGCACAAAATGGACTTGAAAGAGATCAAAACAAGTGAAAGCTAGTTTTATGGAAAGGAGACATGTAAGGTTGGCAATTATATCAAACTAATTAAAAGAAAGCTATACAGTCATGTTGAATTTAAGATAAGCACAAAATTACTGACGATAAATATGAAGTCAGAATATTTGGACTATCATTGTGTGGTGATGACGATAGTGCTGAATCAGAACAGAAGTGCTTAACAGCAGAAAGCTGTGGAGATATCTACTAAACAGTCAGCAGTGAACTCATGAACATGCTTTATATAAAATATTTTTGAAAGTAGACAAGCGTCTAAGTGGTAAATTCTGCAATTGTCCTGCACTTAGTTCCATTTATTTCCACCTCTGCATCATCACTTCACATACTTCTCATCCTCAGGTATTATCCATCACTTGGCTGAAGGCAAACTGTTCATTTGTTAGTTGAGAATGTCCTTTTGTAAGTAGTGAGGAACCCTTTTAATCAAATGCTTTCTCCTCTCTCCACAGAAGTTCCCAGGCTACCGGGAAGAGAAGAAACGCTGCGAATATCTCCACGAGAAACTGTCCTACATCAAACAGCTCATCATAGACTATGATGTCTCTCAGGCTTCTTCATAGCATCGGCGCTCCCCTTTTGTCCGATATTTTATATGGAAACCCTCTTCTTTGCATAAACAACATAGGTGTCAAACAAAGCGTTTTGATTGAGAGATATCCAGGGTTTTGGATGAAACTGCAGACGTCAACACGGATGGTGACCGTGTGAAAGACTGCTGGGACCACGGATGATGCTGTGAGCACTATTGTTCGAAATCAATAGCAGATTTCCCTCTGGCATTTGCAAGTTTAAATGTTTTGAAGTTGTTATTTCTTAAGAGATGTCTTGTTGATGTGAAAATTCCAAGAGAAAAAACAAAACATTCACAATTCTGTGCACATCAAATTGCGGTGACAGACAGACCATTTCCCTGATAGTTTTTGCCGGCCTTGTTAAAAGCAGTGTCCCTGTAAGCCATTTTGTTGGAAATATGTAAAAGGTAGCAAATATGCTGTTAACATTGCTCCAGGCAAGCTTTCCCCTTTACATTTATAAAAAAGGAAAGCATTTAGAAAGCAGTGTAAAAAAGGAGTGTACGGTTCAATTCCATATAAAAGTTGCCTCATTCATGATACATGATTGAAACAGCCCACTGCAAAAAACAATGTTTGAAGTCATTTCATCTCAGATTCAGTCTTCACGTCTTATTTTGCGAGCGGAGTGGGGTAATTCCACCTGTTCCCAGTGCAGTTTCACTTAACGTTTCAGGCATTTATCTTGAAGCAAGACTACTTTAAACATTAGTTGCTGCATAAGCATCAAGCTATTGAAACTTGGTTTTTAACCAAATCTTAAAAGGAAGTGTATTTTGTGTTGGAAACAAGTGAAATAATCTCACCCCTTCGCAGAAAAATGATTAGGATTAGCTCCGTAATATATAAAGTGATGTTTTAAAGTGAGGATATTTTGCAGTACAGGCAGTAAGGGGTTCTGTCCGACTGTTCACCTGGATTCATTTGGTCAGCCTGTTTCATGAATGGAGCATGTGGTCCTGACATATTGCAAACAAAATTAAAATCCTTAAAATACTTGCTGCTGAATCCAATGAGAAAAAACTGGAAAATATTCAGATGGTTGGACATGTGAAGAGGTGTACATTGAGGTATATGCTGTCTCCAAAATGCACTTGTGTTTAAAGTATTTATTCACCACACCCCTTTTCTTTTGAATGACTGGTAAAGGGACCAAAATTCTTGGCCTTGATGGCTGTTGCAATGAATTGGTGAGGAACATAATTTTCCTCCTTAATCAGGCACCGAGTCTAGTTTAAAGTATTTTAAGTCACTGGAAAGAAGTGTCTTATTGTCCCTTAGAGCTACTGATATATTTATTTTAAGCCGTCTTCCTCCGTTCTGTGTTGTTTTTTTTCCTCAGCTTGAAGCATCAGGTCTTAGTAGATCAAAGTGTTTGTAACCAAGCAGCTGGGGAAGCAAGGTGGGAGAGGTGGTTAACCGCTCAAAGGTTTGCCTAACATAATATGTTGGTTGTCTCTGTCTGACTTGACAGTAGTGGAGAGTGTCTGGGTTAAAGCTGCCCCAAAGTCCTCTAAATATTCATGTTGAAATGAATGATGGGAGGTTAGGGGCCACGTCACCCAATGCTTCTGTGTCTGAAAAGTATTCACTATAAAGAAACCACTGTCACACAAAGCATGGTGGTACATTACGTGTGTTCAAGTTGTGTTGGATTATTTGAGACCGCGCTACAAAATGGGACACTAAATTGGGGACTTCGTAGTGGACAATGAATGATTTCAGAGAAGCCCTAGATATTTGGTCTTAAGGGAAATATGGAGCCATATTGGTAAAACGTACATTTGCTACATCTCAACCAGTTGTGGTACTTGGGTACTTTAAACGGTAGTATGGAGGGTTTTGTATCCTTCAGTTTCCAGTTAATAATCAGTGCCCATTCAGTTTTGTTTTTTTGCACTAAACTCAGTCTGAAAAAGGGGGCGGCAGGCTAGTAAAATGTCCACTCAGATTGTAATCGTTCATCTAGATTGCAGTTTTTGTACTGAATGTTATCACGCAGTCAGTGACTTAGAAGCCTTAAGATTACACTTTTATAACACGAAATCTTCAATCTGCCAGTATCAACAAGGAGTCATTATCCACACACATCTGTTATCTGCCTTTATATTACTGTTAGCGGTTACTTTCAAACCTGTCTTAGCCATTTCACTGTTCAAATGAATGCTAAAAGTGGCTTTCTCACATTTGAATATTAATTTCTGGAAGAAATGTTTTATGGTGTAATTTTAAAATTGTTTAGTGCACAGTTTGATTGGCTATGATGACATAGCTTACTCATCAGTTGCATTTGTAATATTTCTGGTACTCTGTTTTTCATAATCCTCATTGTGTGGGCAGGTATTTATCATTAGGAATACTACTTTGTTTTATACTGCAGCTGATATTCCTATTGACACCCCAGCTCTGAGTAAATGGAGCAGTTTGATTGGAAGACTGTCTTCAGTGATTCTTGCAATATTTCAAGCACACAAAAAGTGTCAAGACTGAAGACCATAATAATCTGTGTGTTATTATGATGAAAAAATTACTGGTCTTGAAGACAGAATATTTCTTACAAAATCCCAAATGATTTTTATTTATGTGTGCAATTGTTAATCACAAGCTACCATAAAAAGTTCATAAGGTGTGTTTTTTGGACTGTTGCTGAATATTTACAAGGCACCAGTTTGTACTGCACAGTAGGTGTTTTTATGTACTACATATGTACCTGCTGAAGGGAAATCCTCATCTTAGTCACATAGGAGTCAAAGAAGAGAGTATGCACAATGAAGTGCATTTTACATATGTATACTTTCTCTTTTCCTGTTGTGCAAAGTTCAAAAGAATAAAATCATCAAAGTGAATTTTGCCTTGAGATTATATTATGTCACAAGCCTTGCTCTTTGAATTTTCTATGCAGGTATTCTGCATCATTCTTTGATCATCACGATTTCTTTAACCAAAACTTTATTCAGCTGTGTGTGTGTATATTATTTATATATATAATATATAAAAATGTGGATTATTTTTGTCATTCAAATAAAGGTGCCTAACTCATGGGATTATGAGGAAAAAAACAGTTATAGATACAAAGTAACAAATTATTGAACTTTGTAAACGAAATGGTATTACATTCTAGAAGCCATTCACAAGAGCAACTTTTGCGTTTTCAGGTTGTGAAACAATCCTTTGGCAGATGGTTTCCTACAGCAAGGTCTTTTTTAGATCTTTTACTCACCAGAAAGACCCTGTAATGGACCACTTCTGCTGGGAAACACTGGGGAATCTGGACCAAATCTATTATATGTTATGAACTTGTGTAATTGCAAACTTGATGGCTTATTAGAAAGTCTGAAACCCAACATTTACAAGTTATTACCAAGGATTTAGCAAGGATAACGGGAAAGGGCCAGGGGGATCACATGGCAACCCAGATGTTTTTCTAATGCCTTGTAATGGTTCCATACAAATGTTTCATTAACCATTAATAAGTTGCAATTTATAAACCCTTTATAAAGGGACTATACTTGACTCATCAGAAAGTGGTACCTACCCAAAATACTTTTCTCATTTGCTGTTGGGAAGATAATCCACAAAAAAATGAATGCGCTTCACAGTATATCAGGGCTCTTCATTAAAACCACTGAGAGTTTATGTATAAGAAACACCAGCTTGTGCAATGTCTTACTTTTGATTCTACTGAATTGTGAGGGTTGTAAGATGAGAAGCAATGCCTCATTGTGTGCATATTGATCTTGCAAGACGAGCTGGGGTTTGACATCAGAAGCCTTTTAGCTGTAACAGCATAATCTTGACGAATAAGACTTAAAAACGATTATGTGAAAAAATAACACATTGTTACTCTCATAAACAACGGTAAAATGAAGAATTAATGGTGGCATGGAGTTATTGAAGAAAAGGACTGAACCCGACATGAACGTATTCATTAAACATGCTGCCCTAATGATGATATCGCATCATACTAATAATTTCTTAAGTGTAAATTATTCCACACAGAATAATTTAGGCCTACAGAACATGCATTCCGATTGTCTCTGACGAAATTAGACTGCCCCTCCCTGGGATTGCAAAGGCTGACGATGACAAACTTTTTCAGGATTTACAGTAGAGGTCATGACATGCATTAAGGATAGGTCACAGTAATTTGAATGGCACACTACACATTATATGG
The DNA here is from genome assembly GCA_011952105.1 of Coreoperca whiteheadi. Taxonomy (NCBI): domain Eukaryota; kingdom Metazoa; phylum Chordata; class Actinopteri; order Centrarchiformes; family Sinipercidae; genus Coreoperca; species Coreoperca whiteheadi. The sequence continues at coordinate 23,648,368 of CM022485.1, forward strand.
AGGCATCCAACTGGTTTTTGTGGGTATTGTCAGGTTGCAGAAACTACAGAGCATGTGCTGATGAGTTGCAGGCACTTCATGAAGGAATAAAGGAAATACTGGAAAGTGGGGAGAATGAACAAAGAAGAGGAAGTTTTTTTCAATTTTTTAAGGACTACAGGACTGATGAAAAGAATATGATGCGAATATGAAGATGGCACTAGTGCAACGCTAATGGATGCAAGCTGCCGTTAAATCCTAAAAAAGAAGAAGAAGAAGTAGAAGTCACGAGATGCAAGTATAGCAAATTAGATCAATGTCAGACTTTGCTATCCTGAGTTAGGCGGGGCAGGCCTTTTTCGGCACAACAACGGCAACAGTGCTTCCGTGACAACACTGTTGTCATGACGACCGTGAGACACTTAATTAGCAGCCTCCCCGGCTGCTGGTGCGACCATCATAACCTTTGGCCAACTTAAGGTAAGACCACTGACCAGTGATGTGAAAAGAAATGACATTTCGAAGTGGTCTTTTTAACCAAAGGTCACTATTGTATGGTATAGTTTTGTATAGAGTTCACCTTTCCGTTCTCCTTGTTCACCGTGATGTTGTAACGTTAGCTTGCGTTAGCATAGCTAAAAAAAAAGCTCGGACTCCCAGCACCCCACCAGCGTCGGCTCGGTCAGCTAAGAGCGTGACAAACTTCTTTCTTACTTTTAACACTACATTTCCTTTGATTTTTCTGTTGGTTGGTTCAGCTTGCGTTAGCATAGCTAACGTTAACTCGTGTGAACACTTTTGCATTGTTGTTAGGGCTAATAATCTGTTCTGTCGCCCCCCCAAACCACAAGTTAACGCTAAAAGTTAGCTACATAACTCGTATATTTTATATCATAATTTATTTGGCCTGTGACCTAAGCGGTCAGTCAGCTTGTGGCGTAACAGTGAATTGTAACAGTAACATGTGTTTATTGTAATGCACCGACATGGACTTTTAAATGAGTGTGTGTCTGTTACCCCATATGAGTTTGTCGTTAAATTACTGTATAGCTGTAGTCAGCAAGACTAATATACAGCAGCATACACTAGAATAATATGATTAATATGATTAAGTAACTATACTTAGGGTTTAACTGTATTAATGTAGAAAAATATAATACATAGTATATACTGTAGTATAAATAGTATGGGATATAAGATATAGTATAAGGTGAAATTCAGTAACATAGTATACCATTATATAGTATAGTACAGCAATACAACACACAATATCAAATACAATAATAAGTATAGTATATCGAGGGAGGGGGGAGAAACAGGCTGGTCAGAGTGATGACAGTCCTTGGTCTCCACTGCCGTTGTAAAGTCTGATGGCAATGGGCAGAAATGTTTTGCACCTGGGTGGGATGATCCGCTGAATGAAGTGCCCGTCTATCACAGCTGGTCTTAGAGAGGGTGAGAGGGGGGGTTATCCAGGATGGCTTTGATTTTATCCTTCATCCTCCTCTCCGCCTCTGACTCCAGACTGTCCAGTTCCAGCCAGACCACAGCGCTGGCCTTCCTTACTAGCTTGTTAAGTCTGCTGGCCTCACCCGCCTTGATGCCACCAGCGCAGCACACAACAGCGAAGATCAGAGCACTGGCTACTGCAGGCTGGTAGAAGGTCTGCAGGAGCCTGTGGCGCACACTGAAGGATCTGAGCCTGGATCTGAGGGCATCCATAATAATCCAATAGCTATACTATGTAACCCTCTTAAACCAGAAATTCTGTTGTAGTTTTGATACCTTAAGTGCATTTTGATGATACTAGCTAATTATTTTCTCTGGGCCCCTCCCAAATCTGACCAGTGATGACATGTTTAGCCGCATGTCTTCATTCCGTCGCTGGCTGTCGAGGTGGTGTCCAGCAAACGATGTGGGCTTCGTAGATAATTGGCGGACTTTCTGGGGAAGACCTGGTCTGATTAGGAGAGACGGCATTCATCCAACTTTGGATGGTGCAGCTCTCATATCTAGAAATCTGGCCGAGTTTATTAATGGACCTAAACCATGACAACCCAGAGTTGAGACCAGGAGGCAGAGTTGCAGTCCTACACGCTTCTCTGCGCTTCCAGAGCAGTTACCCACCCAGAATCCCATAATGACGGTGTCTGCCCCCCGGCCACGGGAATTTATAAAATCAAAAGCTAACAGAAGAGGAGTTATACATAATAATTTAAAAAAAATTATCACAACAGAAATAGCACCTCAAAATAAGAGAATTAAATGTGGACTCCTAAACATCAGATCTCTGTCATCTAAAGCTGTACTAGTAAATGATCTGATATCAGATTATCACATTGATTTATTTTGTCTCACTGAAACCTGGCTGGGTCATGAAGAATATGTTAGCCTAAATGAATCCACTCCGCCCAGTCATATTAATACTCACATTCCTCGAGGCACCGGGCGAGGAGGTGGAGTTGCAGCCATCTTCGACTCAAGCCTATTAATCAACCCTAAACCTAAACTAAATTATAACTCATTTGAAAGCCTTGTTCTAAGTCTTTCACATCCAACCTGGAAAACACGACAGCCAATCCTATTTGTTATAGTGTACCGCGCTCCTGGTCCCTATTCAGAGTTTTTATCTGAATTCTCAGAATTTCTATCAGGTTTAGTCCTTAAAACAGATAAAGCAATTATTGTAGGTGATTTTAATATTCATGTGGGCGTTGAAAATGATAGCCTTAGTACTGCGTTTATCTCATTATTAGACTCGATTGGCTTCTGTCAGTGTGTACATAAACCCACTCACTATTTTGGCCACACCCTCGACCTTGTTCTGGTATACGGCATTGAAATTGAACATCTAACAGTCTTTCCACAGAATCCTTCACTATCAGACCATTATTTAATAACTTTTGAACTCCTATTACTGGAGTACACACCAGCAGTCAAATACTACTACAGTAGATGTCTATCTGATAGTGCTGTAGCTAAATTTAAGGAAGAAATTAAATCTGAATTTCACTCAATGCTATGTCTTAACATAACAGAGGACTCTTATGCAAATTTCAGTCCGTCCCAAATTGATCATCTTGTTGATAGTGCTGCAGGTTCACTGCGAACGACACTTGATTCTGTTGCTCCTCTTAAAAAGAAGATAATAAAACAAAAAAGGCTAGCTCCATGGTATAACGCTGAAACCTGCAAATTAAAGCAAACATCAAGAAAACTTGAAAGAAAATGGCGTTCCAACTATCTAGGAGAATCTTGTTTAGCCTGGCAAGATAGTCTTAAAATATATAAGAAGGCCCTCCGTAATGCCAGAGCAGCCTACTACTCATCACTAATAGAGGAAAATAAGAACAACCCCAGGTTTCTTTTCAGCACTGTAGCCAGGCTGACAGAGAGCCACAGCTCCATTGAGCCATGTATTCCTGTAGCCCTCAGCAGTAACGACTTCATGAGCTTCTTTAATGATAAAATTTTGACTATTAGAGAGAAAATTAATTACGTCCTGCCCTCAGCTGGTGCCAACCGATCTGCAAGCATAGAGGCGTTGGAGGGAGCTGTGAAACCTGATGTGTACTTGGACTGCTTCTCTCCTGTCGACTTTATTCAACTAACGTCGACAATTTCTTCATCTAAGCCATCGACCTGTCTCTTAGACCCAATTCCAACTAGGCTGCTTAAAGATGTTCTACCATTAGTTAGTTCATCTTTTGTAGATATGATCAATTTGTCTTTACTGACAGGTTATGTACCACAGTCTTTTAAAGTAGCTGTTATTAAACCTCACCTTAAAAAGCCCACGCTGGATCCAGGGGTTTTAGCCAACTATAGACCTATATCTAACCTTCCCTTTATCTCTAAGATCCTTGAAAAAACTGTTGCTAATCAGTTATGTGACTTTCTAAATAACAATAGTATATTTGAGGATTTCCAGTCAGGTTTCAGAGTGCATCATAGCACAGAAACAGCACTGGTGAAAATTACAAATGACCTCTTAATTGCATCAGACAATGGACTTGTCTCTGTACTTGTCTTGCTAGATCTTAGTGCTGCATTCGATACCATTGACCATCAAATTCTATTACAGAGACTGGAACATTTAATTGGAATTAAAGCAACCGCGTTAAGCTGGTTTAAATCCTATCTATCAGACCGATCTCAGTTTGTTTATGTTAACGATGACTCATCGAAGCACACCAAAGTTAGTCACGGAGTTCCGCAAGGTTCTGTGCTTGGACCACTTCTATTTACTTTATATATGCTTCCTTTGGGCAATATTATTAGAAAGCACTCCATAAAGTTTCATTGTTACGCAGATGATACCCAGTTATATTTATCGATTAAGCCGGATGAAACTGATCAGTTAGTTAACCTTCAATCATGCCTTAAGGACATAAAAACCTGGATGACCAGAAATTTTCTGATGCTAAACTCGGACAAAACTGAAGTTATTGTACTTGGCCCCGAATGCCTCCGAGACTCGCTGTCGGCAGACCTAATTGCTCTAGAGGGCATTGCCCTGGCCTCCAGCACCTCTGTGAGGAACCTAGGAGTTATCTTTGATCAGGATCTATCCTTCGACTCCCACATGAAGCAAACCTCACGGACAGCCTTTTTTCACCTACGTAACATTGCCAAAATCAGGCACTTCCTGTCTCGAAGTGATGCAGAAAAATTAATCCATGCATTTGTTACTTCAAGGCTGGATTACTGCAATTCCATATTATCAGGCAGCCCGAAAAAGTCACTTAAAATTCTCCAGTTGATTCAGAACGCTGCAGCACGTGTACTGACAGGAACTAGGAAAAGAGATCATATTACTCCAATACTATCTTCTCTGCACTGGCTCCCTGTGAAATCCAGAATAGAATTTAAAATCCTTCTCCTCACCTACAAAGCTCTTAATGGTCAGGCACCGTCGTATCTTACAGAGCTCATAGTACCTTATCACCCCACTAGAACACTGCGCTCTCAGAATGCAGGGTTACTTGTGGTTCCTAGAGTCTCCAAAAGTAGAATGGGAGCCAGAGCCTTTAGCTATCAAGCTCCTCTCCTGTGGAATCAGATCCCAGTTCGGGTTCGGGAGGCAGACACCATCTCCACATTTAAGAGTAGGCTAAAGACTTTTCTCTTTGATAAAGCTTATAGTTAGGGCTGGCTCAGGAGAGTCCTGAACCATCCCTTAGTTATGCTGCTATAGGCCTAGACTGTCAGGGGACTTCCCATGATGCACCTCTCTCTCTTCACCTCTGTCCTCCTCTCCATCCGTATGCATTCGCATCCCATAGATGCATGTCACTAACTTGACTTCTTCCCTCTCCCGGAGTTTTGTGCTTTGTCGTCCGTCTATTCTTTCTTAGTGTCACTTTCAGCAGGTATTTCAGTGTCCGGAGATGTATCTGGATCGGTGACTATGGCGACCTGCTGGGGCAGTGCTGCTGTGTCTATGGTGCAGGGGACGAGTGGCTCAGGTCCTGCTCGTTGGCCTTCAACTGGAGCTGCTCGGCTGTCCGTCTGGACCCATCATCTTCCCTTGTGTTTTGCCACCTAAACATTTCTAACGTAATAATGTGTATGTATATACAACAGTTTTGCCATCATGGCTATATATGTTATAGTTTTGATGCTATAAATCTATTCTGTACTTACGACATCTATTGCATGTCTGTCCGTCCTGGGAGAGGGATCCCTCCTCTGTTGCTCTTCCTGAGGTTTCTATCGTTTTTTTTCCCCTATTAAAAGGGTTTTTTTTGGGTAGTTTTTCCTTAATCGAATCGAGGGTCTAAGGACAGAGGGTGTCGTATGTTACAGATTGTGAAGCCCTTTGAGGCAAATGTGATTTGTGATACTGGGCTATATAAATAAAATTGAATTGAATTGAATTGAATTATGTCCTTTTATGTAAGTAAGGCTTGGTAAGAATGTTGGCCATTTACTTGTGATGGGGTATTTTTATAATTTTTTACCATGTGCAACTGATCCTTTACTTAAATCCTAACCAAAAAATCTCACTCCTTCTTCCACCACTGCATATATGTCTGCATGGTTAGACTTGGGATGTATTCTCTTGCCCAGCTGTTGCATCAAATTCAGCCGGTTGCAGAAAGCCAAATACTTTGTATGACATTTAAAATGTTTTTGGTCATAGGGTCTCCGTGTGCACAAGAAAAGGTACCCCAGAATCCGAAATGGAAGCAGCTCGCAAAACCGAGACATTCAGAAAGAAAACACCTACTTTGGAACTGTCCAGTGTTTCGCAGGTACAGATGGGGAGTTCGAAGTTATTGGGTTATTTCTGGATATGAGTTCATGACAGAGATGTTAAGCGTTAAATCCTTGACAGACCATCTGAAAAAAACTCTTCCTAAACTGTGTATTATTTTGAATAATGTCAAATCAAGTCAAGATTATTTGTGTAGCCCAGGGTAAAATATGTCCAAAAGGCTCTACAGGCACACTAATTAAATAGGTTGGTGAGTGATTTCCAAAGGAAATGTGGGTATTCATTTTTTATTGTGGTGACTTATCCATCAGCTTCCAGAGAGCACCAACTGCCTGGCGTGCTCGGAAGACGGCAGGTACCTCAGTCTGGGTCACTCCCAGGGCTTGTCTGTGTGGTGTGCATCTTCCCTGATCTGTGTTGCAGAGCGGCTGCAGGACAGACTGGAAATTACATCTATTCAAATGACCAGAATGGCTGAGACGACCTATCTGCTTGGCACTGTTGATGATATGGGTGGGTAGTATGCCTCTGATCCCCCACCGTGCTTCTCGTAAGCTTCCGTTGTGTTTATCATCCCTCTCCTGCATAAAGCCTGTATAGATAGTCGGGTCTTCACAATTTTACAAATACAGATTGACGTTTACAAATGCTGTAGCTTGATCCTGAAGTCTTGAAGTATTACTGTGCTGAACGGAGACAGTAACACCTGAATTAGAGGAAAGAAAGGTTACAACTGGAAACCCCCAACAGGCTGTCAGAAAGGGCAGAAACAGGTTCTTTGTTAAAAATGAATCATCATACTGACAACAGCTTCTGTCATCTTCCACTGCAGGTGTTGCCAGAGTGTTTGCATATCACTGTGAAGGCATTCACCTCCTCTGTGTTATTAACATCATGGTGTGTATTGTCAGTGTCAGTTCTTGAGATATACCTTGTCATATTTTGTATCTAAGATAGAAATCTTTTATTTTTTTACCATAAGAAAAAATGTTTTTATGTGTTGTTGATAGAAAGTTGAGGATAAATCAAGCGGTTTCTTTTGTCATTTTTGTAATTGTATTGCAAAATGTCGTGTGTATTTATAGGATATAGTTTTCATTTTGGAATTCATGCAATTCCTTTTAGGAATAGTAAAATAAATAAGATTAAAAAAAGTGAATTTCAATTTCAGGAGAATATCAACAAAAGGAGCATGTGCTTGACATTTGAGCTATCTGAAGGGGGAGCTTATGGAGCTGCATCAGTCAGCTGTAAGGAAGGACTTTACTTTCTGTTTCAGCTATTTTTATTATGTGATTTTAATGGAAGTCTACACATTCCAATTCTGAATCAAGACATTTCATACCTCCTATCAGGCAACGGTGCTCTTTGGCTCGAGGTCTATCACTTCCCCTCAGAAGCTTGGCTGAAAGAGTTAAAATCACAAAAACAGGTATCATGGGGAAATTTAATTGGTATGCTGGTTTGAACACTTTTTTGTATTAGGCTTCATGTTAGGCATCTTACTAACAGTGAAATTTGATTGTCAACTCCCATTTGAATCTGAGCTTTGTTTGTATTTTTTTTACATTTAAGTCCGTTTTAAATTAAACTCAAAGAGAAATGCCATTGAATCTGGAAAAGTGAAAAAATGCTAAATATGTGCACAAATACAAGCATACATATATAATGCCATAAAGAACACAAAAAAGCTTGGACTCAATGCTGCCTGAGAAAGAGCACTAAGCTTGAAACCTGTTGTAATCCAGAGTAGCTGACAGGATTTGTTTTGGGGTTTTTTTTATCCTCAGGACCCAAACACATCTGGATATGTGGATGTGAAGTGGTCTCCAGTCCCAGTGGTGATTAAAATCAAGCCGTGCAAAATTCCAGCAGGTATAATTTATCATGAGCAAAAATGTATTCCAACTATAGTGGTCTATAATTGAACAGAGAAGAAATCCATTGTGTGTGTGTGGTTGTGTGAAAGGGGAAGTGATGGTGTAGATGTAGAGGTGTGTGTGCCTGTATGTATCTCTGTCAGTGATTAAACATGTATATCTCTATACATGACTGTATATACGTGTCCCACCAGTTCTCTCTGTTTTTTTTCTGTTACAAATAGAGGCGAATCAATGAGCATGAGCATGAAGAATACAGTCGAGTCGCAGCATGGTTCTGCTGTTTTGCAGGGACAGCATTGGATGGTCCACTTGAGGTCTCGCAGATGACGGACCTTTTGACCCACTGTTTGACTCTGGACATGGACACCAGCAGCAGTCACCAATGGGAGGAACTGTCTTTTATTGCAGGTGCAGGAAAAACAAATGAACGCCCAAGGTACGATAAAGTCTACACAAATACAGTCAGCTTTTCACAGCTGAGCTGTTATGGTAGCTCTGTCATAGATTTAATACATGTACTACATCCAAAGTCTTTTTTTGAAGTATTTGTGTGAAATAGTTTTGATTCTTTTAAGTATTTTTTTTTTTGTTTTCTGGTTTGGCTGAATCACTTCAGAAACCAAAATTGTGGTAATATTAGTAATATTCCCTGTGAATCATGTAACCCATTAAATGTGGTGCTCAGCCCTTCTTGTCTCATATTGGTTACATGGATTCTTTTTCAGACGTTGCATCCACCACTTTCTTCTGCCTTGTGGTCAGTTTCCTGGTGACAGTAAAGCAAAGTCTCAGCCAGGTTTGTTAATGGAGGAGGGAGGGTGCCAGTATTTGAAATTTGAGTGTTGAATATTTGAATTTTCTATAATAAAGAATAATTTAAACAATTGGCCACAACAGTTTCAGAGGCCTTTCCACTAAAAACATTTGGCAGAATAATAGATCACAACCAGGGTCTTTGGGTTTTTATGAATAACCTTGGTTGATGAGCAGATTGACAGGCACAAGGCTAATGAATTCCTATGGATTTTATCCCATATATTTATTCAATCCTAAATTAACTCTGCAGTGACAGGCTATGCTCCTATTAATGTCATCTTTAATCTATTTTCTCCGCAGGACTGCCTGTTGCGGTCTGTGTGTGGTGGAGTGGCAGCCATAATCTTCTTCAGTATCTTCTGAGAAAACCACCAAAGAACAAACCAGGTAGGGTATTTATTTGTTCAGAGGTGAATCTGGTGGATGCTCAAAACCACACCAATAAAATGTATTGCCTGTTGTTAAGAGCTCATGTCTACGGTGCTTCTTTCTTTGTACTAGAGAGGGCAAAAGGCATTAATGTTTGGCTTTGACCTTTCTCTTTTTGAAGCAGATGTGGAACCCACGCCAGATGTGTTGTGGCCAAATGCAAAGGAAATCCTCTGCTCTGCTGTTAGTAGATGCACCCGTTACGTAGCTCTTGGGCTCGATGATGCTTTGGTGTGTGTCTGGGACAGGCAATCTGGTAAGCAAACCTCATGGTGAGGTATCCTCACATCTGACCCAGTGTCGTTTAGCTATAGCCATACAGTTTATTAGATTTCTTCTTAATTGTTATGTTGTAGAAAAAGCCATGCTTTTGAGTTTCAATTTAATCCAAACATCATATTCTTGCCATGTTCCCATGGTTGTTTAACGTGTGTAAAGTAAGATTAAGCCTGAATAAATGAACAGGCATTTAAAGCAATGTTTATATTGTTTAACCTCTAACTATGTCTCCAAACCACTTTAGTGTTCTTGATAAGCTACTGGCAAATTCATTGTTTGTTTGAAAGTGCCCCAAACACTTCACTTTCTCAGTGAAACCGCCCCTGAACTAATAAAATAAAATTGCATCCTGCCTACATAAGCTCCGGCTGTGGAGCTTATATTTTAGTTGTAGAATTTAGTTATAGAAGAGATAATACATAAAATTACTGAATTAACCCCTGGTAAGGAACTCAGAAGAGACTGGTGTCCTCTCACAAGCTCAGCCTGTATGTTATTTAGCATGTTAAAGCTCTCTGTGATAGCTTGGCACCAATATTCTGAGAAGAAATAACACTTTTTTCCTCCCACGAATACAAATTTGAATCAATAAGTAATAAAACTCACTCTCAAATACAACACTGCAAAAGTTTAAGTATAAAATGTACACATTCACACAGAGCTAAAAATCATGACAAATAATTCTTTTCCACCATTATTTACTTCAACCAGTGCCAACAACAAAAAGAGACTATCTTGTTCTTGCAAGTCAGTTACACTGACATAGCGTTACATGTTTGCATTTCTGAGTGCTGCTGTTGTTAAATAGCCCCCCAAATACTCACACAACCACACACATTAAAGCATGATTCAGTGAATTATATCGAGCTCTGTTAGTTGTGAGATATATTTAGGATTTCCCGAAAAGAAACTTCACTGATTAGCAATAATGAGGCTGAATCACTCACTGATTTGTGTGTGCTCTTGTTTTACTATATTCGTGGGGTCCAAAAACCAGGAGCCCACTATACTTGTGGGGTCCCATGTCCTTTGTGGGGCAAAAATGCTGGACCCCTCAAGTTTAAAGGGCATTTTGAGGGTTAAGACTTGGTTTTAGAGTAGCAGGGTTGGGTTTAGGCATTTCGTTGTGATGGTTAGGTTTAGGGTAAGGGGCTAGGGAAAGCATTGTGTCAATGACGGGTCCCCACAAAGATAGTGCCGCAAACCTGTGTGTGTGTGTGTGTGTGTGTGAGAGAGAGAGAGAGAGAGAGAGAGAGAGAGAGAGACTGACAAGCTATTAGCTAAGCTAACAGCCATTTCTGCTTGTTAGAGGTCACAGCCTGTTTGATTCTTTCATTTCTTGTCTTCCCCTCAGGGTCTCCGTTGTCTGTTGTCTTAGTGTCAGCAACAGACAGTGCCTTCTCCGTGATGCAATTTGTGGAATACTGGCCTATGTCTGCTGAAGATTCCCAGACTTTTACGGCAGCAAAGGTCCATCTTTTGGTGTTGTGTAAAAGTGGAGCAATTCATACAGTCACCACAGGACGAGGGACACAATCCTGCACAATGCAGCACACTGAAAGGTCACCTGAGTTTTACATAGTTCCATATTTATTCTATACATTTATACACACATCTATAAGTTTTCCTGTCACATGAAATGCAATCTTGTATCAGACAAAAAATATTCACGCATTATTTCCTATATCTCTACAGGCCAAAGGAGAGCAGGGACCTCCCAACTGTCACTGCATCAGTGCCGTTCCTGCAGAGCTTGGTAGAAACACTGAAGTTGTTGATAAAAAGTTTAAAGTTCATAATACAAAAGGAATTTCTATAGAACTTACAGTAATATGATCTTCTGTCTTGTTTTATTGCGTCAACTAGTCGCTTGTGGTGCAAAGAAATGGAAAAATGTTCCTCCAAGATGTCATCAACAAAACCACTGTGTGCTTCTTGATTCCTCCCATAACCCATCTGATTGCTACTCCCTGCAATCCTGTTTATGCCCTGAACACCAGACAGAAAACTCTGTTCATAAAAGGTAAACGCAAAGCCACATTCTTGTTTTGTCAGCGTCATAAGAAAAGTGTTGATGGGGGAATCACTGGTGACGTTCTAGAAGAATATGAAATTTAATAACTTTATCTTAACATGGGCATGTAAGCAACAAAGCTGCACAAACAAGGTTACATGAAATTGAACTAAAGGGTTTCATGTTATACGCAGGTGACCAGGACCCCAGCTGCAGTGTGTCTCCTAAAGAAGGAAGCCAGAGTCAGCTTTTCATCTTCTGTTTCGGAGAGTCTGACATCATTAAGCAGTACATTGTTTCACTTCCAGACTCACAACGACAACAAAATATATTGAGCTGTGTCACTCTAGAGAAAACCTGCAATCTCTACCTTCAGCAAAGGTTGCATTGTTTGTCTCTTTATGCCACTATATTTTGAAGATGTGTCCAATTATGCCTATCATCTGACTCCCAAGATGAGTCAGATGATATGTAGACTCCCGTGCTAAAAGGACAAAGCACAAACAATTCATACTTGAATGTTAACTGTAGTGTCTTGTCATGTGTTTCCTGTGTTTTCATGTGAAGAGCGCTGTCTGTGGATGAAAGGAACAGAGCTATAACACAGACCTGGAAGCAGCTACAGGACACTGCAGTGATAGTTCAACAGAGACACAGCAGAGCTGCAACCAGCTGAAGAACTGCAACAAAATATTTTTTGCACAGAGGTACTATTGTATGTGTGCATGTTCATTTTAAAGCTTCTTCTATTACCCCAACATTTACTGCTCTACTCTCCTTGACACAGTGCTCATTTACTAACACCTGGTGAAATAGCTGCGATTAGCGCAGTATAGTATATAAGGTGTTTTTCCTTTCCTTTTTTTTTTTTAAACAAATGTATAAATAAAGTGAAAGGGTGCTATTTAAACAGTGTTTTCCATACTTTTCATACCTTATAAATATATAATGAGATATTGACATATAATTTATGTAGCTCTGAAAATGCCTTGCACTGTATGTGTGTGTGTGGGTATGTATATGTATCTATGGGTAGGGAAGAAAAAAAAATCAGTTGTGTATTTGTATATTTACACTAGTAAATATGTATTACCTATGGCTTATAGGAACAGAGGCCCATCATAAATTATGCAATGACTTCATATTTTCAGCAATGCCACTGAAGTTATTTTACAGTACTAGAAAACTGGTTTACTTGTCAATATATACATACTTAATATCCAGCGCTAGCTTCTTTTACATTTTAAAAGCATCCATTGACATTCTGTGTGTGCTGACGGTAACATATTATAATACAGGAAACAACATCCCTGCTTTGGATGTGTTAGAGTTCCACACAGGCCACTACCTGAGTGACAGTTTCACCAATTTTTCATGTAAGCAAACCTTAACATCACCATTATAACGTATATTAGACAACACAAGCCTGGAAACAACGACATTCTCAAAGGCAGATGACAGTAATTGAAAGAAACATAACAAAAACGATGCCTTGCTGTTTGTCCAGTAGTCGCCATTCTAACTGAAATGAACAGATTGGTTAAGACACGTCAGGCTTTTTGCAGTCACCGCCTTGTTTGGACCCGTAAGGGGCTGGACCAATAGCCAAACTAATGGACCACCAAACCAAGGACACGGTCACTGATGGAAACCAAGCCAATATTATCCAGTTGCAGAGCTACAGGACCACTGAAATATCAGCAAGTGATTTCTTCAGGAGGAACCGTGTAAAACAAGTTTTATTTGTAGCTGATGTTCCTGAACAGCTCAGTGTTTCTTGATTTCAGCTGCTTGTAAACTGAGCAACCATCTGCAAACACTGCCTGGTGTTTCTCCTGATTTTAGACACTCAGGGCACCTGCTGTGCACCAGGTGAGGAACTTCACATGCTCCACTTACTCAAGTCAACTCTGGCAGCAACAGAAACTCTGTTTTCAACTCTTCACATGATTCATATTATCTTCCAAAATTCAGGAGTAGTTATTTTAATTTCCTCTAGTGGGCAGCACAACCTCATAATCTCTATGGGCCTCTGTGGTAGTGCCAGTTTTCATCACTTTGAATATAGAAATGTGGTAATTATTTTTGAATTATTTGGATACATTTCATTTTTGCTTGTTTAACACTGAAAAAATTGCTCTAAATTGTCTACAAAAAAGAAGTCCTAAGTGTGTTGCATCTTTTCACCTCTAGGCTTCATTTATAAAAGTTGTCTGCTAAAAAGGTTAAGAAGTATTGTTACAGAGAGACAGCTACTCAAAGCCTGTGTAGAAAATAGCCTAACATAAAACTAGACTCTTTGCAAGAAAACATCAACAGAGTAAAGCATGGGCATCTTCAAAAAGTGGATCTGTTATCAGTTTAATCTCAGGAATTCACATTGAAATGAATCCTACTTCTGGTGGGTGCGTGTTTGTGTACTAACTGAAGAAGAAAACAATGGAAATGGAGAGACCTGTCAGAACAGGCTGAACTCCCGGTCTGCCACTGACATTTCTTTGACAAATCAGTGAAAGCAGCAAGCGTATTACACTCACGTAAATCTAGATCATAAATTAAAACAATCAAATAGATTTGGAAATGTTACCGACTTTGTCATGTCACTGTTCTTTAGAGGAAACCGTTTGACTTGGATCCATGGTTCGGGACTCTTGGACAGTATCCATCCATACTGCTGGCTGTCTGAGGCATCGAGTCCAACTTGTTCTCTCTACCCATTGGCCGCTTTCGGTGTCAGTCGTGCGGTGACGTCATGCGGAAGCGTTAACCACGGAATGTTCGAGGCGAACTCTTCTGGCTAAAATATCTGAAGTAGGCCAACGTTTTAATTTTCCTTAACATATACTGCCTAGATGTAGTGCAATTATCAGTTCGGCTGCGCTAGATATTTGATAGGTATCTTTTTACGAGGCTCTTTACGTTTACAAGCCTACTTTGCTAGCCAACACCCACTCTAAAACTTCCCATCAGAGCCGACTCAAAAAGGCCAAAACTACAGGTTGTATCGGTGACATCACCTCACCATCGGCACCGGAAAGCCTCTCTGATCAAGCGGATATGTCATTTGTGCGGATAAAGATAGACAGTGTGTACGTTACGGCCACTTTAGAAACTGCCACTTTGTACTTTCGTCGGGGAATTCTGACGCGGCTTCACGACGCCCTGGTGTGTGTAGTGAGTCCGGTAGTCCGACTATCGGCACCCCTTGTTGGCTCCAAGACGCCGTGTGGTCGCGGTGAACCTGCCCCGCACTCAAACTCTTCAGCTCGCTCTGATGCTAGAGTGGGTGACAGCAGCATTGTAAACTCTCAAAACAGCGCATGGAAATGCAATGTCTTTTTTAAGAAAGTTTCTATTTTAATTTATTAAATTTTATTCTGTGTCCAGTTTGATTTTCTTCCTCATGTCATTGTTTCGCATGTGTTTTTATACTTGTGAGTCTAAGACTTTTTTCCACGTTTTTATGACAGTGACTAAATTGTGCCCGGACGTACTTCCGCTAATATTTCCGCCAGCCACCCATCAAATATTTTGCCAAGCGATAAGAAAACGTTTAATAAATTTCAGTGAACCGAGAGCACTACAGCTGAACATTGTTGTGTGCCTTTGTGCCAAACCTCCAGTAAGTACAACAAACTACTTAGTTTTCATACATTTCCATCTGACGCGGAAATCAGGCGAAGATGGATCGTCAGGGAGACGACCATTAAACAAGGGAGCTGTTGCGACCCCCCGCCGCGAGGACGACGACACAGCGGGTGGGGAGGCTGATATAATCCTCAGCTCCAGATCCCGCAGCTGTTGATTTAGCTCTCAGAGCAACATGTCTGTCAGAGGGGAGATCCTCAAGCTGAGGGAACACCTCGAGAAGCTGACACTCCCCATAGGTGTGTATGATGCTAATCGGATCTGTTACTCAGCATCTGTACTCACTGTTCTTGACAGTCCCTGAATAGAGGTTGAACGTGAACGTTACATCTTACCGGCGGAAAACGTGAGCTGTGCACCGTCAGTCTTGTTTTCTAACACTTGCTAAACTTGTTAACCAGATTATTCAGCACAATGATTTCAATACTGACAAGCAACGTGTTGACTTTGTTCGTCTCCCTTTACAGCTCCAGAGAAGAGATTTGTGAGGATAAAGAGAAACTTTGAAATCCTTTTTTTAAGGAGAGCGAGAGAGAGACACATGAGCTGGATCAGCTACTAGTTTGGAAACTTGTGTCATAGATTTAAGTATTTAATGTAGTGCATCATTCTACTGTACTGCTGGTACAAATTACAAAGTGGTACGTGAAATCAGTTTAATTGGTGTAATACCATTTCATTATTTTCTTTCAGAACAGGTTTGGAAACTAGAAAATGTCCTTTAAAGCTTCTTCTGCCCCTTCGGCCCTCAGTCGACTCTTCACACATGAGAGCTGTGACCATGCAATCGTTTTTGTAGGGACCTTCTCAAAAAACAAAGGTGAGAGACAATATTTAATAGATGCTTTTAATTGTTATACTGAAAGGTTTGTTGTTGCACATAGTGGCCCTGTTTACATTAGGGGTTCACATGGGCCCTGAAACCGATTTTCAAGTACTTCACACACTGGTGTTGCATTCATCAATGTAAGACTGGTGTGTCTGTTTTAAAAGAATCCGGTCACTTGCCGACTCTGTTGTTGTTACAGAGGAATGGGCTTCGCAACCCAAGTGCGAACCAGTGTGTTGGACAGACTGTTTCTGTGTGAACGTAGTTAAAAACGCGTGCAGACTCCAGGTGTTAGTCAGTAAAGTTTTCTGTGCATCTTTTTTTTTTTACTCCGGAACAATGAACGATATTAAGGGCAGGTGGTCCACGTTAGAGGCAGAAATACTTTCAAGAGGCAGCAGCACTGAGGGCTCAAGGCAGGCAGATGACGGACCTCAAAAAAGTTAGAGGTTTTGAAAGGTGGTGTCATTATAGTATTAAATGTTCGGATGATTGACAGCAGTTGTGACGTGAACAGAACATTCTGACAGACAATTGTTTATATTTAGATTCTTCATTTATGTCAGATGAATTCATCCCAAATAAATATTCCATTTTCCAGTTTTTTTTAACATAGAGTAATTAGTCTATGCCAAATACTACTACAACAAATGACCTAACTAGTCTGGTCATTGTTGCAACCGTAACAGCCACAAATCATCCAGCACTGATATATCTGGGGGTCCATTTTTACGTGTCCCCATTGAAAAGACAGTGCTTCCTCTCATAAGTTTAATGGATACAACTAATTCACTAGAGCAGGTAAACAGCCGGTGGTCGGTCCTGAATGTGTCCCCTCCCCAAATATGTAACAATGTATCATTGTACTGATAGCAGGACCAGCAGTGACAGTGTGTTGATAACACTAAACCTCCTGAGTTAAAGGTCCTGAATATTAGATGAATACAAAGCGCTTGGTTTGATAGACAGCCACAGTAACACATCCAGCAACATAAGCATGCCATCCGAATGTATGTAATGAGCAATTATTAAACACGAGGCGGCAAGCATAAGAGGTGCTTAACGGCAACAGCATCTACCCTACATGAAGGAATGTGCACATGTAGCTACCATCAAATATTCTCACATTGAAGAGATTGTCTCATACCACCCCTCTCAAACTAGATTCCTGCTGGTTGGGCTATTCTGTTCAGATCAAGGTGGTCAGTTGAGGCATTAGTAGTCAGATATGGCTGTAAGTCCAATTATTAGTGGAATATTAGCCTCCAAGTAAACACACAGCTAATGCATAGTTAATGTAATTACCACTTATTTCTCACAATATTTTCACCTGTGACAACAGTGTCAAAAATACATAATACAGTTTTATTGAATAGTTGTCTGTCGATACATTTGCTGACAGATTCTCAGCAGCAACGCCCAGAACCAAATATCAAGTCGACGTCTGTTTAACAAAAAATAAAGTAAGCATATTTTCTAACACTCTTTTAGAGCAATGCACAGAAATAGCTTAGATTTAAGACCGTAAGATTATGACACCTTAACAAAATGACATGTTTATCGCCTGTACGCTGGCTGTCACGGGAGGGGGAGTCAGAATTGTCAAACTGTGTGTGAAGTTGTGTAATGTGTGTGCGTGTCTATCAGAGGAGGCCGGAGGTCCTGGAAGGATCCAAGTAAGTGATATTAACAGTGGCAGTTTGTTTCTGTATGCCATTTGGCTCCATGCAAAGTGAGAAAAACCAGGTAACTAAAAAAAATAACACAGGCCTACACCCGAGCCCTTGTTTAGTCCTGGGCCACTGCAAACACCCACAACAGCTTTGTTGCATTTTGTTATAATTCCTTCATCTATACTGCTGTGTGATTATTTATTTTTTTTCTCTGGCAATGCAGAAAGACCAATTATTAAGACCAGTTACTCTCAATAAACTCTGCTTAAAAATATCAGTCAGATGCAGCACCAACCCCACGGAGGGATTTTAGAGGACATGGATGCAGAAAGTGTGCTGAGTTGTTTTTATTTTATCTTTAAATAAATATTGAACATTAAACTGTGGTCGTTCGACTTCATAACACAGCACATTTAACCACAGTACACATTATTGTATGATGCAAATAATATGACCAAATCTTCAGCTCAACAGACAGCAGACGGGATCCAGGCGAAGTCGGTGGCAGAGAGATAAGCGGCCGTGTGTGGAAATGTTTCTTCTTGTAATCACAAAACATTTTGAATGCCAGTCGCTACAACTCAGGTTGTGGTGTTGCTTAAAATCGAGCTGAAGTGAAACTTCTGTTCTGAGAAGGCTGCCATTGACATGTGACCCTGAGAGAGAAGCTCACTTGTTTGAAAATTACACTTGATACCAAAACAGCTTCTCTAAGCTTGGTATTCTGATCATTTTACACTTTGAAATGGCTGTTGCGATTTGGATGCTAATAATGCTGTTGACAGTGGCTGCAGCAGGCCAACCTACCTGACTGTATAACCGTGCTGAGTTAAGGCTTTACAGTTAGTAATAAATAATAAACTTGCATCAGTTTGAGAAGTTCAGCTCTGCACATCTTGGCAGATAGTGATATTATATTTGCTGCTGTCCCGTGAAAGATTCAAACCGCAGGGCTTCATGTGGGCCGTTTGGATTCCTCGTGCCAAAGATCAGAGTCTTAAAAGTGAAATGAATATCGGAAGTCAAAATGGCTGACCTCAACCCAGATTACTTCAATAATATATCTGTAATATTAGTATTAAGGATAACACTCATGATGTATATAAAACCTGTGCATTATGAGACTTGTGTGTTTCGCAGTTAATTGTTTTTCATGTCGTCACTAGAAGGGATGTAACATTTTAAACAAATACAATATTACATTTTTAGCAATAACGAGATGTGAGGAACCCGTCTTTGATCTGCTTTTATCTTCTGATGCAGCGTCAGAAAGATCTGAGATGGTGGCTGTCGGTTCTGGTGACGTTCAACACCCCAGTTGTCATTTGGCAACAGTTGGAACTGGATAAGCTGCCTTTGAGACTTTGGCTTTGAATATGTACAGCATTTACTGTATGTATTGCAGGGTTTCTATTTTTAGTCATTTAAGTTGTTTTTACTGTCGACTTGAAGAAGAACTGAAGTTTCACTTCACCCTGATTAAGAAGCCTGTCTGATTTATTATCTGAGTTATTCAAGTTTATGTAATGAGCACCTGACGGGCCACTTAATGAGGATGGACAGAGACCGTCTGTTTTTGCCTAAAGAGACATTAAGCTTTGTCACAACTGTTGGTTTAGTGGGATTTTCTGACGGAGTTTGCTCGGCGTTGACTGAAGCATAACTGACATGTTACATTTTGATTTGCTTGAAGGTAAGAGAGTTACAGTCAACACGATGCCCTGTTCAGTGGGAATGAGACGATCTGCTCATCTCACGATGTGACAAGGTACGCAATATGAGGTTTCATGAGTCAATACAAACGGGATGCAATGTAATAAAGAAAACTTAACTGAAAACAAAGTCTAACTATACAGAATGATGTTTATTTCTGAGACACTAATCTTTGTCATGTAAACAACAACAACATAACTTATTTTTCACACAGTCCCTCTGATCAGATTGTTAGTTTCCTTGTTGGATGGTCACTGGTTTGGTATTTGGCTAAACGGATATTGAAAAGATGGTTTATGTCAGAGCAGTAGTGAAACTTAAGAAAACTTTAGCATTCAGTTGAAGACTAAAAGTGTAATGGTAAGTCTAAGGTCGTGGTAAAGAAACGGGAAAGCTTAGTTTTGGGATAATGTTGATTTTGTGTTGAGACTATGATATATATATATATATGGAGGATGCATGCACCACCTTATTCACTGTACCACAGATTCACTTAACTGATGTAATACATTTTAAGCTTTCACAATTGTTCAGGCATTTCAGAGTTCAGCAATGCTTTCAATGATTTATTTCAACATTCCCACGCATTTTCAGCGTACATTACCAACCTAATCTCCAAATTTCATTTGCTTTTAAGACAAAGGCACTGATCCTGAAATTGTCTTACCATTAAAAAAATAATGATATTTCTTCTTTTTTATATCTGGGGTGCCGGCAGGCCATCTCTAATAGGTATTTTAAAGGGATGAGTGTATTCAGGCTGATTATGACAGGGCTGAATTCAGATAGCAGATAGCACGCCGGCATTTTGTTGCCTTTGGGGTCCTTGAATGTTTCATATGTCATGTTTTTAATGTCAGAAGACACATAAAAAGGATGGTGCAGAGATTGTGCTTAAAATACATGTTGTAAACCTACAATTTTATAATTTGGAATGCAACAGTCTTAATAAAGTACCCATTCGGGTCTTTGACTGTCTCACTGTGAAAGTATAGTTTTGGTTTGGCTTTAGGCAGTAGCAGAAGAAGAGTTATGTTCTTGTGCACCTTAATAGTCTCTTACCACTGATACAGTTTTTGATTTAATGGCAATTCTTTGACCCCTTGACCCTACTGAGAAGTCATTTTAATGTGTAGCAAAATGTAAAGTGAAAATAATTAACAACATTTCAGTTCTGAAGGCATTTTAGCAATAAACCAAGCGCAGAAACTCTCCTTTTCAGTTTCATGTATACATAAGAGAAAGGGGGACTGATGGGCAGCATTAGTAGCTGAGTGCTCTAGTTTTATGTCTGGCAAACTAACACATTCAATTTCAAGGTCGCATAATCAGCTACTAAATAATGTTCATGTTTATTGAGTGCCAGGGCAACAGCAAAATAGATGAAAATAGGCAGAGAGTTGGAAGATCTTAATCTATCAGAGATCATATTAATAAACCAGCAATATGCGGCTGTAGAATTACACCTGATCAGCTCCCTGTTTGAGTTCAGTTGGTGGCAGCACATTAATGGAAATTCTTGTGACAGAATGTGCCTGTGGTGTTCATTTCACTGAATGCTTTTTGGATCATTTGTGTGGTGTCTCTGCTACTCTTGGCACAGAAACATTTATCAGCATTGTTGCATCATTTCACTATTCCACTTTCACCAGTCGTATCAGATCATACTGTGGCGTCTCTCTCTCAAAAGGAACTGATAGTGATTTTTATATGTGCTTGAAAGCCTCATTTGAATTTCAAAAAAGCTTTAATGAGGGTTGATGCCAAAGGGCCACAGTCATTGAGAGCGTAATGAAAGCACAGGTGCTCTGTTCAAAGAGCTTGGCGTGTGTTAGGGTCAACATCATATCTGTTCAAGAAAAAATAGTCAGTCAGGAAAAACAATGCAGCAATGGCCTCTTCAATTACAATGAAACTTTAATCTAATCCTTGTCACTGTTGGCTGTTGGGTTTTTTATTAAACTCATTTGACTTTTGCTTTTTAAATATTTGTGTTATTTAGTCAGTTACTTGTGACATCATCAACATTTTCTTTTAACATAACATGCTAAACAAAACCTGCCATCATTACTCCCGGCTTCAAAGACTTTAGGAATGTTTTCCCTTTCCTAGAGACTTCCAAATAACTGTAATATAAGTTTTTTCCTGTAATTTTTTTTCTCCCTGGCATACTGATAGACCCTCATTTGCAAAGGCTACGGTAAAAACAAAACAACATAAATGACTTTGGCAGGGATGTTCATGTCTGAAAATTGTCTCCCTCTGAACCTAAATGACGACCTCTAGAACAGTTGAAAGCGAAAAAAGCTAGTAAATGGAACTTTAATATTATTTTGTTACGTAAAGATGAATAAATGCTGAAACGATAAAAGGAGTATTTGGTCATTTTGTGAAATACACTTTTTTCGCTTTCTTGCCGAGAGTTAGAAATGAGAGGGATCTACAGTATACCACGCTATTGTCTGTACGGTACGTATGAAGCTAAAGCCAGTTAGCTTAGTTTAGCATAAATAGTCTGCTACATAACCCTCCATTGTGCTGATTAAACAAGATGTAATGGGTTGATTAATAAGCTGGTAAGTGGATTTTGTTATGTGTTTCGACAGAGTCCGACTAGCTCTCTCTCCGTGTATCCAGTCTTTATGCTAAGCTAAGCAAATGTCTCCTGGCTGTTTTGCATTTCCATAAATGTTGAACTTTTTCTTTAAATAAAAAATTTTATTTGGGTCAAAAGGTCAGCTGCTGCCTACTTTATGCATTCAGGTTCAAGGGGGCTAACAAAACATTTAAACCAAAAAAAAAACATTTAAGGGATTAGTAAAATCATTCAGGAACAATTTTTTCGATTTATCGCTTACCCATTCACTACTTTTTATGCAAAAATGGGAAAATTCACTTGTGATGGGGGTTTTTCACTGTAGACCAAGCGGTTGATCAAGAAAATAATTGCTAGATTAATAAATAATGAAAATAATCATTAATTGTACCCTAGACGAATTGAAAATGTTTCGTCTAAGGTCGTATTTAAAACCAGGACCATTTTCCAGGTCCTGTTGTGGACTGATTTATCTTGAAATAAATTATTTGTATTAGATTTCACATTCAGGAAGAGTTAATGAAAGATGGATGATACAGGCATCAATTTAGATAATGGATTCAGTTTCTTATCTGAGTTTGAAATTGTAATGGCTTGTAGCCACAGCAGAAAGTGACCTAGATAATCTTACACATAAGACCCAGAGGTCTGAAACACACCCCTGCCAGATTAATTACTTTTTTAAGCTACATTATTTATTTTGTAAAATATATAAAAGCACAAGTTTCTGCAATTTTCAGTGAGTTATGTGCACAGTAAATGTTGCTCAATAAATGATGTTATTAGCCAATTACATGAAGTTTTATGAATGTAAGTTTACTTCCTGTTAAAATCCCTGAACTATACCCGCTCAGCCTCCATTGTCTGCACTTGGGTCCTGTTTCCTTGCTTTGCGTTATGCAACACATTCTTTATTCTGAACAAAACGAAGGAAAATCCATCTTTTTTTCCACAGAGCTGAGGATGATTTAAAAGTTATTTGTTATCTCTGACTCATATTAATTTGCCACAAAAATGGCCTTTCCATGCAGACGCTAAGACTCATCACTAATTATAGGCAGCACCCCCCTCAGGGATCTCTGAAAATTGGCTACATTTCCATCAGCAATGGATTCACAATAGACGCTCTAAATCCCAGTGAATACATTTAATTCAAGATGACCACAAGTTACAATTTATGGAGCACTAAACATTCTGTTAGAAGTTTATGTCAGTGTGGTACAATCAGTGTATTTATTTTATGTAGCTTCCCCTCTTCTAGGAAATACGAAGTTCCTGATATGGTTTTTGGCCTTTGTGTTTTATACAGAAGCATGTTACGATTTGTGAAGTAAGCCAAAATGACATGTAGTATTCAAGGAATAAAGGACCACACAGTCAGACACTGAATACATCTGAATAAATTAAACAGTTATACAACAGTAGTAAAAATTATCAGCGAGCCTCTGCTCTCAGTGCTGGACTGGTTTGGATCTCGCTCTGCATCATTGTCTGCTGTTAAAAAGCTGCTTCTTGGTGACATCGATTCTGCTTTACTGTGGTTATCACTGCACAACATGAACCTCTCCTGGCTGGCAGGGCTCACCTCTCTCTTCAGTGGCAAAGAGTTGGCCGCACAAGTGAAAGATCCAGTTGTAACCGTGTTATTATCCAGGTCAGACGCCGTGGTGGCATTGCAGTAAAACCTCCGGAGCCCCTTTCGGAAGTGAATGGTAAACAGGCCATAGATGACCGGGTCCAGGCAGGCGTTGACGAGCCCGAAGATGAACAGGATGTGGGTCAGTGAGTGGGAGACCTTGCCCTCCAGGTCGTCAGGGAAGAACCAGTACCACAGACCCAGCAGATAGTATGGGGTCCAGCAGATAATGAAAGATGAGACGATCACAATACTCATTTTTAGAGTTCTCATTCGGGCTCTGGGGATGTTGTTCTTCGAACACCGCAAGTGCACTTCATTGGAGGGCACTGGGCACAGAGCAGATGACAGATGACAAAACATAGAAGTCATTATTAAAGGCTTGAATGCAAGCAAACAAACATAATTAATGTGTTCAAAATGTAGTGCTAGTATTGCCTTTCGCACTAAGATTTAGTGACAAGGATAATCCTTATTCATTCCTAGATTACGAGTGGTTGACTCTTAGAGTGACGTGGTGGAGAAAAGAGAGTGGAAGCCTTTGGTACAACTAGCCAATTAGGCCAGGTTTTAATGTTTGGTTCTCTGATATTTAGTCAGAAATCAAGTATAGTATAAGTTACCCCTTGAGCCTCACAACAACTCTTTTGAAAGCCATGGTCCGTTACTCTGAATAATCCACATAATACTATTAAAAAAAATAAATTTAATAGATGTGATTCCAGTCAGCTCTACAGTTCTGTGTGGACTGAAGAGCAAAAAGCATTAAACCACAAAAAAAAAAAAAAAAAACAGCCCAGATTTTCAGTGTGCATCTTCTAATAAACGGGTCAAAAAAACTGAGCAGCATTAGTTGTTACATAATTGCTAATCACTGAAGTAAAACTCATCCACAGAGCTTCGGATTTCATTTGAACTTACAGTTGTCCTTTTTCAGTCGTTTGGAGATCTCACAGAAGATCCTGGTGTAGCAGGTGATCATGATGACCAGCGGCAGCAGGAACAGGCAGGAGAAAGTGAACATGTTGTAGGCAGTTTCATGCCAGTGAGTGACAAAACTTCCACGTGTGGTACACTGAGTGAAGTCCTCGGGATGGATGATGGTCACATTGTGAAAAAGGAACATCTGAGAAGGGAAAGGAACAATACTTAGAAAGGAATTTGGGATAACATCCATGGCTAGTCCCATGTGTTTGGTGGCCATATCATCATTTAGTGATAACTTTCCCTTGGATCTGGTCTCTTCATGGGCTTTGAAAAAATGAAGTCAACTATATTCTTCAAACTTCAGATGGGCCGGTATGCTCACAGGACACCTTCTTCTACAGGCTGAGGCCAGACATTTCAACTGACTTCACATTTATTTGCATAAATGGCCCCTTAATATTGTTCACATTGGTAAACAAAACATGTTGCCAAGAAACTCTTCTTGCTAATGGGATCATCATTTATTTCAGACTGATGTTGGGAGGGCAACTGACAGCCACACATTTCATACTTTTTCATTACCGGTTTTTGTGGAAAGGATTATTTATGGAACAGAGATTGTAAATCACAGGATATAAAATATTCATGTAAAACAACCTAAACCAAATTATGAATTAGATCATACTATAGAAAGTGGCCGTGCTCCTCTTGGACAGGACATGTTTAATTTCTAATTAATGAAAATCAGTTCTGACTGTACCTGAGGGACTGACAGCATGACACTCATGCCCCACGCCACAGTCAGCATGACTCTGTTCCTCTTTCTGGCCTTATTGATAGCCAGAGGGTTGAGAATGGCTGACTGCCTATCCAGACTGATCACCACGGTGACGAATGCACAGGAGTACATCGCCTGCAGCTTAAGAAACATCAGTAGCCTGCATGCAAATTCCCCAGCGAGCCACTGGACTGTGATGTTCCACACGGCATCCACAGGCATCACGATGAAGGTCACCAGCAGATCAGCCACCGTCAGGTTGATTATCAGCACCTTGACATGGGATTTACGCTTCCCATCGCTGTGTGCTGCCCACAGCACGGCCAGGTTGCAAAAGGTCGATATGCCACATAGAATGCAAGTGATGATCACTCTGACTTTGGCTGCTGTGGTGAATGTGGGCAGCTGCAGGGCGCCGCTCCCCGCCGTCCAATTTGAAGTGGGCGAGGAGCAGTTGCAGCTGGTGTTCAGTTGGTGGTCTGTCGTCAGGTGATACACAGTCGCTGCAGAGTCACACAGAGTGGTGTTCATTTTCTGACGCTCGCAGAGGAAGACACATTCTGCTCATCCACCGGGAAGATCAGCGCTGCTAACAAGAGTGAAGCAAAACAAGGGAATCAACAAGGTACAAGACGGATGAGTCAGGGGCTGTGAAGTGGGCGCAGATCATCCAAACACATTTGTGTAATAAGAGAAATACAAACATCCCATGAATGAATAATACAGGGGCTCATCAAGAGGAAGTAATATGCATATATGGAAGCCTCATTTGCATTGCAATTCAATGAGGTGAAAAGATGGAGCTAACAAACTGTGAGGAAATTATAAATACAGTACATTTAGCTGGTATTACATGGTATAAACTTCTTAAGATCATCTTTCTAGATGTAATATGTCTTTATTATATTATAATTATAATTAGGGTGGGGTGCACGGTGGCAGAGCGGGTAGCGCTCCTGCCTTCCAACAAGGAGAATCCCGGACCAGACCACAATCTCTCTGGGTGGAGTCTGCATGTCCTCCCCGTGTTACCGTGGGTTTTCTCCGGGTTCTCCAGCTTCCTCCCGCCGTCCAAAGACATGCATGTTTAGGATAATTGGTAACTCTAAATTGCCCCTAGTGGATGAATGTGAGAGTGAATGGTTGTCTGTCTACGTGTCAGCCCTGCGACGAGTTGGCCACTGTCCAGGGTGTACCCCGCCTAAGGCCCGAAGCCACTGGGATAGGCTCCAGTCACCCGCGACCCCCAACGGGAACAAAATGATGATGATGATGAAAACATTAGGGTCACCATGCAATTAATCTTTGCTGTGTGATCCCAAACAAAAAACGGTTTGGCAATGTTTTCCAATAAACAAAAATCATCTTAATATTTTGGACTTGTGATTTGAAATGTTAACAGGACACGTATGCGGATGGATTTCAGTCTACTAGGCCTTGTTCGGTGTCCAGGTTCATTTCATAATGGGTTGGCAGCCTCTGTGTTATCAGTTAGTAGTGTAGTGCCCACACCTGCACAGCAAAACAGAGCTGTGTCACTGACATTAGGCTGATTCTGTCAACATCAACACCCCATCATGGACTATGTGGCCAGACATGTTTCAGAGAGATTGCTACCAAAAGACACTTAAGGCCTTTTCGGTACCATTCACAAATTCTAGGAGAGAGAAAACACACAGCATCATGACATAGGTGATGTCTCACCTACATCAAGTTTGCCTTGAATGTTTATTATTTTCTCCTGATGTTAAATTTCATAAAAGAGGAGCTATCAAAGAAGGAAAGACATGATGGTAGAATAGATGACACATAACATCATGTAAATAATGTGTAAGGTCAAGTATTCTTTTTGTCTTTTAAGCTAAATTAAAATCATCCCTCATCCAGTCTCTCTCTCTCTCTCCCCCCCCCACCCCGTGAAAATAAGCGAAGATCCATTGAAATTATTTGACGAAACTCATCATTTTCTGTTAATAATCAACCCCAAACGATTCTTTCCAAAAAGATAACAGCACTCAAGCAGACCCTCAAATCTCCGTGAGTGACGCCAAGTGCAGACAATTCTTAAATTAATTATTACAGACATGTTCTTCTTCTGCAGCCAGATCATGCCAAATGAACCTACAATTTAAAACTGTTAACCTGCTCCACAGATGGCATTTTCCAGGCTAATTCTATAAAGGTGTGTGGATATTGCGCACAGTTTGTTTGTTTTTTTAATTCCCACATTTGACACTAAGTGGACTTGCAGCCCCAAACCACATTAAAAACCAAACCATATGATACATGTATCAATCATGTTCCCTCACTGTGTAACCCCGAGCTACAGGAAGCTTAACATGCGCAAAAGCAAACTTACGTTCATGTGCAGTGGAGGTGGCTGTGGGTTTAGCCCTTTGTAAATATTTAAAAATCACAGGAAGATGGAAGCTTCGTCGGTGTTAGTGCCCGTTTGTTTTCCATAGGGAAGCTGTTGTTGCAAGGCAGCAGGTTGACCGACACCTGCTAAAGCGGTCTGGCTCTTCTGCTTTCCAGTGCGTCTTGTGCGCTTCCAGCCGCGCCACCTTCATCCATATACCAAGCAGAGAGCCGTGCAACACAACCCCGGGGGTGTGGTCTGACATCAACTCCATATTCACTGACATATTTGTTAGAAAAGAAAAGAAAAGAAAAGAAACACATGAGCGGTCGCATAAACTATGATTGATGATCACCCACAAGGCGAAAATCACCAATCGTGTTATTTTCTGGATGGATGGATAGAGACCATCATGGAAAAATATTAATTATGAAAACACAGTTTGGAATGTGCCTGTGCTGTGTGAAATCCTTCAGTAAAAGCTACACTATTATATAAGACATGATTCATCAGATAGGCAGCTGAGACTCTGAGCTGCTTGAAAAAAACATATTCTCTTTGACCATGAGAAACAAGTATGCAAAGAGGATCCGGTGGGGGGCAACTTTTAATTAATATACTTTTTTGATTTGATCTTGTTTTTTCTCGGCTTATGGGTTCATTAATTATCTTAACTCTTATTATGTCTTTTATGTTACATTATTTATTTTTAATTTCTATGTTTTTATTGTCATTTGTACTCCTACATATCTATTGACGGCATTATATTGAACCTTTCTGACTGTTGGTTTATAACAGCTAAATGTGCACAGGTCAAATGTATAGCTACACAGAAAACAACATTCATCTTTTTGATAATAAGAAACTGACATTTCCATATTTATTTCTACCTACAAGGGACTGGCAAAGCAGTCTACGGTCCCCCTCCTTTGTGATGTCCTTGTTGCAGGATCTGTTTTGATTTATTGAGATGGATTAATTTCCCTGGTTCCCATTTAGAATAGATAGTTATGTGGCGTTCAACTCACGGCCAGGACGGAAGGGAACATGCTGACCCAAAACATGTTGTTATTTGTCACCCCAGTCTTCCGGCTTCACTCATCACGAGCCCTTGAAGCCCAACTCAACACACTCAATTCACACTCAGTCATGTTTTTAAGCTTAAAAAAAAGGAGAGCCATGGAACTATTTGTTAATCAAAGTGCGTTTAAACAAACTTCAAATGCAAACTCGAGTGACGGAGATATTTACAATCTTTCATAATAAATGACATAAAGGGACCATATGATTAGAGGGATTGCACTTTTTTTTGGTTCTGCGTGAGGAGATATACCCATTTTCAGTTAAATGTGATTGAAATGGGACATGGCATACGCCATTTCAAACTGAAGCCACATTTAAGCATTTTAACCAACTATTATGTCTATGTGGCAACTGTATTTGCTCACTGGCAATTTGGTCTGCCCTTGTACCTGTGCACCAAATTGTGGTGGTAATGAAATTCAGTCTCAAGTAACAGCTCTCAGTCTCAAGTGCCCTGATGTTGGTTGATCAGGAATGTAATGGAAGGTTTGTGTCTACTTACTCTGAAAGCTGTGCCCCATTTCAGGGGCTGCCTCCTTTGGAGTCCGCATTTCAAGACTGAATGCGTCACAATGGGTCGACAAGGCTACCCCATTATAAATATGAGCAGATGTGGTTTTTCTTTCTTTTCATTTGGAGACACAACTCTTTCCTCTATGCCCAGGATGGGCAGATCTTTGCCACATTACTTGATAGTTGCTCGATATTCAAATGGTTTTGATTTGGCATTAATAGTTATTAAAAAGTATAAACACAAAGGTTTTTAACGATGTCGCAACCCTGAAGCTGTTTCTCCCTTGCGAACGTCTTAGTTTTTAACTTACCTGTTAAAGAGTTGAGAACATAAACACAAAAATCACCCATCCTTTTAGATTGTTTACTCCAGTACTTACTCTTACTTTCTATAGACTTTATTTTTACTTTAGATTACTGTCCTACATTTTTTCCAAAATGTACCAACAAAATTTTATTATTATTTTAACCTTAGGCAGGCTTCAGTTGCCAACTCTAAAATCTCACACGAGTTTCACTCATCATATACCACACTTAGACTTTTCAGATAAATCCACTGCATGTCTCAGACTAACACATGCATGAAAGTGCAGTGTGTGACTCCCTGCTGCACACAGGCAGGTCAAGCTGACACCTTACCCTCTCAACTGGAGCGGCATGTCATTTCCTGAACTGGAGCTCAACTTCAAATGCATGTCCTTTCTTATTCTGTGGAAAGCATTCGGCAGAGAAAGGTTTGACTATTAGCCAAACATTTATTCTATTTTCTCACAGCGGAGAGCTGACATAGGGGAGAAGGCTCTGGCAGCCATTGATGCTTGGCCATTAGGTGCACAATGTTCCCAGTATGCGTTATAAGAGGCAGTGGGTTCACTCAACCGTCAGTGGGTACACACAGCTTCAAGTACAAATTTTTCTCCATGTAAAATAGACACACTGACAGTTCAAGAGCTATGGTATGTCATGTCGAAGACATAGTCGGGGCAAATCACCCCCAGGCTAGCTGTTTCCAGTCTTTGTGCTAAACTAAAAAGCTGCTGGCTGTAGCTTCATATTTAACAGACAGACATGACGGTGGTATCCATCGTGTCACCTAGTTAACTCTCGGAAAGAAAGCAAATAAGCATATTTCCCAAAATGTCAAATTATTTTAAATTTTCATCCCTGCTCAAGCTTGGTTTTGTTGTTTGCTTGTTTTTGTGTGCGCGCTTCTGTTCATTTTGTCCAGTGTTCTAGTTTAATCTCTGTAAGCTATTTATATGGTTGGAGTTTACTTGTTTACTTGCTATGAATTGCATATAGGTGTCACACAAATGAAATAAAAAGTATTACTGAAATCATGTGGTGCTGAATATCATTTTAGAGAAAATTTAAGGAAATGTATCTGATTCAAGCAGCGTTTCTCTGTAGCAACTGGTGTTTGTCCCACCTGTTGTTGCTCCCATTAATATCATTTGGTGAATACTTAGGCATGCAGAGGCGCAGTGAATGGGGTGTTCATCATTTCAATGTAAATACATTTTTTCTTTTGTAAAATGTATTTTTAGACCCTGAAGCGGCACCCAGCGGGAATAAGCATAAATCAATCTGCACCACATGGCTCCCAAAGACTTCAGCTGGATACGTGTGTGTGTGTGTGTGTGCGCGTGTGTGTGTGCAGGCAGATGGGCATGCGTGCATGGTTCACCAGTCTATAATTGGTTTGGTTTAACAATCTATAAAGTATATGGATTCCTGTTATGAAAGTGAGCATCTTCATTTGTAGAACATCGATTTGGAAATAGACAACACACAATGCACTGCAGATTTACATTTAGCCTTTACCCATAACAGATTCCAGTGAAATATCTATGATCATAGATCAATAGATATTTGTGTTGTGACTACTTTAATCTGACATATTGTACACTCAAAATGCACTGAAAGAAACATGACAGTCATTATCTAAAGTTAAGGTGCAATAGCCATGCAGTTAGTGTGTGCCTTGACAGCTTTAGTGAGAAGGCAGATTTGAAAGTGGCCCATTTCAAGCAAAAACCCCAAAGACATAGTTGCAGCAGCCGGATACTCAGGTCAGAGTTACACAAGGCGATGCAGCTGCTGTGTTTATCTCGAGTTTTGGCGCCATGGCGCTTTAGGGGTGAGCCAGGAAGTCTCCACATATGCTTGAAAATCCATCTCCATATGGTTAGTTTTAGCGTCTCAGCCTCTCTTTGCCATGCAATGTTGGTTCTTAAGATCACATTAATCCATTAGAGATGGCATATTCCTTACTAAATCATATAAAGATGTGGGAAAATTTAAAAAGACAGATAA
Source organism: Coreoperca whiteheadi (assembly GCA_011952105.1). Taxonomy (NCBI): domain Eukaryota; kingdom Metazoa; phylum Chordata; class Actinopteri; order Centrarchiformes; family Sinipercidae; genus Coreoperca; species Coreoperca whiteheadi. The sequence goes on from CM022485.1 coordinate 23,680,059, forward strand.
TATTCAAATCAATCTGCATGTGTAAGAGGAAATGTAAATTACTGCTGCCCTTTAATGTGGGAAATCCACATTGCATACACTTTGTATGTACACATATCCACATACATTCCGGTTGCCCACTACTTCCTACTAAAACCCAACACTGCCAGTAATTGTCAAAATGGTCTGCACTTGAGCTAATTGTCCATCTGTCTTTGAAGACTGGTAATGGTTTTATTTTTTCTATCCATGGAAAAGGCAGTCATCTGAAACTGATGATTTTGAAATCTCAATAGCCATCTGATTACATCTTGGACGAGCGAGCAGACCGGCTTTTAACTATTTGATGCTGAGGGGTATGCTGGATGACAAGAGTAGATTACAATTACAAACATGACAACATCGTCACCCTTGGTCACGTTAAACTGAATGGGTGATTTACATGAGTTACAAAAGGATACTCAAGCAAAGCTACAGGGACAAAGGGCAGAATATGGAGTATTCAATGAGACATCATAAGCTGTGACAAGAGTGTACAATATGAAAAACAAGTCATAGAAATATAAAAATAGTCAACACTGCAAGCCTGGAGTATGTCATGAAGTGATTCATATAATAACATCATGCTATCTGAGCCTCTGTGACACAAATTAAAATACAGAGATTGAAATGTTATTCTTTTCCCCTGCATATTTTATTTGTTGTTTTAGGAAGAGAGAAACTAATTTTAAAAATAAAAATTTAAAATATTTTAGTGAAATGCACATTAGTTATGTATTGGAGAAAAATTACTACCAGCAGAGAAATAAATAAGAAGAAATTAGTAACTGGGGCAAAGATAGGTAAGTGCAGATGAAGTTAGCTGGTGGTAGACAGAAGTGTATGCCTTGCTCTTTCTAGAATGAGGTAGCTAACAGGCCTTTTCGGTTAGTTTGGTGGGTTAGGCCACATGCTGCCAGGACTTATCATAGAATATTAGTTAGCTTAGCTAAGCTGGTTAACTTAGATTTTTTAGTTGGCCTTCAGTCTGCCACAGGTGAAAGTTTTGAATTTATTGCGGGTACGTGGGACACTTTATTCTATAAAAGAATATGACTTAAAAGGTGGTGGGAGGTCTGCTTCTCGTGCCGATTCTCAAGTCCTGTCTTTAAGTTTTATCTTTTAAAGATTTTTTGGTGCTTTTTGCCTTCATTTTGATAGGCACGGCTGAAGAGGGACAGGAAATGTGGGAGAGAGACAGGGGATGACATGGATTTGAACCTGGGACATTGCGGTAAGGACTCAGCATTGTACATGGGGCACACCCTTTACCTCCCCGCGCCCCCTGTCTTTAAGTTTTAACACTACATCACTTGACCAATCCTGTTTATTACCTATTTCAGTGAATTTGTCTAAAATCATGTACATCAAGTACACATGTTGTGTACTTTTATTTTGGCCATCTATGTGAATAGCTCTCCTTGCATATCTGAGATTCACCCTTCTTGTAGAGTATTTGTAGGCTGTGCTTTTTACACACTATTCTGTAGATAGCCCTGATGAAGGCCCTGCACATGAACGGGTTGGTGAAATAAAGAAGATTCTTTAGTCAGGTTCTGTTGCCGTATTGTTGTTTTTGTTCAAATTTGGTCCATTTGTCATTTGAGCAACTAGTTGGTTGGTGTAGGCACACTCCTCCTATAGTCTTACAGTTTGGTGCTGGGCAGGTAGCATACAGTGGGTTTTTAGATCTTTGTTTGTTGAAAAGAGCAGTCTACTGTGACTGAAAATGAGGCTGATAACAGTACTGCGGGCAAAAAAAACAAAACAAAGAACTACTGTGCAGCTTTAAATTTAAACTGTGTCAAAACGTGATAAAATGTAAAGTGATGACAGATTACACAGTTCACTGATCATACAGTATCCATGGAAACATGATTAAAACAAAAAGTCAGATACTGTATGTTTGGTTACAAAACAGAAGGAGTATTTTCTCTCACTTCTATGACTGCTGTTATATCTGTATTTGACTGTGTAGCGACTATCCAGCCCTACCATTGTAGTCGCTTCTGGGTGCGGGGGATCCAGGTATAACACGCTTAAACAGAACCAATGTCCAGACCGAGAAGCACGTTTTGGGGCATTCCCGTTTATTGAATACAAATACACAAAATGATGAATGAATGTTGAAGTCAAGGATCCAAGGTGAGGGTGGGGGGGGATATGGCAGCAACAGGAAAGGATGGATGGCAGAGATATTATGAATAGAGTGGAGTGGAGTGGAGGCCCGTGATGACTTAAAGCAGTAAAAACCATGTGACCTCCCGTCACCCTTCCCCGGTACAATGACACCTGTGCACCTATATAACCTTTGACTCGACACCACCACCTATGGCCGAGCCGAATATAGGTCACCTGTGCTCGAACATAAACAAACCACCACTGCCCAAAATAAACCAAAACCAAGCCCTATTAAACCAAACAGAAAACAATAATGGCTCCTACAGACTGTATTTTAAATATGCACAGCAGAAACTGAACAAGAAATGTAGTCCTACAGAATGTTTTTGCTGACTGTGCTGCACTTGTAGTGTTTCACACCTCATCATGACTTGTTCTCTCTGTCAGCTGTTACGTATTTGTTTGACAATAGGCTTAAAATGAGAGAACTCGCACAGGCTCTGCTCACACCAACTCTCTTTGTGATTATTTGTAACTCCTTCCCTGTCAAAGGTAATAATCATCTTCAACTTCTGCATCATGTCCACCACGAGGATGTTGACTGTGACTCGACTTGTTTCTGCCTTGGTGGATTTGACTAGAGCTAATGGTGAGAGTTTGCTCTTTGGGCGTGTAGCTGTAAACAAGCAAAACTTGATTTATGTTCCACACTTCATTCCGATGGAAAAGCAATGTGCACCATGCGGATACATGTTTTCAAAAGACAGGTCTATCAACCGCACTGCAGTTGACAACTCAGGCTCTGGATCAATGCCTTGTTCTAGCGGTTGGATTCAGTTTAATGGTCGCTGTTTCCTCTTTGTTCCAAGAGGCATGAGTAGGCCTTAGGCTTAAGTAAGGATGATTTAAAATGACTCAGAACTGTCCCGGTGGTGTTGACTTGCACACTTGGCTCATTGTCATCTCCTTATGAATTAGTGTATTCCTAATAATCTCTGTGTATGTCTGTTTCTCTCCACTTTAGCAAAACTGCCTGTCCATGGATGCGAACCTTGCATCGATACACAGCATTGAGAATTGCCATAAGATTCAGAGCATTATACAGGACAACACTGCAGAGAATAAACCTTTATGGATTAGAGGATCAGATTGCCAAGAGGTAAATAATCAGTACACAAGGTCTGATAGTACTGATATAAAGAGTATTTTATTCTACATTATTTAATTATACATCTATTCTATTCTATTGTCTAGGGAAATGCTTTGTTCAGGATTGATGGTACACATTTCAAGTTCACAAACTGGTGTGCAGGAGAACCAATCACCAATCAGCGGTGATTACTTTTGGAGGTAAATCCCAACATATTATGTATTTTAAGAGTGAAAGTTTAAGTGATAAAACGCAGGTGTGCTGAAAAGTATATCTGACTGTTTTTGTACATTTTTGTAAGTCATGAATTGCAATTTTCAAGTGTTGAATAATAGACTCAGATTTATCGAGTCACTTGACAGTAAAACATTTTCAATTTCACCTTTTTTATCACTTTTGTCTTTTGAACCCTAATGTGTCTGGCATTTTTGTCTTTATAGTGTTGGCGTGATGACAGCCAACAAGTTCTGCCTACAGCTATTATATAGAACAGGCCTGTGTCTTATCTGTGTCGCCCCACATAATTAATGCTACATTGTTCAAACGTCAAAGAGATCTTCCACTTTCAATGGAGACCAAATGTTTGTCAGACATTTGGTTATGCTAAAAGTGAGGACATTGAAAGACAGGACGGAGGAGGAAAAAAGACAAGAGGATGGAGAGGAGTAAGAGTGATGGAGGAGGAAGGAAAAGGACAGGGGGAAGAGGAGCAAGAAAGAGGTAAAAAAGGGAGGACAGGGAACGACAGGAGGGCAAAGAAAAGAGAAGGAAAAGAGAAAAAACAAGAGATGCAGGAGAAAGAAACAGATGAGGGAGGAGAGACAAAGACAGGATATCGAGAGGAAGAAGTGAGAAGGTCAGGAGAGAGAAAGTGAGGAGCGAGAGGAGGAAGGAAAAAAGGAATTGGCTTCAAACCTGAAAACCTGGTAGATTGCAGGACCAGATCCTCATGGTTTTACTGGAACACTAATGTTATTAGCAACACCTGTACTTTTCTTACCATGACATGGGAAAATGTCTGCCGTGAAAAAGGCCCATTGAGAACTTAAATGATACTTTAAGTAGGCTACATTATGCTAAAAAATGTATCCTACTTTTACATTTTCACTGCATGAATACTTGTAATGGACTTTGTTTACATTGTAGCATTGATACTTTTACTTCTTTATAATTTTTAAATGATTAATGGTCAGTACATGTAGAATATGTTTGTTGTTGGGACGCTGCGAGGAGAAACAGAAACCAGTGGCTCAGCGTGTTCATGTGACACGAGCCAACACAGGAAGTAGCTGACAGCTGCTGGCAAGCTGAACAAAAGCAATGCAGATACGAGTAACGTAGCTAATGAGAAGTGTCTCCGTGCCGCATAGAAGTCAATTAATATTGATGCCACCAGACTGTGTAAAAAAGCGAATGTTGCCAAAATGGAAAGAGCTGTCAGAATCGTCATTTTTTCGGTCATTTTCTTGGTGTCGCAGGTAAGTTGGTGGACGATAGAAACAGAAACTGAGCTGGGTGCACGTTAGCGACTGACGGGCCTGATAGCTGAACTCACCGTCGAAAATCAGTCGGCTATGGCTACTGTTAACTCTTTAAATCACATTCTCCGAATGTAAGTTAGTCAATTCACTGTGCTAATTTGTGTATCAGAAGTAAGGTGTTGCCTGGCGTACAACGAGACGAATGACTGCTGTCCATGAGCCAGCGTTAGCTCAGTGGTTCGGTCAGTTAGCCTCTCAGCTAGCGTTAGTGTGGTTCAAGCTAGACAACTTGAGTTTTTGTCTGTTTTGTACAGTCTGGTTTGTGTGCTGCCTTAGTGTTACATGGTGGCGACGAACATAATGTAACGTTAGATACCAGTTTCCAGACCTGAAATGAAATTGCTCTCACTCGTAGGCCGTTAAAAAGTGTTTTAGCTAGCAAACTTAAAACATAAGTAACGTTATAACTTGTTGGTTTGGGCGGAGAGGGTTATTTCGCCGAGGTCTTCCATCAGGTCAACATGCATATTTATTCCAAGACTGTGTAAAGATGTGTTGTCCCCTGCGGTATGTTATTATCACAGTACAGTTCTGTATTTGTAACTGCTTCTATGTTGATAGTGTTTGGTTAGCAGTTCATGGGGGGGGGGGGGGGGGGATTAAGGGAAACAAAAGTCTGCTGAAAGTTCAAAGATGGCTTCAAGTCGGTCTGAACTTCATTACATCGCAGTAGGCGTGGGTTTGTAGATTTGCAAGTGAAATGACAGCATTTAAATGGCTATATTTCAGTGTAGGGCAGGTCCTAACTATGCATTAAAATGTAGTCATAGAAATTATGATTTAAATGTTGCCCGGTTTCAACCTAGGTGAGTGGTTACCAACCCTTTTGGTTAGAATTGTCTATTTGTGACTCACCATAACAGTTATGGCCTCAGTGCGGACTTGAGTTGTAGGCAGTTCAACCAACAACAGATTTGTTTTTCTCACATATGGTTTTATTTGACAATTTATTTTTACATACAAAGCAACAATAATAACCGGCTGTCAGGGAAGCTACAATGAATCTGCAGCTTTCTGTTCCCTCCTTTAGCCAGCATACTATGTTTGAAATTGAAGATATTTTCTTCAGCACTATTAATTTTGTGTGGAACTTAAACGAATAACATTTCTTTACCAACAGATAAGCTGCCAAGAGGCGATCTTGCACATTTCAAATGGAGATACAGATAGGGAGTACTGCATAGTCCACAATCACTCCTGGACCCCCCTGTCACAGACCCTGGATGCTGCTGTACGTTTTTAAAACCTTTTTTTTTAGCCACTATTCTATTGTGACTTATTAGTATTGGGAAAGGAAAATAACTCTGTCTTTTATTGACTTCTTTAGCCATTTATTCTATTTTTTGTTATATTTACAGAAACAGACAATGAGTGGTTACCTGCCAAAGTGGAGTAGACAATTCTGAGATTAAATGATGTCAAAACATCACTTATTACCACTTAACAGCTTGTATTTACAATCTGGCGGCTGTTGGTGGTTTACCACTCTGATCTAATGTGTTAACCAGAAGTATTATACTTGTAGTTAAGAAGTAAAGATGATGACCTTTGATGAAATTACTTTGTTGTGTTTTCTGTTAAACCCACACTTGTGTGATTTCTTCTGTCTTTTCCAAAGTTATGCCACTTATCCTTATTGTTAAATCCCTTATTGTTCTCACTTTTCCAGGTGCAGTATCCACTGGTGAATATGACCTCCACTGTGCTATGTAACGGCTCAGGGGTCAGTCCAGACATGGTAAAGGGCAAAGCGTTGGTGGTGATGAGGGGCGACTGTGATTTCAGTCAGAAAGCTCTGGTGGCTCAGAGCCTCGGAGCTACATCTTTGCTCATTGCCAGCAACAAAACATTGGTAGGATATTTACATCAATCTGTATTTTGTTAATCGGTTAAACACAAAGGGATGTGATATGACATTTTCCATTTTTTTTTTTTTTTTTTTATTGTTAACTATCTTTACCCATTATCTTTTGTTTATTGCCTGTACTTGACCATAACACTAGTGTCAGCATATACGAATGGAACATGTAAGGTACCCATGCAGAAGTGATTCTGAAAAATAAGGAAGTAACATACCATGTGGGGATTTCCATCCGTATATACGCAGTATATTTCTATTTCTATGTAAAACAAATTTTCTTGTTTCCTGTCATCATGTTTGGTTCCCTGTGCCATGTTTGACGTACTTGTTTGACAATATTACCATGCATACGATTATTCCACCAAAGGCTAGATAAGAAATGTTCCCAAGTCTGTCTAACTGCATTTACAAAAAATCTACTCTGCTCTTTAGATCACTCCATCAGCCAATGACTCAGAGTATGCAAAGATTCACATTCCTCTGGCTCTCATGAGGTACAGGGACTTCCTGGAAGCACAGCAGGTCCGATGGTCTTTTTGGTCTTGTTGCCGCCCCTTTTTATAAAGGTTGATTTGATGAAGAAGGTCAAACTGGATGCCAAGTTGCTCATTAAATGTGTAATCTTTTGTGTATATCCTCAGGTGTTTGTTGAAGGAATGCAGGTGAAGCTTTATGCTCCACCTCAGTCAAAGATTGATCCAAGCATTGCAGTCATGCTGCTGATTTCCATCGTCACAGTTGCCTTGGGGGGCTTCTGGAGCGGGGCATGTGAGAGGTGAGCTATTGCAGCTGTACATACAGAGCTGTATCTGTACATTTTAATACAATCAAACTATAGCAGGTACTAGAAGAAGAACAGGTTATTTCAACTTGTTTTTGTTAGTATGCAGTGACAACGTAATTGATTAACCAGATAATATCAATGTGAATATATTATTTACTGAAGTGCTGAACATACAGTAGATGGCACTGGCATTGTCAATCTAATACATAGATTACTACTACTACTACTTATTTTTAGTTGATCAGTATAGTGGATGCTGCTACACAGAGAACCACCAGTTTTATAAACAATATGCTCGAAATTCTGTTTTTTTGGCAGGGACCGGTTGAAAAGTGGTGCAGCAGGGGGAGGAGGGGGAGAGAACAAAGCAGACAGCGGAGAGCTTTTCCTGTACTCTCCTCTTAAAGTGGTTTTCTTTGTCGCCCTGATGTGTGGGATGCTGGTCCTCATGTACTTCTTCTACAACGTTCTTGGTGAGTGGGACAAAAAACAGCTCGTTTCTTCCAAAGCACTAATAATATCTGGTGTTTAGTTGATGTCATCTGTGTTTCTTTTTCCCCCAGTTTACGTCATTATTGCTATATTCTGCCTGGCATCTGCCTCTGCACTGTTCAGCTGTCTAGATGCAGTGATGGATCTAATTGGTTGCGGCACTGTGAGGTATGAGCGTCACTCTTTCAAATAATTCTGACCTGCAGACAGTGTTATCACTTTATAAAAATGTATAACAATGAAATTATAAATGACAATTTCAGCCTGATTAAATTTGTCTCTATACTACCGATGAACAGCTCAGCATAAGTCAATACATGTGAATGTTTTACTTGTTTTCCTGGTTTCTCCATAAATACACTAACCGTTGTCCCATCATGTGTGTGTTACTGCCTTGTGCTAAAATGTCTGTATCTCAACAGATAAGCCTCAAACTGCTGAAAGCCTTTGTTTGATCGCCTGTGTCTTTTTCTAGCTTCTCTATCCGAAATTGGAACTTCTCTGTGAGGTCTCTCATACTGGCTGCTGTGTGCATTAGCGTTGCTGTGGTCTGGGGAGTGTACAGGAATGAAGACAGGTACTTTAAGGGGACACATACACACAACCGTAATCCTTCTGTCTGTTTTACTTTAATACTTGTATGGCTGCGCCACCGCCACAGGGGACTGTTTTGGTGGTGAAGCAGGAAGTGCGTATTGGTTAACATACTCCGGGAAACACCCACATTGCAGCAGCAGTGCTTTTGATGTAGCAAGACCCAAGTCCGTGTTTTCAGCTTCCTGCACTGGTGTTGCATGTTTATAGCCTATTATGAGCTCAACTTGTCCAGAAAGGCGATTGTAGGGTATGAAGGACATTATTTCTTAATGGTTACACACACTTGTGAATGCAGTAACTGAACGAATGTAGGAGAATGTTGCTGTTTGAATTGAGATATTAATGAACACATTTTCTTGCAAACTTGATCAATCTTTTAACATACAGAGTACATATGTGTGTGAGATATAATGGTGACTTTAGTTTTTGTCAAAGTGTTTTAAAAATTATTTATTAATTAGCTTAAATAATAACCTCACTCACATAGTTGGTGATGTTCAGTGTGATAACGACATTGGCAGGGTTAGTGCAGCTCAAGTGTCTTGTTATATTTAGACGTTGGTCAGTGTTCCTAGAATAGTAGATGGTATTCTCATCCTCCCCTCCACAATATCCCTAACATAACTTGTTTGTGTTCTTTTTATTTCATTTGATATTATTCACACAGCTTAGTCTGAGTTTATGAATGTGAAAGTCAAAAAGCCAAAGTCTCTTAGTGATGATATTGGCAAGCAAGTCTTTAAACTTCATTAAAAATGCTCAATACTGATGACTTTCGTGGTTTTGGCTGCTAAATAAACTTGCATTTATTCATGTAACTCTAGGATTTGTGTCGTGATTTTTTTATTTTTTATTTTTTAGCAGATTTTCCTTTAGCAGGGTGTTATTTTTAATAATGTAACTCGATGCATTTCCTTTCTGTGCTATCTCCTTAAGTAGAGCTAGACTGTTCTTGTTGAAGTTAAAAACAAATGGTAAGGTTAAAGAACAAGTTAAAGAGCGTTTTGTGTTCTTTTAGGTGGATCTGGATCTTGCAGGACCTCCTTGGCATTGCGTTCTGCCTCAACTTCATGAAGACCATTTCACTGTCCAACTTCAAGGTGCCTCTTAACAGCCGCTCTCCTCTGAGAATCACACTCCCTTTTTCCAACATTCTGTCTTTGCTTAATCTCTTTTCTTTTGTACTTTGTTAAGCATCAGAAGTACTTGTACTGTCATTGTTGAATTTATTTAAGTATATATTTTTATATATTGTCCTCTGTAATGAGTGTCACACACTGTCCCATTGTCCCAGATCTTGTTGTCATTGGCAATTAATGCAATTCTGATAAAGCAGTGTAATGTGAAAATATATTTTCTCTCAGTTCTGGAATCAATCTGTGAATTTATTTTCCCTTAATCACATAGATCTGTGTGATTCTGCTGAGCCTCCTGCTTGTTTATGACGTCTTCTTCGTCTTCATCACTCCTTTCTTCACCAAGGTATGGGTATATTTATTTATTTATTTTTGTTTTATTTTGTTTGTTTTTCTCAGGGCTGGAGCTGTAGGGTTTTCCACATACTTAACTGCTTCTGATTTAAAAACAGATTTCTGCCGTTCCTCAGTATTTCCTGCTTTTATGTTCACCCCTCTGTTGCCCCAATGTATAAAGTGTTTGTCATACGGTTAACATATTTCACTGATGCACAAAAGCTAATTTAACTGAACAAGTGATGATTTGCAAAGGGAACCATACGTGATGTTTTTGCAGCTCTGGTGTTACAGTGTGACGCGTGATGGTTTACAAACGGACAAGTAACGTCAAATGATTGCTTGGCATCTCTGTCTGTCAACAGAATGGAGTTAGCATTATGGTGCAGGTTGCGCTTGGCCCGGATGCATCTGGAGAGAAGGTAAGTACCCCTGCGTTGCTTCTTATCTTGAAGGGGAACTCCGCCAAATTGTCTTTCCAGGCATTTTCAAAATATCAAATTCGACTTTCGTAATGTTTTCATGACTTTTAAGATTTGAAATTGCTGAAAAGAAAAAAAAAAATTAACAACCTCTTTTTTTTTTTTTTACATTAGTTTTAATATCTAGAATTATGACATGAGAAAGAGGAACATTAGAAATCTTTTTTTTACAAACTCTGGCACTTTATACCACCCTAGGATTGTTTTTCCGTGCGTATACCTCAAGACATTGAAAAATGAAAGTTGTTTACTCTAGTAGGAGACTGAAACATCATTCTGTGAATAAATAAAGTGGTGGAGTAAATTTGTGTTGAAGAAGAGCAGTGTGCGGCAGTTTTTGATCTTAGGAATGCAGGAGTTTTATCCGCTAAGTCCTGAACAACAAGCTAAAAGCTAAGCTTGGTGGAATTCCCCGTCAAGTTTGCACTGGCTTTATTAACATCCTGGCTGATCTGCACTGCTTGTTGTTGATGCCCTAAGGGGAACGATAGACTGATTGACTAACTGTGCGCTGGGGTTGGGTGGGCTCTGTCGTAGACGCAAGGTAACATGGTGGAGGTCCCCGCTGAACCCCAGACTCCCTCTGAGAAAGTAAGGCTTGATTTGTTACCCATCCATTCCTTGTTTCAATGCTACATCCTGAGGTGCGTGGGAAGGGATTGGGGATGTAGCTGTTTGGTCTCAGAGAGACTCTTATGAGCAGAATTTCATTTTTATACTTCTCTCGGATTAATTTGGGATTAACATATGATGAGGAAAGTTTTTATTGGGCCTTTCTTTTCTTTTATATACTCTTCTATATAGACCCACATGGACCACCCAGATACATCCAAACTAAGTCATAATTTGGTTAAAAAAACCTGACAAAGTATTCAAACAAGTAATAAAAATGTCTAAATTTAGTGATGGTTAAAATGCATTCTTTGAACTAAAATGTTTCTGTGTCTATACTGAACCGATTGTGTGTATCCACAATTTTCAGTTCACCAATCCACAAAGTTCATGTGTATCTATGTTGTTAATTACGTGTTTCTTTTTTCTATGGCTATGAAAAGAAGGTACTTAATGAGGTATAGTTATGCTTTTCCCTAGCCCTTTCACAAAAGTGAAATGTGAAGCAAGGGAAAGAAACATGTAAGCTCACGTGATTGTCAGGTGGTATGCTGTTAGAAGTCGCTGGAGTTTCTATTTTGAACACCTCAGTTCTACTCGAGATGAATTAGTTTACGAGCAGTGTTTTCATGTTGTTGCATCATTGTAAAATGGATTTGGCCTTCAGGGTGTTACATTGTTGGCTGGTTTATAGAAGGAGGTTTCTTTTGTTTATATTCCATTTGAGCAAAACATTGTTTTAGCATGAATACTGTAACTTTTTTGCTCTGCAGTTAGAGGTGCCCAGAGGATTCAATTAAACCATTGCAAGATAGCTGAGGCAGTGTTTCTCCCAGGATTCTTCCTGCAGCAGAGTTTATGTTCTTGGAAATTTACGGTTTTCTGTGGGAAATTCTACACTAGAAGCACACACCTGTGCACTTTGTGTTCAGCAAGTTATTTTTGCATAGTATGTTTGTTACATGAGATGCAACTTTAAACTAAAATTCGTTTGCTGAAATTTGGCCTCCTGTAATAAAACGATTGCTATAACAAGAGTTGAATGAAATCATAGCAAACCGTCTTAAGTAACGTTCAAAGTAGACTGGGTTGATTTCAAACATCTGTGACAAAAAATGCCAGTGAACGCACGTCAAGACTAACACCCAAAACTTTGAGAACAGTAACCATTGTTTACTGGCACCCTAACTGAAATCAAATCTCTTGGTATCGTATTAATTATAAGAACAAGACATTCTTAGAGTTGTCTCTCTTGTCTGAATTGTTTCCTGAGATTTGGAGCTTCACCCCAGCTGCCTCCTTAACTGCCCACACAGACCACACAGATTGTGTCCTATTGGGAAAGCCAGGGTGTAGCTGTGATTTTAAAGACATATTCACCAATATGTCAGCTACAGCTTTGCGAAATGAATATGAAGTAAAGTCAGTGTAACACAAAGTACAGCTCACTGGCTACACACAATTCTCCTGTCACCCTTTGTCATTTTAAACGTATAAAATGTTTTATTTTCTCAGCTGCCAGTGGTGATGCGTGTCCCACGGTTCTCAGCTTGGGCTCAGAACCTTTGTGGGATGCAGTTCTCCATTCTGGGTTACGGAGATATCATTGTTCCAGGTGAGGTTAAAGTGTCACCGTCGGTGTTTGCGTAAACTGACCCTGCTAAATATTTTGAGTACAGGCAACAGTGGCTGCTGGTCACCAGTCAGTTTAACCACAGTATATCAACACATATGAACCCATTAAGGAGAAAGAAGGAAAAACTAAATACATGATGTGTTCAGTTCAGTACCAACAAAGCTCTTCTTGCCCACAAGTCATAAAAACATTCTCATTTGTTTAGGCTGAATATTTAAGTTACTTGCTAGTGTGACTGGCTATTATGTGTTTCTTTCTTTAAAAAGTCCCTAAACAATATAAAAAAAATCATAAATATGAATGATGTCAACACTGTTTCTGAGATGAGAAAGAATAAATAAAGGCTAACATTTGTAGTGTGATGTATCACTCACCGTCTGCATTCTTATTGGACCAACAGGTCTTCTGGTGGCCTACTGCAGCAGGTTTGATGTTTGGATCAACAGCAGCAAAAAGATCTACTTCGTCAGCTGCTGCATAGGTACCTCACAGCTCAACTATAATGTTGTTATGCTTATGTCATAACTTTGCATGACCACGTGTAAAGATGAAAACTTGTAGTAATTTGACTTGCATCTTTGGGGGGGAAAATAGGAATAAGAATAACGGAAATATGTACAAAGCTTTTATATGTACAAGGTTTTATAGTACTGTTGATATGGAAAGAATAGGTGTACAGTATGTCGTCATGTCTATATATATATATATATATATATGAAAAAAAATGTTTTTATAGATTGCCTGTATCCATATTAGTGTTGCTGCTTTTTGCTACTCTACTGCACACACTCTTCTAGCTGAAATCCATGCCTTTTTGGACAAAACATTTCCTTATGCAACAGTGTGGAAATATTTGGTTAGACATTTGGATCAGAAGATATTTAGTGAGAGTTTTTTAAAACTCAGTGAAATGCTGACATTGTTTTTGCTGACCACTAGGTGTCTCTGATCTTTTCTTTTTTCCCAAATTAAGCAGTTCACTAGTAGACTTTCACTGCATTCAGGATCTGATTGTATCTGTGTGTGGTGCACTTTTCAGGTTTACTTTGTCTCTTTCCTTCTGTGTTTGCATTTGTCCGCCTCTCTCTTGCCTGTAGCGTATCTGCTGGGAATGATTGTCACGTTTGCTGTGATGCTGCTGTCGGGGATGGGCCAGCCTGCCCTACTCTACCTGGTGCCCTTCACCCTGATAGTCTCCGCTGTGGTGGCTGGGTGCAGGGGAGAGATGAGGCAGTTCTGGGCAGGAACCACCTATGAGGTGAGAGGACCGGAGAGAGAATTCAAAGTGTGTGTTTGTACTTCCTCAGTGATTTCAAACAGGTTTCAGTGTATTTCTGAAGAACTTCACATATTTTGTATCTGTGACGTACGTTTTTCACCACCAGTTCATGGAACCAAAGTCAACATGGCACTATTCCAAAAGTACACAGCAAGGCTTATTGCCGAGACATATGCTCACTGCTAGTAACTAGGAGGATGTTTTAATAAGCTGTAATACAAGCAAGGCTTACATGCTGTACTTCCAAGGTGCCTGTGCATAACCTAATAAAAAGAGCATCTTATCTGTTCAGCCAAAAAAGCCATTTCGTGGTCAGCCCTGAGGCTTTGCTGCTTCATTATTTGTGTCCACAAAGTTACTGCAGTCCAGACAACTGAACTTACTTTTTGCTTGTAGACTTTCTGTAATTGTTTTAAACAAAACAGTTACAACCTTCACTGTTGCAGATGCACCTACATAGCTTCCATCATTTTCAATTTGTAGAGCAACTATCTTGTCATGTAAATAAAATGAGATATAGAGACACACACACACACACAAGGTCACATAGGGATGGGGATAGGGGCCCATCATAGGCTGCTACTTTCAAGGCCCGTGTGTGATTTGTTTGGGATATCCCAAGACCTACATGCCCCACGATTGGATCCAGAATGCCCTGCATTGGCATTATGAGAAATGTAAGCATTCTCTCTTTAAAAATCAGAAGAACCTCTTACATGCTTATGTTTAAAAAAAAAACAAAGGAAAATATTAAGCAGTGTTGGAAACTAACTTTTTTTAAACACAAATTTAACACATTGATTCAAATGTTAAAATTAGTATAAAAAGTAAACAGACATGTATATAAATACACATAAACTTAACTTACAAACAAACATGGAATTTAAAAACAACCACAAGGAAAACAAAGTGAATCAATTATGCTAGATAACAGGGAAGTGATTCTGCTTTTAAGTTAAATTATTGTTGGAGCTTAGGACCATAAATTCACCTGCCAACATGTTTGAGCACTACACCAGATGCAGGTGTTTTATCTCCATTACGTTTCAAGTCTCTGCAGGTTTACATAACCAACTAGCATGAACTGAATTAAAAGCGGCCTGGGAGTTAGGAAATTGACCTAATATCTGTAGTATGTTTTGGTAAATGGTCTGCATTAATGTAGACATTTATGCAGTCTGTAGTTGATATACAACAAAAACAGTGCAAAAAATAGCTTTACGGTCTTAACATTTCTTACCCTGAGGTTCTACGAGAAATTCTGAGAGAACGTTGCCTGGACGTGTGTGGATGTGTGAATATGCTTGTGTGAGAGAGACAAAAAAATGGCAGGAAAAAGATAAAATTCTGACCTGGCTTCATCTTCACCAGGTCTTGGACTCATCCAGGGAACCTTTGCTGCCAGGTGTGCTTCCCTCCAACCCAAACCTCTCACCCTGCATCTCTCCTGGCATTTTACAGTTGCTTACCGCAGTGCCTTGTCTTTTCTTACCAGCTTCTTTTTGTCCCTTTTTCTTTTGACATTTTAACCCTTGATTTCCAGGGTCAGTGTGATATTCAAAGACATAACAGATGTTTTACCTTTTTTAAAATACAAAGATCTTTGAGGACCTACAGTGTTTTGCATTAACTGACCACTAGGTGTCTCTACTTGATTGAAAATAATCTTCTGATATGTCTGAAGAGCTTCCTAGCCACGCTCCAAAGTGGACTTGTGTTAAAGTCGTGGCCCTGGAATACCATTAACTTCATCTCTTTATTTCTGCAGTTTGTTTTATTCGCAGTTTGGTTTATCATTCTCTTTCTCCACTCATCTGTCTTTTCCAACCAACGGGAGTTAATACTCTCATCACTCCATCCGTCATGCAGTTACCAACATGTTCATGTTGCCCTCTGCATGTTGTGGCTTGCAGTTAACCTGTGGAGAGCTGTGGCATGGATTTTGGGATGTGTTCTCTCTGTGGTTTGGTGTAGAGCGTCCCGCTCGTATGCTGTTGTATATGCAGTATGCATTACAAAGTAAAATCCCATCTTCGTGTCTTTCTTTGTCGAACATTGTTATTTGGTGAACCAAAATATCAAGCTGAAGAATTATTAACTTTTTCTCTCCGTTTTGTCTTTAGAGGGAAGAACTGACTGCTCCGTAGGAGAAAAATGCTGACTTACAGTGAATGGACCCAACTGCTGGATGCCTTTTTTTTTTTTTTTTTTTTTCTTTTTAATTTTATTTTTTTTAAGT
>CM022485.1:23700292-23754226 GCA_011952105.1 Coreoperca whiteheadi
ATTTGATCAAATCTCGTTCTCCCCACACGCTGTCTCCTATACCCAGCCTGAGTGGTATAAAAGACAGTTTCTATCCACCCGCCCCCCCCCCCCCCCCACTGCTTCCAATAACTCTGCAGAGCTGTAGCTCCTGGTCAAGCATTCAGCTGACTTGCATGCACTGTGTACTACCCGAAGAGCACCGGAGGGAATGCCAACTTAGTATATCTTCTATCTCTTCTGTTGCAGTTATTTTACAATATGTACAAAGAGAGAGATGCATTTATAGTAGTCCCTCTCTCTTATGTTTCAGCAAAGAGGCTTAGAAGCAGTAACTTGGCGCCGTCCCTGCTGCTATCTCCCATCCTTAGACTGGTTTATCCTGGGTTTACATAGGCTCACATAACCATGAGTACCAGATGTTGAGAAGAATAGCCATCACATGCTTTCCAATGATAGGTTATACAGCTGCATGGAGGTTGGACTCAGGATGGCATGCTGGCATGGTATCAGCCCATGCTATGCAGGGTTTCAGAGCTATGCCCAGGGGGGACAAGTGTGAGAGCTGAAGAGCCGTCACACTTTGGTCTCATGACTGTATGAACTAACTTTTGCTTCTGTGTGCAGCCATCCAGGAATCTTATCTGAAGGCTATACAAGGTTTTTGCTGCATAGAGGAATGTTTGGCGCCACCCAAAGAGATTTTAGCCATTCGCCAAATGGAAAATCACCTACGCGAAATAAGTGAGAATAAAAATAGCAATTGAAATCCTCTCCGAATGTGTTTAATAGCAATTTATCAAACAACTGTTGAACAAGCGGAACATAAACTTAAAGGGACAGTTCATCACAAAATCAAAAATACGTATTTTTCCTCTTACCTGTAGTTCTATTAATCCATCTAGATTGTTTTGGGACGAGTAGATAAATGTAGACATCTCTACGGCCAATTTTCCCAAAACTTAGCAACTCACTGCAAAACAATCTACATGGATAAAGAGCACTCACTACAGGTTAGAGGAAAAAGATATATTTTTGATTCTGGGGTGAGCTGTCCCTTTTTTATATATCTATATCTTTTTTCTTTTGTAAAGCAAAAGGTGTTTGGCATTTTTTTTTTCTTTAAAACCCAGAATTTAATATGGCACTTTAAATACACTAAATGTATTGTAGGGTACTTTAAAATGTGACAGATAATATTATTTTATGCAATTTAAGCAATACAAATTTAGATTTTTCTAAAAAGGAAACTAGACAGAGACCTGTCTTATTTTCTCTTTTGCATATTTACTATTGCTCTTTAATAATAAAGCAAAAGTATTTCTTAGCCAATTAATCGATTGAATACTCAGTTACTAAAACAATTGCTAGTGGCAGCGCTATCCTAAATATCAAACATGTTTGAAATTGCTGGAGCGGCCCGATGAGTATGCAAGCAGGTCGGAAGGTTTAAGACTGGATCTGTAAACCCCTCACGTACATTACCAAATAATCTGGGCCGTACATCAGTACCGACCACCGACCCAGACCACATTTCTCGATTGTCGGGAGGGGTGAATCGGAGATAACTCTCCCTTTTTAAATACGACGTCTTTGACATCCAGCAGTCAACCCCCCTCTCAGCACTGGATAAGCCAGCTAAGCTGCACTGTTTTTGACTCGGCCTGGACGCTCTGCTGTGAAGCTAGCGTTAATGGGAGAGAGGGCTTCCTTTTATTTCTCATAAAATAAAAGCCAGTATTCTATAAAAACGTAGTGACCAGGTTGCGTTGCGGTCTCCATCGCTCTGCCTGTGTCCCGGATGTATAAAGATCTGCAGGGTCAGGGGGACTGAGCTGCACACGCAGGCAGAGCAGAGGCGGGCAGGATGAACGGTGGCTACGACTGCATTCACACGAAACATTTTTATAGGCCTGGATTTCAGAACAACTGTTGTAAGATGTGGCAAGGATTGCACATTGATGAGGCCTGTCTGTGTGTGATACGTTCTCTTTTGAATGATTTTGTTTCCTTTTTTGATTCTGCTTTGACTATCAAAGGGACAGCAATATCTTTAACACCCTATTTCATATCAGGCATTTTAACACGTTTTACTGGTGGTACTGGCTAGAGCTGTAAACTTGAGACTTGGATATGAGCCACACTTTGGTCACCAAAATCAGGACTTGCTATCTGACTTGGACTCTGCACACACACACCGGATTGCCCTGCCAGCCTCTTTCTGTTTCTCCCTCTCTCTGTATGTGTCTGCACTGTTGATCTTCTTTGTCAGCACTATTATACATATTGATTGCAGTACCAAAATACATGATGTCTGTGTCTAAATCTAGATTTTTAGTACCTCTGGGGGTTGTGCAATACAACTGCAGTTCTCCTGTGATATGGCTTAATGCAAAGAAAAACAGCGGTGAGGAATTAATGTTATGGCATGGAAAAACCCATGACAGGTGCCTTTTGCTCACTGTATCGTGGAGGATGCCCCGGTACTGCGTCCATGCTTATAAGTATATCCAGTGCAGGGCTCCGGACTAACTTTTTACATTGGTGGCACTGATGCGCCTAACTTTTTCATTTAGGTGCACCAAATAATACAGTTTAAGCGTTACCTTTTGCGGGGGGGTGGATAATATATACAAGGTAGATTTATTTATCATTGTACAACAGATGGTTGTATAATGAGATTTGATTTGTATTTCTCTTTATGCTACTCACAGAAACCAACGTTATTTGAAAGGATACATTACCATATTTCTATTTTTTATTTCACCATTTTAATTATCCACCTTATTTTAGTGTTTACTCACAAACTACTTTAATCTGCTCACTTTCCTTTCGCTTCAGTTGTCTTTTTCTTTTACTTCACGCACACGCCTACACCTCTGGACTCCTGCACACACACCAGCATTCCCCGCCTCGCCTCTTTCTGTTTCTGCTCGCTTGACTTTCTTTTGCAGCAGTATGTTTTATAAAGTCGGCCAAAAAACACAACTCGCATTTTGGATTTTTTCACATGCGATGTGATTCACAACACCAGCTGAGCCACGAGTGGAGGAGGAAACAATCAAAACCAATGTGGTACCAAATGACATCGGCACCAACAGGTGCACTTACAATCTTTAACAAAACAACAGCATAAGTAGACCTACCTACATTAAACAGGAGACTCTCTCTCTCTGTGTGTTTCTCTGGGAATGGTAGAGCGAGGGGAAATCGTCCACTTGTTAATCGATCGCGGATGGCGTTGTTTTTTTAAAAATGTTTACATTTTTATCAGACCTTCTAAATTTCAGGCGCACTATTGCGACCAATGAAAATGTTTAGTGACACTTGACGTAATTTTGGTCTCATGGTTGCAGCCTTGTTATAAAAATTGCTATAAATAATCAAAGAGTCCGAATCAGAAAGGTGAGGCAGTTGGGTAAATTTGTTGCTTCATTTCGAATATTTCTGGTTAAATCCAAAACTTATGTGTTCAAACAGAACTTTTTTTTTCTATCTTCCATTACAAAGAATGCAAAACTCTTTGAAGCTAGTGCACTTTGATACCAATTTCTCAGCGTTACTGGGGGAAAAAATTAAACAGCAAAAATTAATTTTGCCCTTACTGTTGGTTCTCTGAGAACTACTTTTCCCTTTGTCTGCTGCTCACACTAAAGTCCTGACCCTATAACCTCCACTCTTTCTAATGGGTAATGGAATTGCCAAGCAAGATGTTATCTCCCTGCGTATTACGTCAGGCAAGGCCAGAGGAATGATGGGTTGACCAGCCTGCCTTGCTACATTGTTGGGAAAATATGGAGGGGGAAGGAAGAGCTCATTTGACAAGGTTTCTGAGTTCACAATGTGGGATTTCTTTGGTGTGTGTGTGTTGGGAGATGACCGTAGGAAGATTAAGCGACAGCATCAGCATGTGATCAAATCTGTTACTCTCCACACGAACACGTTCGCTCCCACAAACACGTTGGTGCAGATGAACACGCGCGCGTGATTGCCGTTAAAACAAAAGTCACAGCATCCTACATTGTTGAACCCAGAGAGATGGAAAGGTGCCGGGTTATATTTCCTACAGGAACAGAGTAATCATAAAATGTGGAGCTCAGAGAAAGACGCCAGAGAGGAAGAGGGAGGGAGCGAGGAAGTAGGGAGAGTGAGAGTGTGTGTGTTTTTGGCAGGAGCTCTAAAGTGCTCAAGCCTTTTGTTGCCTGACATTCTCAGGTGCCATGGTTACAGGTTAGCAGAACACAGTCCGGCTTTATCTGCCTCATTAACACTTTGTTAGATCTTGTTGGATCAAGACGACAACGGCGCTTTTTTTGAAAGCATTCTTCCACAGCGCAGCACAGAGACTTCCCTTAAGTCGTAGGGTGTGTCTCACACCACTAGTTCAGCAGGTAGAATAACTACTCTCTTAATTAGATTTCAGTCACTGATTAGTACACTAATTCAATGAACAAGGGGGCACTGAGATGCATTGAGCTGCATCTCGTAAGATTGATTGCTAAGTTTGATTCAGGCAAGAAGCAAGCATTGACAATAGTATTGCTATTAGCGCTCTCTAACTGGCACGCAAAAATCAAACCTACCAATTAACGTTATTCGATGAAGCTGTGTTTACCCTGCTGTGTAGTTACATGCTCTATACCAGACTATAAACTGTTCCCTATAAACAAATCTTCTTATTTTACTGTTGCCTTTAATGATAGTATATAGGCCTGTAATGATAACTACTTTTGTTGGATGATGATATTGTCCCAGGAAAAAAATTTAACAAATGATATTATTGTCATTTTAAGACCATTTTATGCCGCTGCTATAGTAGAATAATAATGCAAGTATAGTTTTAAGCTGTCTGACGTAACTCAGACACAGAGAGCAAACGACGAGAGGACAGAAATGACAGCAAAATGTGTCCATACTCAACATAGTCTTTTTTTTTTTTTCTGTTACATTTGGCTTAGGCGCTGTGGGGGAAAAAAAATCCTCAGGCATTGTGGCCATTTCTTATAATGTAGAGAAAAGTCTGCTGTTTATTCTGGTCTCCTGTTTGGTTACATTCTCATCCAAATCAAAATGCATGTAAACACAACGGGCAATATCATACAATATTTGGACATAAACTCGATAATTGTTGCTGACATTGCTAAGTCGGTAATGTAATAATTGTGATAATATACTGTACAAGAAATTAATGGAATCATGTACCATTTTGTGCTAACAGGAAGTTATCATGTACAAGATGTGCATTGTCAGATACATGTTTCTTTTGCACACTGCTGCCAGTTTCAAATACAGAATCTTAAAGGAATAGAAGATTAACACAACTGTCATGTCTGTCTGTTAAACATGAAGCTGGAGCCAGGGGAAGGTTAACTTAGCTTAGCATAAAGACTGAAAACCGCCAGAGACAGCTAGACTGACCATCGAAAAGTATAAGAGCTTTACTGGTGCTGGTAGGACAGATCTTGTTACCTTTGGACAGAGCCAGGCTAGCTGTTTTCCCCATTTCCAGTCTTTATGATAAGCTCTGCTAACTTCTTCTGGCTCTAGCTTTTTGTTAAAGGCACATATGTAAGAATGAACTTCTCATCTAACTCTCGATGAGAAAGTATATTGGCTTTAGGGATTATTATCAGCCTTCCAGGTGAACTCACTTTTGTTTTCACCTCTAAATATGTGGTTTTGGTAATATAACTAAATTGAAGGTTTGTCTCTACACACTGTGTAACTAAGGGTTCAGGGCAGGATTCAGCCAAAACATAAATCCATATTGAAGGTGATAATTCCCTCTGCCAAGATGATAATTCACTCCTACAAAAAACATCACATTCATCAGATCATCAGGTCACAATACATTTAAACTTTCAGACATGCCAACAGCTTGCAGGATAAGAATTCTGCAAAACAGTTATAGATTTAGAAAAATCAGCATCAGGTGACCAAAATGGGTATTAAATGAGACAAAATGATGCCAGTGGTCAGAAATATAGCTGTAGGTCTAAATAGAAATGCAACCTTTCTGAGACAGTGCTGCCACTATTGTGAGCAGAAAAAGGTTTCATCTATCAGGATTGCTTAGTCGTGTGTGGACACACCCGAAGGTTTCCATATGGGAGACCTTAATGTGACGTGAACATCAAAACCACTGCTTTGTGTAAATATGTGAACCCATGTTGTGGGTTCAATGTTACATTAGTACACACAGCGTTAACATTAATTTGCTGCCCTCAGTTTAATCTGGAATGAGGTTTTTTTTTTTTTTTTTTTAATGCTGTTGTCTTGGAAATGAGTAAAAAAATAAAGAGGTCTCTTGAAGTGTAAATGCGGGGCCTGAGTTGTTGGGAGAGGTTTTGTGTGTACGGCATGAATCACAGTTGGTGGTGTGTCTTCAGTAGACAACTATGTATATATCATTGAAGCCTCTGCCCATGCACTAATCCTCTCCCACACCCCCGCCTCCCTCGTCTCTTTCTCCTCAAGTATAATATCTAGTTGGTCTCAGACACATTCATCTGCCCCCCGAGTAGCTTCTTATATTTTAACAGTGGATGGAGTTTGGAGGCTGCAACCTCTCAATGATCACTCAGCTTTTAACTCAGGCCGGATCTGTGCAGTAACAGCATCACTGGACACTTTGAGACCTGTATGGAAATTTCTTCTGAGGGACGGAGACTGTTTTTTGTTTTTTTCGTGATAGTCCAGTGCTCAGGAGAGGCTGTGGTGTCTGTGGTTTGTCCAGGAGATGCATGAAGGAGCCTTGGTATGTTCCTGTACAAAGCCCTTAAACACAGAGATGAAGAGGAGGACATCCAGGTACACACTCAGTGGCTCGGTGTCACTGGTCAAGCGGTGGCATGACCTCTTTGTTTAGATGTTTCCGTAAAACCGCCATTTATTGTAGGCAGCATAGAACCTGAGGCACTATGGATGGGACTCTTTGCACCAGAGATAGGTGCCTTTAGGGGTAAATGAAATGACTGATTTGAAATTTAGACACTATTCTTTTATGCTAAGTCACTTCTGTTTCTATGCTGTCTACATTTAACTACATGGAAACATTGACTAGTGAGGGTCATTTGCAGCTAGCTCCAACAGACAATTTGCTTGTAACTGCCTGGTTCACAACATTTCCATCCCAGGTTGTGGTTATGCCATTGTTTTTGAGTTTCAGGAATAGTTGAAAAGCTTTGGTGTACAGCAGGTGACGGTGTTTGCAAGTTTCCCTCTTTGTGCTGGGAGGGATTAATGGTGCTAATCGCTCAATGGGTCCCTCTGAGCTGTAGAGGGGGAACATTAAGGCATGAGCCATTGATTGAAAATTCCTGTGACATAAGTCCTTGTTTTAAAAGAATAGTGATAAATGATGTGATTATTTTATTTCAGCTTATAACATCAGCGGACACATCTTACTGATGTGCCGGCTGACCTACAGTTTTCCTAATTTTCTATAGTAAAGTTTTTATTTTTTATTGAATAAACCTTCTAATACCTTTGATTTTTATAGAATAAATCCTGGATTAAGGGGTTACAAGCTCCCTTTTAGGATGTTTGGAGTTTATTATTTTCAGAGAAAATTGTTCTAACTGAAGTAAAACAGACAATGTTCATTTTACTTGCTTTCCTTGTCTTTGTGAAACTACAATGGATATAACGTCAGCACTGTTTGTACAAAAAAAAATTAATATACAGTGGAGCATTGCTTTTTATCATCCTCAGGGACAGTTTACTTTGCAGCTTGAATGTATTAAATGCAAACGCGATAAATCCGTAAACACAAACATGAGGAACATCAGCTGCTGTCCACTGCTCACAATATGCAACTGTTTGTTTGTTGTTTGTTCACAGTCCCAGAAACCCTGGATAGAAAGCACTTTCACCAAGAGGGAATGTGTGTACATACTTCCAGTGTCAAAGGACCCCCACAGGTATGTGCTTAGAAGTATTGCAGTGTGGTGATAGCCATGGAAACTGTGTGTGTGTGTGTGTGTGTGTGTGTGTTAAAGTAGGCCCAAACCCTAACCACTACTCCCCAAAGAGTAAATTAGTCTGTTTCTACATAATTTGAATGTTTATGTCTGTCACTATAATTACAGCACTAAGGGAGAGGGAAGACTAGTGATGAAGCTGTGTGTCATAGCTTCTTCCAGTCTTAGGGAAGGGATTATATTTGTGTCTTATCGGATATTTTAGGAAGTTTGGATTCCATCATTTGGATGACTTACTAGTTTAATCATTATTTATTTCCTCGTGTACTGTTTTTTTTAATTGTAAAAATAAAATATTCTTTTGTCAAATGTAGCAAGATTTTTCTGCAGATTTACTGGAATCTTACATTAAAAATGTATGGAAGGCTTTTTTATTGGCTTGATGTGCAGGCCGCTCTTTCACGTTGTGCCATGTGCGCGTGAGAAGCACACACGAAGTAGATCAATTAAAGTTACAGCAGATGGTATAAAAGTCATCCACTTATAAAGAAACAGACAATATCCGAGAGGTTTACAAAAAAAAAGGTTGTGGGAAAAAAAAAGTAGTTCTCCATAGTTACACGCATTTATTATTTAACCCCTCTTTTTGTTTGTAAGCCATATCTGTTTTTAGTTACACTTTCAAGAAGTTGCATTCCTTCCTCCGGGTAAACTCACAGTGGCACTGGGTTACTCTTTTCCCTGTGTTTTCTTTTACATCAATTATTTGCCACTGGCTTTTCTCCACTAACTACAGTACGTGTGACCGCACGAAGATGATTCGGAGGTGTAAGTGAACATGGGCCCATTTAACATTGGGCCAAAGGCCTGCCTGCATGTGACTGCAATCAAAGTGAGAGTCCCCTTGGCAGGTTTCGTAATGTTCTCTTGGTTAAAGGCCAATCTAACCGGGCTGCCTGCCCAGCTGACAGATAACCTTCCCTAATGTCCTCAAATGTCTACCGAGAACTTCCTTCTCGCTAGGAGAGATCAGACCATTAAAACTTTTCTTTGTATCTTTGAAAATGTACTCCACATTTAGGTGGTCCATATTTATTTAAATTTAAATCAATTGTGATTAATTGTGTTGCTGTGAAATTCCTTCCAGATGCCTTCCAGGATGCCAGATTTGTCAACAGCTAGTCCGGTAAGTATTTGTTTGGTCTTTGTTTCACTCCATTCTTTGATCTTGAAAGGATTATTGTGAGAGAATCCATGCTAACAGGTTCCTTGACACCAGAAAAAGCCTGCTGGCAAATTCTTTTACAGTGTGATTCCACTGAACAGCAATCCTCTTCAGGAAACAATTAACTTCCAGGCTAAGTGTGTCAGAATGCACATACTTGCCTAAGGTGGAGAGAAAACCAAAAAGCTTTGGTTGGTCATTCATTTTACTAATGATATTATTGATGAGATACATTAAAAGTAAAGCTCACCTACAGTCTTGAAAGCCTGTCAGACCGTGTCACCATGATTGGTTGTTTTATTAATAGGTTTATATTAAATTGTTGAGATACTTTATATTTTAAGGACAAAATTCAGGATTTGGATGTTTCAGATGTTAATATTGAAATTCTGAAGTGAGGCCCCAAGCTTAACATTCTCGCATGTCACATATGCAGTTTACAGTGATAACAGGGAAAGATCTACCCTTTGAAATTCTTTGTCATTTTTGAAACAATGTGTCTTTTTTTTTTTTTTGTTTTAGACAGACAACTCCAATAACGAGCAGGTCAGAGCTGCAAACGTTAGTCTCAACTCTGATATAGCATTCAGGAGCGGTTGTGCTATTGTAAAGAGGGCTTTTTTTTTTTTTTTTTTTTTAATGTAACCAGTAAAACCGAAAACGTTAGTTAGCTACGGAAATGTTCCTTGGCCTAGGTGGGTAGTAAGCTAACTTTGTGTCAGGCGGACATGCTAACGTTTGCATTTTATGTTGGAGCAGATAAAGACACTGTTTGACCAATACTTATACTTTGGCTCTTGTGTTTTTGGTTATGGAAAAGCAAAAAACATAAACCCAAACAAGTAAATAGAAAAAGTACTATCAATTAAAAGTGATTCTTTTCACCCTCAGGTGCTGCTGTGGACGGCTGGTGCGGCAGCATGTTGGCTTCACAGCCAGCCTGGCGACGAAGTACTCGGACGTGAAGCTGGGTGAAAACCCCAACCTGTCCATGCCCGCGGCGGAAGAGTGGTCAGTGGAAAAACACACAGAGGCGAGCCCCACTGATACCTATGGTGTCATCAACTTCCAGGGAGGGTCTCACTCATACAGAGCCAAGGTAGGAGGGCAGATGCTTCTCTGCTGGGTGGCATGTTTTTCATGCAAAAAGACAGCTTTTCAGTCTTGATAACTGTGAAAAATTGTCTCACACAATATTTGTATGTGTTTTCTTCAGCGCAGATCTGTGTGGACTCATTGTGTTTATTTCAGGTTTTCTTAAAATACTTTGATCACGAATAACATTGTGTCTTTCGGTATGCCATGGTTAACCAACCACTTCAAGCCTGGAAAAATAAGGAAAATATAAATGAATGGATCATCGCAAAAGTCTATCCTCAGTCTTTATTACTGTTGCACATTATTCAAATCTGGTGCTGAAACGATGAGCCGATCAATTAGTCAATTGACAGAAAGTGAATTGACAGCTATTTGGATAATAATGCTTTTCTTGTGGGCAGTATGTGCGTTTGTCCCACGACTCGCGGCCAGAGAGCATCCTGAGGCTGATGCTGAAGGAGTGGCATATGGAGCTTCCTAAGATCCTCATTTCTGTCCATGGAGGAGTTCAGAACTTTGAGCTGCACCCACGCATCAAGCAGGTGGTGGGCAAGGGCCTCATCAAAGCTGCAGTCACCACTGGGGCCTGGATTCTCACCGGAGGGGTCAACACCGGTAAGTAGTAAGAGAGATTATTTTAGTCATCTCGTGGATATGCAAGGAGCCTGGACGTGTGGTTTCTGGAAAATGGCAGACATTTAGAGAAGTTCCAGAATATTCCAGAAAGGGAAATTATATTATATACTAATTATTTTATTTTATTTCTTATATTACAAGAATATTCAAGAATGTATTGTTTGCCAACTTTCAAATGCATTTAACGTAACAGGTGGAAACGTGACTGTTTACCTCTTCCCTAACTTTATAGATACAAAACACCTAATGGAGCTGGCTTGTAGCTCTCACACAAACCCACAGGTTCACATGTAACAGGCTGCAGATTCATCATTGACAGAGCTGTTCAGTCATTGTGAAACCAGTTGTGTACATGTCAACCTATAGGAAAGAATGTCATGGCCACAGCAGAAGTAGTCACAGGGCTCCAGGGTGCGGCACATGCGACCAAAAATCTGTCAATTGTGACAAATGTTTTATTTGGTCACACCAGTGCGGGGAAATTTAGCAGGTCTGCGTGTGCCGTGTGTGAGTCCACGTCCTCTACTCCCACTTTCCTTGCGCGCAGATGAGAAAATCATGAGCAACATCACAGCCTTAAAACATGATTCAAAATGAAGACAACTGTCCATCATTTTTTTTTGTCAAGAAAAATCCTGTGGTGCCTGTTCCACCTGTTATCATTGACGGAGGTAACAGTAAGCCTTACAGGCAAGCCTCCTCCACACATGGCTTTGAAAACGGGATCGTAGGTAAAAAAAAAATTGCGAGTTGTGTTTTTTGGGGAAATTGATAAAATATACTGAATTGAAAGTCAACAGAGCAGACACACACAGGGAGAGAGATACAGAAAGAAGCCGGTGTGTGTGCAGAGACCAGAGGTGTAGGGAGTAGGCCATAGCCCCCAGCCCTAGGTGGACCTAAATGAAAAAGTTAGGTGCACCAGTGCCACCAATGTCTGCCTGACAAGAAGTATAAAGAAACATAACACAAGTACTGCAGGTCAAGAATAACAAAATATAAGAAAAGAATATTTACAATATGACAATATACCATTTAATCCACAGTGTGTGCAATGTGCAACAAGTTTACAGTATTAGTGTGTACTATAATGAGTCGGTGTCAGTTGGGGGCCTTGCTGATGAGGCCGGCTGCAGACGGAAAGAAAGTGTTTTTGTGGCGTGAGGTTTTGGTCCAGATGGACCACAGCCTCCTGCCGGAGGGGGATGTCTGAAACAGCTTGTGTCCAGGGTGGGAGGGGTGCGGATGTTCAGCTCCCACTTGAAGTTCCGAGTGATGATGGTGCCCAGGAAGCGGAAGGATGCCAAAGTGTCGACTGGGGAGTCACACAGGGCAATGGAAGCGGGTGGGGCTGGGTTCTTTCTTAAGTCCACAACCATATCCACTGTCTTTAGAGCGCTGACCTCCAAGTTGTTCTGGCTGCACCAGGTGGTCAAACTCCCACTTGTAGGAGGACTCCTCCCCGTCAGGGATGAGCCCAATGAGGGTGGTGTCTTCCGCAAACCTCAGGAGTTTGACGGACTGGTGGCTCCGGAGTGTGATCAAGATGGCGCCACCGATGACTGCCTCTGTGTTTTTTGCGCGCATTGTTTTGCTTGTAAATTCAGTTTTCTGCTGTGATACCCGGAGCTCTTTCACCAGAAAAGAGCTCATGAACATCAGGGGAACTACACCAGCAGACTTATTTCCCCCAGACAGAGAGGGAGGTGCGCTTGTGTGCCTCCGCCAGCGCTGACATCGCATACCTTTACTGGGAATATTTCTCTACAAAGTGCAATAAACTGGATAAACGTTAGCTACTGGTGAGGAAAAAAATAGACTTCATCTTCCGTTTTATGCTTCACGTAGACGTGGTTATGTGGATTGATACCGGACTCTGCGCTGCAGCTGGCAGGCTTCCAACTCCTCACAGACCGCCACACAGAATCTTCCCGCAAAACGAAAAGTGGAGGTATCTGTTTTTACATCAACAGTGGCTGGTGTAACGATGTGACAGTGATTCAACAGCACTGTTCTCCTGATCTGGAATATGTATTCATAAACTGCAAACCCTTCTACGCGCCCCATCATTCATCAGTGTGTGTGAGGACTGCTGTGCACCATCACGCACCAGGGTGAGATACGCTGACGACAAACCCTGGTTCACAGCTAAACTCAGTCTGCTAAGGTTGGAAAAGGAAAACGCTGTCAGGAACAGGGACAAGTTTATGGAGTCAAAGTACAGGTTTGGCAAGGCGGTGAGAGGAGCTAAAAAACGGTACTTAGAGATACTACACCACCAGTTCTCAGCCAGCGACTTCTGTCTGGAGGGGGCTCAGACAGATCCCCAATTGAAAACCTAAGCCCCCCCACCTCCATTAACGGCTTAAGCCTGGCCAGCCGACTGAATGAGTTCTACTGTCAATTTGAAAGACAGTGGGACAATCCTGACACCATCCCGTGTGACTCCATCCACCAGCTCGACCTCCCCCACCTCAACAGGGGCTTGGGCCTCTCCACAACTGCCCACCCCAGAGGCTCCCCCCTCCCCCACTGCAAACAAAACTCTCCATCCTGGAGAGATTTTTTCAGCGCACCTACTGAACGGAAAGCTAGCAGACCGTGAGGAGATATTTGGTGAATTTGTGTATTGGATTAGAATCGCATACCCCACCTTTTAATATGTAGCTGTATTCTTTTAATCAAATCATAATTTATATTTTTTCAGATTATTTGAGCTACTTCGCAATCTTTCCAAGTATCCATTCGGGTACAAGTACCCATGGTTGGGAATTACTGCCCTAAATGAACACTCACTCACACTTACATTGTGCACAAACACACGGCCACCATCACTGGGATGTGCTGATGTAGCAGAAGTTGTAATACTGGGCTCTAGGCATGTCATTAGGCTGAGTGTCGTGGCCGAGGTGTGTCTGCAGCCACAGCTCGGCGTTAAGATGGTGTGGTCTGATCATAGTATTTAAATCATTACTCACAGGGTCAATTACCCAGACCAGTGATTACTTTTAATGCCTCTCTGGCACCCTGGCCAGTTGGGATGGTCTCCTGGCTCACAAATTACTGCTGAATCCATGAGATCCATTAGCTGGGGATTGTGGTTCTCAAAAAATCCCCAGGACTAATGTACTTGTTGTGGACTTGCCCCCTATGAAGCACTATGGTTGCAGAAGCTCAGGTGTCTTCGCTATTTCTTTTCAAATGCATGGTTAATGGGACCTACAGTATCTAGCACACTTTAACTGGTCATACATTTATACAGAAATATGTATGTTAAGGGGTCAGTTTAATTACTTAATTGCCAGTTTTAAGTGAGGTATGACAAAAGTTAAGTAGCAAAACATACATTTATTGATTGTTTAATACTGTGTTCTGTATGTCTTATGTGGAGCTGGCTTCAAAATTAATTTCCCATTGTGGGACAATAAAGATACTTTGACTTTAAATGCATCCTTCCCAAAGGTGTGGCGAAGCATGTTGGAGATGCCCTCAAAGAGCACTGTTCAAGATCATCAAAGAAAATTTGCACTATTGGGATCGCACCCTGGGGAGTCATTGAAAACAGGAACGATCTCATTGGCAGAGATGTAAGACATAACTCCTTACAATCTAATTTGTAATTGCAAGATTATCAGTTATCGAAAGATCTCAGTACTTTGATGTCCTAAGATACCTAATAACCTCTATATCTCGTTAATGTTGAGTTTTTTGATAACAGCATTGATTTTGTCATAGTTTTGATTGTTTTGTTAAGATACAGAAGTCATTTTTCATTTCTGTTTTTCCTTACTCTCCTGTCCTTTTCCCATTTACTGCCTTCTCATGGCCACTCTGCAGATTATTGCTCCATATCAGACGCTGCTGAACCCTCTCAGCAAACTTAACGTTCTTAACAATCTGCATTCCCATTTCCTCCTGGTGGATGATGGCACTATGGGCAAGTACGGTGCTGAGGTCAACCTGCGGCGGGATCTGGAGAAGCACATCAACCTCCAAAGAATACACGCACGTAAGTAACACCAGAAACTTAAACCTTAATGCAACAGTTTCCATTGTTTGGATTCCAGAGAAACAAGAAATTATACGGGATCACTTTAGATCTGCGAAAGCAGTCTGCGTATCTTCCTCTAAGATAATGCAGTGATATGGTTCGTGTGTCTTGGAAAGCCAAAAACATCACCCTACTCATGTACTGATCTCCTCCTTGTCAAAATACCACACATGGCTCTTTAAATTACTGAAATCCATAGTGTCAAATAAAAAAAAAAAAAATGCAACAACTTGAGTTTATTTTTGTCCCGAGGAATGTTATTTATTATATATTATTTATTGATTTATTTTGTTGGTAGGGATTTTGAAGTGGAACATCAGAAAGATTGAACTTCACACTGTGTTGGATGGGATTTCACATGTGTGCCAGTGCCTCAAATCCAAGCTAATAGAGTGCCTAGCCTTCTGACAAGAAAAGGCAAACTTAAATTCTGTGTTGTGCTTTCTGTTGATGTGCATACAAGATAAAATTGTCACTTTTTAGTTAACTGAAATGTAAAAAATTTGCCAATACTCAGAAATGAACAAGAGAGCAGTATGACCCACAGACTGGAACAACACTCCTTTCACTTGTTTGCCCGGTTATGCTTCACTGACCATAGACAAGGACAATTAAAGGTTATTTATTATATATTAATAATATACACACGCAATCTAATGTGCCCTTGAAATAAAATACACACACACACAGAGCAAATTAACAACTCCATTTCCACCAATTGACCATCAAATTGCTCCAGACAGCATTTGCAGCTTGGTTACTTACATCAAACCAAAAGCAATACAATTTACTAATTTCTTCCTTTTTGACAATTTGTGCTGGACAGTTTAGGACTTGTTCAAAGAAATTGACAATATTTTCTTCCTGTAACAAGTAGTTATCTGGTTTTATGTAGGTAACTACTGTATTTTATGTATAAAGCAGGTTAACTGCCCATTTACAAGTTTGCCTGGAAAATAATTAATTAGCAAGTATCAACAGTCAGATCTGGTCAACAAAATACTTGATGCACAGATAATCGCAGTGTGTACCATATCTAATGTGGGAATACCACCTACCATATTAAATAATACAGGGTAATTCAGAAGGTGTCAGGTAAGCTATTAGGATGTTCAAGACAATCTAAAGTTTCTGAAAGTCATACATTACATATATTGTAAAACCCATTCTTGAATATTCACATAGGTTAAAACACATCCAAATAATAACTCTTTCACTAGTGAGGTATTATGTGGGTTGGGTTGAATTTACTTCAGGAAGTCAGGCTCAGGAAGTGCAACCAATAAAACGTGAGACAGATTACAGGGAAACAAGTTGAGTAGTAATTTGGCTGGCAGTTCACGTTAGTGGTTGACCAAAATGGGTTTTTCAGTGGCCGATGCCAATATTTGGAGAGCAGTGCAGCCGATGGTCGATATATAATGCCTATCAAAGTAAAGAAAAGTTATGTATTATTTCATGCACGTTGCACTCTAATACATATGGTTATCTTAGCCAGTAACATGGTGTTTTAGATGGAATTGTTATTAATTAATGAAGCAGAAAAATACATTGGGTTATGCTATAGATTACAGAACATACCAGACTGGTATTAAAGGGAGAGCGGGGTACAGTATGTCAGAGGCGACGTCATTCGATGGTATTATTCTATACAATGTAACCGAATATGTACTTAACACTAGTCAGTAATGGTTTCAGATTATATTTGTTGTCATTCAGGATGGGAGAAACCAGGTTAACATTTAGGTGACTGAGGAAATTTAGGCAAACGTTTACAGCAGGGTGCATGAGAGTTATAGTACAGGGCTTCTAAACTAAGTGTTTCACCACCTTCCCACAACTCCCAAGAGGGTTTGCTAACATCGTTCCACAGTAGCAACACACTGACCTGGCTACCCGCAGGTGTGTCTACGGCTTTTTTGTTTACCTGCCTTGTGAGCACAGGCATCACGCTACGCAGATCATCTCAAAATGCTAGATAATCGGCTATCACTAGTTCACATCATTAATTCCTATCTCAGACATTATGTATGAAAGTGAATAACCAGACTAAAGGACTAAACCCCAAAGTGTTATCATTGTGAAGTCAGTGTGCCCTTGCCTGTTTAAAACTAGGTGATAACAGCGAGCTGTCCATTATCATCTCAACCTCTCACAAACTGTCACTTGGGTGGAGCTGTATTATGTGAATGACATTGAAACTGAAGGGAATAATGTAACATAAACCTAAACATTAAGCACACTCTTTGTCTTCTTTGTTGTAGGAATTGGTCAGGGAGTTCCTGTTGTGGCCCTGATCTTTGAGGGGGGTCCTAATGTGATCCTGACTGTGCTAGAGTACCTTCAGGAGAGCCCTCCCGTGCCAGTGGTGGTGTGTGAGGGGACCGGCCGTGCTGCTGACATACTGGCCTATGTCCACAAGCAGACCGAGGAGGGAGGGTAGGACACACACAAATGCAGAGGGCAGGGGGATAACATGACGGCTGTGGTTGCTGTGCCAAAGTTCAATCTTTCCAAATACTGTTGTAGTTTTGATTTGATTTTTTTTTTTTTTTTTTGTATAATCACAAATGAAATAATGGACAGACGATTGGGAAGGAGGGAAAAGATGGAGAAACAGTAATGTCATCAATTAAGCATTAGGTAACCTACAGATCAAGGTTTCAGCAAGTTTCATTAAATATTTAGATGTGGTTAAAAATAGTTGTTAAAGTTAGAAGATTTATTAAAAAAAAAAAAAAAAAAAAGGCAGTTTGATGCTGTAGGTTAAATTTTGCAATACCATTGATGGCAGCGTCGACGGTCACTCGCATCTATTTCTGTCCCAGAAGGATTTCTAACAACCCAACTGCAACTGTTTATAAAAGAGTTGAAATAGTGAACTGAGTGCAGTTAAGTTATCAGCCGACGGGCTTAATCAGCCAATTAAATTTACACATTCTGCTGCAAAATGTTGTGAGACAATCACACATGACTGCAATTTGTGTCTTCAGTGTAAATGTGTCCATATTCCCTCGTCCTATGGTAAATGCCACCTCCAACAGCATTACTGCTGTATGTTGTTTGGTTTCTAGTTTGATGATTTTGGGCAGTGATCCAATATACAAATAGAGATCCAGTTTAACTACCTATTTCTGTGCTGCTCCTTATTGAACAAATAAAGCATTTAAATACACTGAGTTACTGTACAGCTTCAGTATATAAACATGCTGCTGAAGCATATTATGTGTTCTGCAGGAGAAGACTATGCAGCAAGGAAATCTAACTTTTACACACCTCTCTAAAAAAAGGACATAGTATTAAAATGAGTTAATATAAGCAATATCCACCGCATAAATGGGAGTCTAGGTTCAGTCTATTGCACTCCTCTTTGAATCCTATTCAGTACAGCTTCTCCATGGTGAAATACTCAAACATTTTTCTAACAATAGTGTAAAATGAGCATTAGACAAAAAAGCTGAGGTTCACCTCAGTATTACTAATCTTACTTCATGTGGCAGAGCCCTGGAGGCTGAGGTCAAACTGCTGTATTTACAAAATATAAGATCTAGATTTCACTTAAGATTTCAACTCATCACTGCAATTTAATCTCACACAATTTAGTGACGTAGTTTGCCACCAGTGGCCTAATAATGCGTTCTCTAGAGATAAAAGCACTTGATCAACTATGATAGAACTTAGAGCACATTCAGATAAATGTATCTTGTGATCTGTGTGTTACATTCCTTTGCCCGTTACTTTGTGTTTACTACTTTGTCTTGGCACAGTTGCTGCAGAGAAAAATCATCACACCTTACTAAAGTGTCGAGGGACAATGCAGAACATGCTGTTCTGTATTGTTGACAGAATTGATACACTTATCAAGACAAACTTAAGATTAATCAGCCTGGATTGCAGGAATCAAACCTATATTTCAAGTGTTTTGCAGCTGTGTGGGTTTGAGCAATGTGACTGTAATCATGTTGTTCTGTAATTCTTCTGCAGTGGTCTTCCTGATGGAGTGGAGACTGACATCATCGCAACCATCAAGAAAACCTTCAACTTCAGCCAGGGCGATGCCATCCATCTCTTTCAGACACTAATGGAGTGCATGAAGAGCAAAGAATTGGTACATTTATGCACATTTAATTTTTTAATCACATATTTCAATTGCTTTCATACACTTCTTATCAACCATGTTCCATTTTTTTAATTTCCATTTCAATGGACAGTGAGTGCAGAAGTGAAATAAACGTGCAACGGTCAGAGTCATTCAATAAACGTCCTGAAAACCAAACACAAACGCTTCAGGAGATGTAAGAGAAAATGGAGCAGCTTCCACCTAACTGAACCAGTTTAAACACCGCCACAGAGACAGCTGTGAATTACTCTGGTCTTTTACTGACACATCACTGACATCAGCCGATGGTCCCACTGTTAGTTTTTATAAATTCCTCACACATCACAAGCTTTTGAAACATCTGGATAATGTCTGTGGGAACTTGGTAATCTCTGCTATCTTGTTTCTTGGAAAACAGATCACTGTGTTTCACATCAGCTCCGAGGAGCACCAGGACATTGACGTAGCCATTCTGAGGGCTTTACTCCAAGGTTAGTAGATGACTTCTCTCTGAACCATGTTTCCCCCCCAACTTCTTTTATAAAGGAATTGAGAGTAAAAGTCACATACAGTTGATTCAGTCTATTAATATGCTGAGGTTGTTAGCATTAGGAGATAAAGATTTTACGACTTTGTAATGTTTTCATTCTGATATAGATATGCTTTGAGAACAGAGTGCCGCCCACCCCACCACCCTTGCCCTTCTCTTTGTGTTCCTGAGGAGATCATGTTGCTCGCATTCACAGGGCCTCCTTATTCCAACACTGTCAGTCACTGAGCTGCATGTCTCAGTCTTATTCATTTACATTTACATTTAGTCATTTAGCAGACGCTTTTATCCAAAGCGACTTATATATGAGGAAGACAATGGAAGCAATTATAACAACACAAGGTAAAAAAAAGTATAAGTGCTTCAAAAAACTATTCTGATTAATGCCCAGCACAGCATACAAAGCTAAGGAAGGGTTTTTTTTTATTTTATTTTTTTTATGAGACGCGATAAAAAGGAAGAAGAGGTTAGTGATTGTCAGTTAGGTGTTGACGGAAGAGATGCGTTTTCAGGTGCTTTTCAAAGGTGGCTACAGAATCTGCTGATCTTGTAGGAGCAGGCAGATCCAGAGGAGGTGCGCGAGAGTGATTTCCCTCTTCATCTCCGCAGTCTGTTAGAGAAAGAGGAAAAACCTGGACATTCACCTGAGCAATTTTGTAGAGGGCTGTATCTTTTTTTTATTTTGTATGAATGCAGTTCAAATAAAAAGAAGAAAACTACCCACTTTATGACCAGCTTTTGTGTGAGCACAGGCGTTCTTCATTTCAAGTAAGGAACACATTTTTCACCTGAGAGAGGCGTGTGGGAAAGAATTTGTGAGTGAATGCAGATGATCGATAGTCTGGAGAAACAAGTTCGGACACTTAAAAGACAAACTGACTGTGACTGAAAATGGCAAATATTTGTCAGTCTGAGGGACTGGAAATGGTGTCGCTATTGTCAAAAGCTGAATATACTATAGAATACATTCTCTTTTGCACATGTGGATTTTTAAGCAGACAGATTGACTTCCAAATAACCTGAGCTTTCAGGCAATTTGGTGATTTTAGTGAAATCAAATTCACATTGAGATTCTGATTTTGATAACCACACGATCAATTCTGTGTACAGTGATTATGATTGTTTGATTCAAATGGCTCCTAGAGGACAATGACGCAGATTACTGTAGAAGAGAGCAGTAGACTGAACAGGGATTTACTTTGTAGTCTAATCTGCTGTGTTGCTGTATTAGGGTGTAATTGACTGTATTACTGCCCCGGCCCTGCTCTACTAACCCCCTCTAATCCTGCTAGCTGGCTAACGGGAAATACACGGTTAATAAGGCTTTTTACTTGCCTGGGAATTCATATCTGTTTATGTTTTGTGTGTGTTTACTCTTGGCTGTACCTGTGTATTTCAGGCACAAACGCGTCTGCCTTCGATCAGCTGGTCTTGACTCTGGCCTGGGACCGAGTAGACATTGCCAAGAATCATGTGTTTGTGTACGGACAGCAGCTTCTGGTACGTCTGCCTGTTTGTTTGTTTGTTTGTTCGTGTTTTGTGTGAGTGTGTGTGTGAGAGAGAGCCACAGCTTCGACGGATGTTTGCTTAGCTCAGCATTAGCTCCAAACCTTGGGACTTGCCCAAAATGATCCCAGAGTCTCTGCTGACCACAATCTCCAGTCTGAAGAGCCAGGGGACTAGACTCGGGCCGGCTGCCAGGAACTGCTTGTCTTGACTGTAACATGAACCCTTTTACAGTTGTCTTTATAAGCTGCAACTCAGTGCTCATGTTTATTTTAAAACTTGGGGAATCCTGGATTTTTGCATAAATAAGAGGATAGATAATATTTATTTACATTTCTTGTGTGTTTTTTGTTTGTAATTTGGCCATATTTTTGGGATTCTCCCTCTTCGTGTTTGTTTAATAATGATTTGCTATAAAAAAAAATGAATAAAAAAAAAAGCTTCATAACAGCATGTTTGTCTTTGTTTGTGTGGATAGGTGAGCTCTCTGGAGCAAGCGATGCTGGATGCACTCGTGATGGACAGGGTGGATTTTGTCAAGCTGCTCATAGAAAATGGCGTGAGCATGCACCGCTTCCTGACAATCAGTCGGCTGGAGGAGCTCTACAACACGGTAACATTATGAAACCTGCACCAGCCACTGAATAAAACAAATGAGATTTATAAATAAAAATAAAATATATATATGTGTTTGTTTTTGAGGCTTGTAAAGCTTTTTGTATCTTCTTCTATTTTAGAAACAACCTACCAATAACCCAACTCTCCTCCACCTGGTTAGAGATGTTAAACAGGTAGTCAGCCCACTTCTTATCATTTTTATCAGTTGACGTTAACCAGCGTGTGTTCAATCTTATTCACCATTTTGTTTTTTGTGCCTTCTTGCAGAGTCATCTGCCTCCAAACTATAAGATCACTTTGATTGATGTGGGCCTGGTTATTGAGTACCTGATGGGCGGGACTTACAGGTGCAACTACACCAGGAAACGCTTCCGAATCATTTACAACAATCTCCATGGCAACAATAGGGTGAGTTCGAACTGTTGCAATTCCTGGAGTGTTTTTGTAGCAATGTCCAAAATGTCTTTTATTGTGTTAATATTTGAAACGTCTGTCTGTCACTCCAGTGCATCATACCTCTTAACGTTAAAACACAAACTGGCATGTTGTGTGGATGTAGTATAAAAGAGAACATTTCATGCATTGTAGTCGTGATGTTAGGCCTGAAACTGTTATTGAATGTATTGTGAATCTGTCATCCTCTCTCCCTCCCACATTTCCCAAAAAAAAAGCCCAAAAAATAATCTTCAAAAATAAAATAATCTGAAAATGTATTCATGTTCTACACAGAGGTCGGGGCGCCACACAGCAGGGCCTGGTTCTCATTTGAGGAAAAGTCACGAGTCTTTTAGCATGCAGGCTGACAAGAAGGAGAAGACGAGGCACAATCACTTCATCAAAACTGCACAGCCGTACAAACCTAAGGTAAACTCCTGCAATTCATTAAAAGGAACAAGGCTTCCTTTAGACTGGCGCTTCCTACATGCCTAAAAATGAAAATCTCTACAGATGATAATCTGTCTCTGCATCTAAGGACTCACTGTTAAATGGCCATATCACTGCTCCTTCCCTCTCCTCCTAGCTTGAGTCTGCCACCGAGCAGAACAAAAAGAGAAGCAAAGAAGAGATTGTGGACATAGACGACCCAGAGACACGGAGGTTTCCCTACCCTTTCAATGAGCTGCTGGTGTGGGCTGTGCTGATGAAGAGGCAGAAAATGTCGCTCTTCTTCTGGCAGCACGGCGAAGAGAACATGGCAAAGGCACTGGTGGCCTGTAAGCTTTGCAGATCTATGGGCTACGAGGCCAAGAAGAGCGACGTGGTGGACGACACCTCAGAGGAGCTCAAGGAGTACTCAAAGTACGTTTTTCTGTGGTTTTGCTGCATGTCAGATAGTTATAAAATTGTCATATTTCTTTATGAAAATATAGGTATGAACTAAATCAACTGTGCTGATGTATTTCAGTGAGTTTGGGACGTTAGCAGTGGACCTGCTGGAGCAATCATTCAGGCAGGATGAGACCATGGCCATGAAGCTGCTGACCTATGAGCTGAAGAACTGGAGCAACTCCACCTGTTTGAAGTTGGCTGTCTCCTCCCACCTACGACCCTTTGTGGCTCATACCTGCACCCAGATGCTGCTGTCAGACATGTGGATGGGGCGGCTGAACATGCGCAAGAACTCCTGGTACAAGGTTCATGTTCCATTTAGATTTTATTTTTGTAACAAACGGGAAGCCAGGGTAATACAAGTGCTAGAATTGGTGCTGAAAAATCGTTTTCATTGGCTGCTGAGGTTCCACAGTGTAAATGATTAGTTTATGTGCAGCTTAATACAAATCTTATAATGAATGGTTTAATATTTGTTTTCGGTGAAATTTTGGTAACAGGTGCACTGTTCCTGGGCCTTTATATCTACTCCTAATCCCAGTTCAGTTCTCAAGTACTTGTTGAGGTGTTAAAATGTCACTTAGTTGGATGTTTCATGGTGATCCAAGGAATAAACAATCCATCTTGGGGAGTGCTCTGGTTTATCTCCGTTGACTTCCCCGTGCAAGCATTTCCTGAATTTTAGGTTAACGCCTGAAAAAATATCTGCACTGTAAAAACGGTACTTTGAAACCAATTGATTGATTGATTTATTTATTTTTTTAGTAAATATCAAAATAAATAGAGTAATATGCTACTGAAGTATTAATCTTAGATCCCTCCTCTAAATTTCAGTTGTGTTTTAAAATAAGTTTATTTATTTTAATTTTATTGATACTCACATGAAATGAACGTACTTTCATTTCTTTGGTTTGGGTGACCAATAATATCAAATAATTTTTGCAAGTTTTTGCATCAGTGTGGAAACTTTTACAGCTTGGCCTGTGTTATGCTGTTTTTGTCACTGGTCCTATCAAGACAGAAAATATTTAAATTAGTTAAAAGCCACAAAACTGGGACAGTGCTATATATGTGCAGTTAGCACCATAGTTGTCATTTCAGGTTTCCGGTTAGACATGCCCCTAGGCAATAAAACACTTGGGATTCATTAGTGTGTGTAATTCAAAGGACTTTCTTGACAAATATAGCAGCATCCACCCACATGAGTGTATTTGTCTCTAGGTGATTCTGAGTATCTTGGTGCCTCCTGCCATTCTGCTGCTGGAGTACAAATCCAAGGCTGAGATGGCTCACATCCCTCAGAGTCAGGACGACCATCAGATGACCATGGAGGACAGCGAACACAACTTCCACAACATAGCTGAAGACATCCAAATGGTTAGATATACTCAGTCCTTCTGTTTTTGAACTTTTATCCAGTCACTCTTTCCACTTCTCTTTATTTTTTTTCTTTTGAAATTAGGACATCTTCCTAGCTTTAAAGCATGCTTACCATTAAATAAATAATCGCAAATATCATGTTCAAATTCATCACAAAAGTCTTAGACAGTCTTTAGTTTAGACAGTGTTAAAGGGTTAGTGAGCTGTGAACATGTTGTATGTCTCTTGTGTAATAGGAAGAGTAGCAAGACATTAGAAGTTTGTTGATAAATACTTTTTATACTGTTTTTGGCCTTAAATTTCTTTCTTTATGTATTTCATTTTACTTTGTCATTTATTTTCTTCTTTCACTTACATTCTCCTCTTTACTCAGCTCTCTCTAAGTTTCTCTCCACATTGTGGCCTGCTGTTGTCTAATTTGGGCCTTTTTTAACCTCTCTGCAGGATGTGTTCAAGGAGACCCGATCCCACGATCATGTGGAGGCGAAGAATGACACGGAGACACACATTCGCTCCAGGAAGCTACCCTTAACCAGGAAAATGTATGCCTTCTACCACGCTCCAATTGTCAAGTTCTGGTCCAACACGGTATGGAGATTACAGAAGAGAACGCACACATACATGCTATAAATTCATCTATCCATCCAACCAACCATCAGGCCAAGCCTAAAACTTCTCCAGGCTTTTATCGTTACACGAGATCATTGCAGTCACTCTTACTTGAACTTTATACTTCATTATGCATATACTTCATTATGTTTTGGCATCTACATGCACTTGAGCATTTTAACACAACAATTACCCAAAGAAGGGCTATTAGATGGCTATTGGTGATGTTCAGAATAAAGATCAGCAAAGCTCCCAGTTTCTTGTTGAATACTTATGGTTCTCTTCACCAGTATGGTCTTTTATAAAACCCTGCTGACTCTGGCTGCGTTAAAAGTCTATCCATGTAAACCGCAAATATGGGAGGGGGACATGGTGCAGCTTTGTCGTATCAGACACCCACACAAAAAGTAGCGAGATGCTAAGAATGGAAACACAGCTTCCTCACTCTATATTTTAGCGCTGAATGTGTGGACAGATATTCCCACAGCACTGCCCACAGGAAAGCTCAGGGAACAACGAGGGACCTTTTCCCTCACACCGCTCCAGAACTTGTCCTTGTTGGCTTTGTGGAGTGGGGAGGAATCTGAGATCAACAGTATGAATTTCTGCATGCGTTATGCCCTTGCACTAAACTTTAATAACTTAACTTTAAAGCACTTAAGGACAACAGACTTGACAAGAAATCTTCAGTTGAAGCTTATGTTTATCACATTTTCTTAAATACACTCTTGTACTGTAACATTCACACCCATGCACCGGATTATCGCTCATCTTTTCTCACTTGCTCTCATGTTTATTTATATATACAAGCCTGAGGCTGGTTCTCAGAAGCCTGGGAATCATCATTGAGGGTTTTATTTGCAGGGACGGGGCTGTTTTTTAAGACTGAGAGGAGCTGATACCATCACTGAAACCGCTAGCCTACGTAATATAGCCTGTGCCCAAGCTTATCTTCATCTGCTGTACCTGCTTCCATCCTGATTTCAACATATCAGCTCAGCAGTCAGCAATGACTTACCCATCAGATGAGAGCGTTAATAGCTGATTTTCCAATGGTTCACACCTCGCATGTCAAGGTTCAGCAATTTTTGAAACCGTAACCCTAATCCAAGTTGTACCAAGAAACTGGACGTGTGTGTGTGTGTGAGTGTGCAGGTGTAATTTACCTGCCTATATGAATGTTTTCCCACAGTCTGCAGTGTAGTTGAACGGTGCTTTAAACAGAAAGGAGCTCTTCTCACTGGGGATTTCGTGTACCATTGGGAGACAATTATTTGCCTTGTACTTGATTTCTGTACAAGAAAAATAAAAACACAAGAGTTTTCATTTGAACTAAGTTCTTTAGTTCAGTGACCTGGGCCTTGGTCTGATCTCAAAACATTCATCAGTTTACACCACAAAGTAAAAAAGCTAATAATTAACAGTACTTACTGTGTAATCTCTCACCTTTTATATATTTGTTCAGTAAATAGCATTTTATGTTAAAAAGTAATTTATGTAAATAGCTACTTAAGTTAATAAAAAAACAAGACTAAGAGTCTACAGGCATCTGCTGTACTGATAAATGCAAACGTGCTCACAGTGACAATGCTAACATGCAGGTAAGCCGATATGTTTGCATCTTAGTTTAGAATGGTAACATATGCTAATTGGCACAAAACACAAAGTCCAGCTGAGGTTGGGAACGTCATTAGTTCTGTAGGTAATTGTTCATAAACCAAAGTGTTAGACAAATTGAAATTTGTTTGATGAGGGTGCTAGATGAAAAGTCAGAGGATCTCAACAAAGTCAGTAAGATTCATCCGCTGGGGACCATGCAACATTTCATAGCAATCCATCCAATAGATGAGCTATTTCAGTCTGGGCCAAAGTTGTGGACTGACCAATGTTGCCATCCCTAGACCGATACTATTGAATGAAATGGCATTCCATACTATACTGCTAGCATGGATAAAAACATAACAATACAGAAAGGCAATTAACTTATACACAG
This sequence comes from Coreoperca whiteheadi, assembly GCA_011952105.1. NCBI lineage: Eukaryota > Metazoa > Chordata > Actinopteri > Centrarchiformes > Sinipercidae > Coreoperca > Coreoperca whiteheadi. The sequence goes on from CM022485.1 coordinate 23,727,288, forward strand.
TGACTTTGTTTGGTAATCGTCATTTCAGTTACTTGTTAAAGCAGGACAAGGAGGCAGAAAAAAATATGCTCAGCGGGCACTAAGGTGGTAGCCAATTACAGTTTAAAAGACTGTTTTTGATGTTGGCTAGTATGACCCATGGGTTTTTAAAGCTGCATTAATTAATTTGTGGGCAGTGGTGGGGGCTGAAGAACTCCTAAACAGGCTGACAGACACACAGGATTGATATCACCTTTTATTGTAGAAGTTGTTACAACTAAAATGGGGTTGATAAGATCGGTGAACAGCCCATTTACAAACAGTATCTTGAATCCGTATTACTATAAAAAATACAGATTATTGCAGCGTTAAATGACTGGTTGGTCTCATCATCATTTCTTTTATATACCCCTCACCCCTCCTCTCTCCCTGAGAGCAGACTCTGTTGGGAACTGTGATAGAGAAGATCACATTTCTCTACTCTCACACAGTTCTCATCCTCACAGCTAACCACCAGCTGGGCTCGGAGGCCTCAGTCAAAATGGCAGACTATTTGCTCCCGACTCAAAGTGCTATGATGAGGTTCGGCCCCTTCAGAGGGCCTCAGCTGACCACCTCTCAAAATTTTTTAGAGAGAGGAAGCTTCTCTCTGAATTTAGAGGTTCTCTGTCAACACAGTTATCATCTACTTCGAACTTACATCTTATTAGGGGTCCAAGCCCGAGTGGCTCTGCCCAGTACCAGCGATTCTGGGAACCCTATTGAAATTGCTCACATTTTATTTATTTATTATATTTATTTTTTATTTTTTCCCTGTTGTTAAGTGGTACTGCAGCCTACACTGTTAGTTATGCAAGTGAAACTCATAGGGGAAGTATAGAGTAGGAGGTATAGACATACCTCAGCCACCAAAAATGATGCATGTCCACCAACAGGTGGCACTGTAATCAAAGTAATCAAGTTTTGGCCAGTAGCGCCCACATAGTATGTCTCACGTTTGAAAACCTTACATGCAGAGAGCTGAATCTCGTGATATAGGCCACAGCCATTTCTGCCTTTAATGTTTTTCCACAATATCGCGAAATATGCAAAACCTACGTTTTTGAACTCCTAGACTAGGCCATGAGTGTGGTCTTGCACTGCCTCCGTGGGCCGCATGTTGCGACTTGCACGGGAGGCTTTGACCCCTATTACCTGCTTGCAGTTCTAGTATGCAGTACATCTACATTGCCCACATATGTTACATACATAGCTAAAGAAATGGCTGCATTCCCATTCTTGGAAGAATTAATCCTTTTACTTGTACTGTATTTGTGTAAAGTGTTTTATAGAATGGTTTATGAGTCTTACTGCTGTGTGTCTCCAATTATCAGCTCTTCTACCTGGGCTTCTTAATGCTGTATTCGTTTGTGGTCCTGGTGAAAATGCCCGAATGGCCTTCTCCTCAGGAGTGGGTGGTCATCCTCTACATATTCACCTCTGCCATTGAGAAAATTCGAGAGGTATGTGGAACACTGTCAGATACCTTTTTACGACGCGTGTTGTCAGACTGTATAATTTTAAAAATAATGAAGGTAAAGAATTTTTTCACATGGCAGCGCGACAGATTGTAGCAATTTGATACCATTGTTTTCTCTAGTCCTTTTAACTTAACTGCAAATTAACTTATCTCCTTATTTCACATTTTGCCTCTTCTTCTGTCATCTCCTTTTTTCCAGATGTTTATGTCTGAAGCAGGCAAAATAAGCCAGAAGATAAAGGTGTGGTTCAGTGACTATTTCAATGTGTCCGACTTTCTGGCCATTGTGACCTTCTTTATCGGCTTTGGCCTGAGGTTGGGTGGAGGTGTTGCCTTCGTCCCCGGGAGGACAGTGTATTGTCTCAATATCATCTTCTGGTACGTGCGACTCCTGGATATCCTGGCTGTCAACCAGCAAGCTGGACCGTACGTCATGATGATTGCTAAAATGGTGAGTTCTTTATAGCTGGAATTCTCATTTGAATGAACACAGTTGACGTGTAGTAGTGGAACTTTCATGGTGACACTAAGGGCCAGATTTACATGCATTGTGCTTGTGGTCTTTATGTGAGTAATGTATGTATTACCAATTATGTAGTCAGGACTGGGACTGCTTTCCAGGAACGTTCAGCAAGAGGCATGCAGAGTGTCCGTTATAACACTGTTATTTATTTTATGTCCGTAACCAGATGCAGCATGCTTAGTAAATCTGGGCCAGAGTTTCATATTTTAGTCTTGAACGTGCCTGAAGGAAAAAAAAATACCTTTACTGTGGCCGTCTATTCAGATTGTAGTAGTACTACTTCTACTACTTACAAGAAGTCACACCATTGGATAATGTGGAGTAAGCAGACATGAATGATTTTATACACAGTGTTAAAGCTCCATGTGTTTTTTCTGAAGGTGCTCTCACAAGAAAATTCATAGATTGAAATTCTGCTTTATAGTCATACTGTACATTATTCTGAAACAGCCAGCAGGAAATGCAATGAAACAGGATATATAACAATATTTTTTACAATTAACACTATTGTATCTTGATGTAACCAAAGTGAAGTCAATAACACTTGTAAGAAATCATATTAAAGTGTTTTAATAGTGATTATTTTATGATACATAAGGTCATGACAGTATTACAGTCAACTTTTAAATTATTAGTTTTTTTTAGTTAATAGTCTGAACATACACTACCACGCAAAGGTTTGGAGTCACCTGTAATATTGATGTTTTTTTTCTTTCCTTCAATAAATAACCCCCACAACCAATATTGCCAATAATGGCTATAAACAGATAAAATCACCAAATTTATTATTTACATTTAAAAGAGTTTTTTAGAATAATTAAATGATTAAAACTTCCGTTTAGTCGATGTCCCCACAGTGTTGCATGACGGGAGAAAACTGTTGTAACCATTTTTTCCCCCAAATACTCATCGATTTTTAATTTGTTTTCCCGTCCAGAAAAATGTAAGTGACACTAGATAATTTTCTAACCACAACTGTGCTTGCAATTGGGCTCTAAATATTTTGGTGAACCCATTTTTCTTGAGGCCCTCTGCAGTCTACTCAGTATGTTCAGCTGCTAATCCGTGATCCCGTTCCAATAGTGCTAAACCTCGACTAACCTACTATTTCTATTGTGAAGTTTTAAGAATAGCTTTGCTTAAGCAACATGCCTGTTAATTCCAGCTTGTTAGAGGCATTATTGTGCACTTGACCCTGAAACAGGAACCTGTTCCTGTTTAAATCTGCATAGATTTTTAATGCTAAGTTTCTTTTACCAATGAAAGCTTATTTCTTGTATTTCTTATATTCAACTGTAGCTCTTTCTGCCCTTTCAGTTGTCAGTCTGGTTGAAACATTGTACAGTGTCGTCTCCATTTTTGTGCAAACCCTTCATATAAAATAGCATCTATTTGTAAAGAGGACTTTCTACATCCTAAAAGCATGAAAGCCCATTCAAAAATATATAGCATTCCTCTCAGCCATCTGACTTTGACGAATCAAGCTTTTGTTGCAGGCGACTTCTTTTGAGCGGCAGTTTACTGAGAGATTTTGGCTGTGTTGCATTCACAAATTGCTCGTATTATTGTTGTTTTTAGTTAATCAATTTGAACGTTGACATTTAAACAGCAATAATATCTACATGATGTTACCAGGTATTGTAACTTACTATATTATCCTTAGCAGCCCCATCAGTTTTAGAACAGACTTTCCACCCGTCCTGCTATTATTTTTTCCATTTACTGTGCTCCATGTTGTAGTTTTAACAAAGCCTTCTACAGAAAATATTAGATGAAATTATGTAAAAAATCATGTGAAGAATTGGTTGATTTCATTGTGTTAAAGGGGGAGTTTGACAAATTTTGAAATATAATTATTTGCTTACAAAGGTGCGCTAAATGTGAAGCTAGTACCAGCAGGTGACTATCTTATTTTATCTTGGCTAGCTGTTTCCCCCTGGAAGCAGTTAGCGTGTAGAGTGGTATTGACCATCTCTTCCTATTCTTAGTAAGAAGGCAAATAAGCAGATTTCCCACAATATTGAACTCCTCCTTTAAGTGCCACTAGATTTAATTAGAACATAATAAAGTTTCTATAATGTGCACCTTCATAGCTGATAAGTAGTCATAAACCCTTCAACATTACTGGGTCTTCCCTGGGGATTTCAATACAGACATTACTCAGCAGCTACAGTCAACATTTTCTTTGAAACAGGCAACACCTGACCAAATCAAAGAATAGAACATTGCCTTATTTCTATCTTTCCCTTATTTGACAAGCTGTTACATAAAAAGTGTTAAAGTAATAAAATAGTGCTGATTTTGGATCCCCAGAGTAGACAAGTGTGCACAACAGAAACTCTCTGGAATGTACTTAATAGGTCAAATATTATTTGAAGGAGTGATAATACCACTGGTCTTATATTTCATTAAGTAAGGGTGATATTTCTTGCAGGTGGCCAACATGTTTTATATTGTGGTAATAATGGCAATAGTCCTGCTGAGCTTTGGCGTACCCAGGAAAGCTATTCTTTACCCACAAGAGGAGCCCAGCTGGACGCTGGCCAAAGATGTGGTCTTCCAGCCGTACTGGATGATGTACGGGGAAGTGTATGCCTATGAAATCGATGGTAAGGACAATGAGGATGGTAGGGGAGATTACGAGGGTAAGAACACTTCTATTCTTAGCTTATAACCACAGCATGATAGCTGATTGTGACTCAAACGAGTCAAAGTGATGTCAGTCAGTCATGATGTTTAAAGTGATCATCATGACTGACTGACATTTGGAGCTTAGATTGAACAAAACACCTGGCTGTACTCCATCCCAAAGTTTCACACACCGTTGAAATGTATCACATGATTTATCACTGTTATTATCACCTTGTCATAGAAAGAGGAAGTGGTAAATAGTCATGATGAGAAAATACTGAAAATAAAAGAAGAAATTAAAAGGAAGTGAATGCTCAAGGTAAATTTTTGAACAAACAGTCAAAATAGTCCCCTGAAAAAAATCCTACTTTCAGTGTTTTTTGTCATGCCTAAGTGTGCACCAACACTGCACCAATAAACAGCTAATTTCTTGTACCTGTTAGCGTGAAAGTAAAGGGTACTTCAAAGTAAATCTGTGAGCTTTTTTTGGATTTACATCATTGCAACTAATATCAATTAATGTATAGGGATGATGCTAGCAACAGCCAACAGTGCGGTTTACATATTTGTTTCCACAGTTTAAACACAACAGTGAGTACATGAGATAAAAATCTAAACACACATTTTAATATAAAATGCGTGCACATGCTAAAAGGCTCCTCCTCTTCACAGTGTGTGCCAATAATAGTGAACAATCAGTAAAGGATCTGTGTGCAGGAGGAGTGTGGCTGACTCCTTTCCTACAAGCAGTCTACCTCTTTGTACAGTATATATTAATGGTCAACCTCCTCATCGCCTTCTTCAAGTAAGTGCAAAACATTTTAATGCTAAAACCAGCTGTGTTTCCTGAATAATGTGGGAACATTATCATCGACATGTAATTTCTGTACTCTTGTTTTCCAGCAATGTGTATATGCAAGTGAAGTCCATTTCTAATTTGGTGTGGAAGTACCAGCGCTACCACTTCATTATGGCCTACCACGAGAAGCCTGTCCTCCCACCCCCCTTCATCCTCCTCTGCCATATCTACTCCCTCTTCTGTATGTGTAGAAAGAGGAAGAAGGAGAATACCTACGGACCAAGTACGACCACACTACTGTTATTTTCTGGAAGATACCGCATGTCTTTTACATGTAAATGATTAAAAAGAGGAAAAAAGTGGAGGCATCCCTGAGGCAGGGATCAGGTGTTTAATTGTTTTATGTGTAAAAAACAAAACTATTAAACAAAGTGTTGCTGCTTATCTGGTCATTAAGGAAATCTCCAACAGTAAACAAGTCTCTGCTTTCTTTCTTTATTTTAGAGCTGTTTCTCACGGAGGAAGACCAGAAGAAGCTTCATGATTTTGAGGAGCAGTGTGTGGAGACATACTTTCATGAAAAGGATGATCAGTTTCATTCGGGGAGTGAGGAGCGCATACGTCATACCTCAGAAAGGTGTGCGTTCACAACACAAACATAATGGGGACCACTCATAAAAAACACTCCATAGCGCTACTAGAAGTCCAAAACGCCACGGGGTATCTTTAAAGGCACGGTGCAAGGCTTTCAAAAAGATGCAGTATTTATAATATAATCAAATGAGTAAGATAACTTACTGAATATACAGTACTTGTGAAATTATTTCAAAATGTGTCAGTGAATATGCCATGCTAGAGCATTGGGCATTTATTTATTTGTTCTGTATACATTTCTACTCATTTTCATTTAAAAAATATAATGGTAACGTTTTTATATTTTCATTTAACATTAACAACAGTAGGTAACACAAGCTGGCCTTTGGCTAACTGAAGCTACGGTTTGTCATTTCCAGGGTTGAGACCATATGTATGCAGCTGAGGGAGGTTGGGAACAAAGTCAACTTTATAAAACGCTCTTTGCACACACTGGACTCCCAGATCGGCCACCTGCAGGACCTCTCAGTTCTAACTGTGGACACTCTAAAGACCCTCACTGCTCAGAGGGCATCGGAGGCCAGCAAGGTCCACAATCAAATCACCCGAGAGCTCAGCCTCTCTAAGAACGTGGTCCCCAGCATCGCCCCTGTGGTAACAGACACTGGCCCCCACTCCAAATCGTCCGGGATAGGCAAACGCAGTGTGGGGGCTTACTTCGGCTCCTCTTTTCCCCAGGCAGGAGCCAACATCGCAGATTCTCTTTTTGGGATTGGTGTAGGGGGAGGGGCTGGGGCGGAAAGTAGCCGGAGAGTCGGGCCCAGCCCTGGAGAAGGTCTGGGGCTGGACCCCAACCTGAACCCAGCATTGAGTCCAGAGAGGAGGGGGTTGTTTGGGCTCGGGCACCTTGCTGCAGAGGCTGGCTCCTCAGGCAGTGCCGGCTCCAGTGCCTTTGTCCAAAGCGCTGTGGCCATTTCCCCTCAGGAGCTGCGTCTACGAGGCCACTCTCTCACCCAGAGTAAGCTGACCCGTCCACTAGAGCTGGGCCTTTCCGACTCCCCATCCAGCCTGCCCAATGTGCCCTCCCCTGGGGCTCAGTTCCACATCAGCAGCACCCCTTCACAGCCCAGTGGCTCCAGCCACCCAGAACTCGCCCTAGCTGGCCTTGACCAGCAGCCCCTCCAGCCAGGCAGCACCACTGTTGAGTTTGGGGATTTTGTGGGTAAGTACGAGACTGAGAGTGACTCTGATGTTGATGGGAAGATAAAAGAAGAGGTTGAAAACTGTGTCTGTGTGTATCCTACTGTTGTCATTGTCTCTAAGACTCCGGGCTCTGCTCGGCATGCCTGTTTGCCTGCTTGCACTGTGAAGCCTGAGAACACAAAGGGGTTAGGAAGGGGGGCGTGCGAGACGGAGGATAGTTGGGGGTACGTGAACGAGGCGTTCTGCGACGACGAGGGCAGATCAGGCTCTCTGAGTAGACAGAGTACAGACACAGAAGCCCCACTGCCTCCTGAAGCTGAATCATCATTGGGTGACAACCGTGGAAATAGCAGCCTGCCAGGTTGTGCTCATGCCCCTGCTGTGGCACCCAGGAGACCCCACAGACGAAGGAGCAGGGAATGGAATATGTCGGGACCACCTGCCCCTCCAGCGCCCTGCTATGAGAGTCAAAGTGGGTCAGAAGTCCCACTTGACAAGAGGAACACAGCCAGAGAGCTGAACACAACGAGAGGTTTGAGTTTCAGTCTCAGGGCTGCTTCTGCCGGGTGCTCGGGCCTGTCCATCTCTAGATCAGGATCCCAGTAGCACTTTACCTGGTGGCTTTTCCTTCCCTTTCTCTGCTCTATGTGGACCTCTTGTCCGACTTGATTATTCTGTTTCTCTGTGGTTCTGAGGTTTTGACGTATGAGGTCACTGGAGCACCAATGATTTGGTTAACCTGTTGAGGTTTTCAGTACTAACTGTGATTAAGGATTTGTTTGGCAGGTGGAGGTGAGGGGAGGGGAGGAGTTTCTCATAAGAATCAGATGTTTAAACTGTGATTATTTCACCGTTGTGGTGACGGTCATGTCACCACATATGGCAGTGCATTTACTTGTCTTGTTCTGAATGCTACACAGCATTTGCCTTAGATTTCACATTGGGAGTAGTAAACCAATCTCTGTAAATAATTGTTCTAGAAACTCATTCTTTATGATTGTTTTGGTGGTATATTGTAACATGAGGCAAGCACAGTTTTATTTTATTCTATTTTCATAATGTGACAGACTAACACACCAGTTTACATTGCCCTAATGTGGAGGCTGACAATATTTTCTTGGTTTCAGGACATAAAGACAGTTTGGGCCTCCAGCACTCCACACCCAAAGAGACCTCCAGCAGACAGCAAAGCCCGGCCACACAGACCAGATCGCAGGTGTGTGTGTGAGTGTGTGTGTACATATATCATTGTATTTTTGTTTGGTGCATGGACAGTATATAGTCATTTTTTCTCAGAAGTGCTGGTAGCATGGACCTTTTTCCTTTATCCAGGTCAATCATATTGACATCCAAAATCTTTTTTTAGGTGTGTTTGTTCAATATGTATTTTTGTTATATTTGTCTTTAGGTGAACACTTTGTAGCTCATGATGATCAGGCAAAAGCTTGTTTTCAAGGTCTGACAAGTAGATTTCCTGATCAAGTAAAAACTTGTGCCTCCTGGATAAGGGGATATCACCCCCCTTTCAACGTTCAGCATCATTTGCTAGTTACAGTCAAAATGTGTCCCATGTCAATGAATCACAGGGTTTTCTCCCGGAAATTCATTAGCAGGGGTAGTAATACAAGCTTCAAGCCAACTTCAACTCGATACAGACTCCATGTGCTAAAACCTGTGTGCAATTGGTGATTATCAAGCTAACTTCAGCCTGTTGTCTTACCTGCTGTGACACAAAGAGTTTGATTCTCATGCATGCTGGTCTCTACTTTTCCCAACTTGTAAAAACACAGAAGGTTTTCTTTTTCCCCACATTGTGACATGCTGCTCTCATTGATAACGACGAATCAACGATTTGCTGGATCACACCATCACTTGTTGACCTGAATCGGACAGATTCCGATGCATCTCATCTTTAAATTAATGTAGTTATTAGATGGCAGTTTAAATCGCCTTACTCATCGAATATGTGGCTTTTATTATTATATGATGTGGCACCACTGCTTGTTTTCTCTGATGTTTAATAAGCCTGCCATAATATTTAATAAAATATGTAACAATGTCTTCTTACCTTAACGGAGGCACTCTTTATTTCAGAAGAGGTGAGGTTGCCTCCACTTTAAAACGCTGCAGGAAACCATGACGTTGTGTGTTTATGTTAGTTTGCTACCTTTTTACAATGTTGTCTACTGCAACCATACTTTATGATTTAGCCTGATGAAGTTAAACTTGAAATGAAATTCACCATCAGTGTTTCAGAACACTGTGTTCTTCTCACACCTTTTTGTGTGTGTCTCTGTCTGTTTTTGTGGCCACAGGCTCAGGCTGAAGGTCACATCAGAGCAGTCAACTCTTACGCTGGCTTCACGGAGTTTGACAGAAACCCGGCTTTTCTCTATCCTGACTCCAGTAAGCTCACACAAACAACACAATTAATACTAAGGAAGAAAGAAGAAGCTATTCAGTTCGCTGCACTTGCATCTTTTCAGTGTCCTTAGTAACACGTTACGGTTGGTGATTGTTCATTGTGTTTCTGTAGCTTTGATGAAGAAGGACAGAAGCAGAGTGTCAGCTGAAGACATCCTCATCCACGAGGACCCCAGGGCTGCAGTACTGGTAAGAAGTGTGTCTTTGGGTGTACCTCTATGAAGTCAAAGTAAATAAAAACACAATTCTGCATAGTTTAAGTCTTGTGAACTTTATTAATGCTGGGTTCTGTCATTGTTTAACGACTTCTCATTTCTCCACCAGGAAAGAGTTCAGGTCAAATCAGCCCAAGCCAGCAGCCTGTGAGTTTCCTCCCACTTGCCAAAAACATGTGTACACTCACACACACCCATACACACACACAAACTTAACTACTTAACTTTATACAGACACAAGTGAAAGTCAGACCAGTTGGTCTGATTTTAGCTGATTTCTGATGCATGTTTGTTTTCACTTGTTTAAAGCCAGCACACACTGATTCACACCACAATGTGTAAATGCATTATTATCCTGCTTGGATTCATGAACTAGACTGATATGCATGTAATCTGTTTTGTTAAACTAATGTCTTTCTGTTGTCTCTCTGTCAGACGACCCCCTGGGGAAGATACACTAAATGGTAAGGTCTAGTTTCACTGTAGTTCCACCATCCTGCAGGATTTAGTCGGGTCAGACTCGTTCTGTCTGGATCAGCTGGTCCAGCAGCATTTACACGGACACCGATCTCAAAGTGACATTTGACCTTTTCCCTATCTTTGCATCCAATGCGTGCTTGTGTGTGATACAATTCATACTTTAACAGGCATCTCCAAGAACAAGAACATTCTTTTTTTTCTTTTCTTTTTTTTCTCCCTTAAATACAATTTTTCCAGTAGTTGTCTAATGTTCTACTGGAGAATTGTGTTTGGTTTGATTGTGATTTGGCTTTAGCAACATTACTGTGTTACCGACAACAATCTCAGAAAAACAGAAATGTGTTATAGCACTTTCACAACGTTATAGACTTTTAGGAGGTTCATTCCAGACAAGGAAAGGTTGATAGAAGCTAATGAAATATCTGGAGTAGTCGGGGACTATCAAAACTATTTTGAAAATATTTATAATTATAAATATTTTTGTATTTGAAAGCCCAACTGTTGCTAGTGGAAAGTCAGAAAAAATGGATTTCAGATGACATCAGGACCACTGTGCTGTACAATACTTTATGTATGTTTACTCACGTTGCTTGATGAAAGCTTTACTTTGCTTTTCTTCTTCTGTGGTTGCAGCCGCAGTTTCTCTCTACACGCCACGACACACCCACCTCGGAGCCAGAAAGGACTGTGAGTTAACCCACGCCGACTGACTAAACAGCACAACCGACTCATACCATGACAGTCAAATCTCAATTACAGTGGAAACGATTAGTCTATTAATCGATTAGTGAATCAAGAGAAAATTAATCGGGAACCATTTTGATACTATCGGTTTTATATTATTGAATTTCTTTGGATTTTGATTGTTGGCTGGACAAAAAATGACATTTGAATACATCATCTTAGGCTCTGAGAAATTGGTATGGACAGTTTTTCTCTATTTCTTAGGTAATTTGATAAAGTAATAAAGAAAATAATCAGCAGATGAATCGATAACAAAAATGGTCACTAGTTGCAGCCTCTCTCCTGATATTTTGCACCGTTTCCTGACGGAAAGACCAATATGTAAAATTATGTTTCCAGAGATAACGATGGTCTGTTTTACTTCAGTGCCAGGTAGATGTTGGTTTTAATATTTTTTGGAAAAAAGGAATATCAAAGTAATGTATATGAAGATCAAATTCATATACTGTATATATCTTCAGACTTTGAATCACAGAGGGAGTAGCCAATACTTTATCCAGCTTACAAATACAAAACCATAAGCACAATGTTGTGCTATGTTTACCTAGTAACAGAAATTACTCACAGGAAGGAAAACGGTTACATGAAGCTTGAGCTGTTTCTGTGCTTCTGTTGTTGTGTAGTAGTACAGAGACATCTACTGATGGATGCTGGAACAGCTCAGGGTATTTTTGTTGAATTAATGTGCCCATTTGATTGTCTATCACTGGCATGCTCATTAAATAACTTCAACTAATTCCTTTAAACGTTTTACAGTAAGATTAACCGTTATGATCTTATCATCTCTGTAGCTATCGGCTCACCTTTCAAGCCCATGGAAAGCTACCAGTACTCAGGTGAGACATGGCAAATATGTAGATTTATCCTTGTTTCATGTATTATTTTAATTTCCAGCATCAATGATTGTAGGGATGTTGTTTTGTTTTTTGTTTGTTGAAATATGAGGTTTAATTTTGAGTGCTGTCTGTAGGTGAAAATGAACGTTTCACTGAGGCGAAGAGCAATGAATCATCCTACAAAGTAGTTTCACCTTTGTTCACTTATCTTCTGCAGTTTTCTTAACCTGTGTGTGTCTGTGCTTTTCCCCTGTAGCTGTGGAGCGCAACAACTTGATGAGGCTGTCTCAGAGTATCCCCTTCACCCCTGTGCCCCCTAGAGGTAGGTCTGGATCACTGTGCATTCTCGGACATGTTTGGTCAGGTGAAAACACCGCAGACTGTTCTGAGAAACAACAGCAGGCAGTTGGAGAATGAGGAAGTATGGAGCCAGATAAATGGGGTCTCTATTGTTTTTCCACTCACAGATGTTTGCTTCAAAGTCACGCTCAAACTATTGATAAGCAAAGTACGTATGTGCTGTCTTTTTGTGTGTGCGTGTGCTGTTTTGGTTTAATTTTTAAAGTTATTTATTTCTGTTTCACAATTCAATTTCATCTCCCTGCTGAAGAGGGAGAAAGAACTGCTGATTTTAATGATTTGGGTGTTACAGTTTTGAATGGCAGTCATATTGTTGTCACACTTTTGTTGTTGTTACTGTGAATGTCTGGAAGTGTAAATGCTTGTGGGTCATGTGACCCATGCAGTTTCTATGGTGGTGTTAAAATGTATATTTGCAACAAGCACATGATACATTTTCAGTATGTCTTAGAAATGGGCAGCAACATGGCATCAGCCTTTATTATCTCAAACACTATTATGCAATATTTGAACTATTATTATTTAATCTAAAGACTAAAAAGTCAATGGTTTATAATGGCTTACAAAGGCAGAGAGCTGTAACCACAGAAACAGTGAGGTTGAGAAAGTTTGAAGGCTCTTGGCCAAAATGTGTAATATGTACATTTTTAGGCTGATTATTAATCCTTGTCACAGACCTTAACGTTAAATAAAACACTGCATGTTTGGATGATCTAAAGGGCACAGGGATAACGTCGTATCTACAAACAGAATACAACATTCTTTGCATTTCTTGTCCATGTAAAGGATCGGTCAGGATCTAAAGTTAATTAGTGTTCTGTGTTTTTCTGCCCATCCAAAAGGTCGCACTCACTGTCCAGATTCATACAGTGAAACAGTTTGGATTAGAGCAGCCGTCCTCCTGATAAATCCTGAGCTTCATCAGAGCTGTCTAAAGAATGGCAGAAAAGTTAAATTCTGTTTCCTCTGTCCGGTCAAGTTTATAACTGCATTTTTTAGTTTGATATTTGCTGTGACAGTATTGCGCGCATGGAAACGTTTTAAATTGCTGACAGCAGCCTCTCTAGTCAAAGTAAGTCCTTAAAAAAAATACTCATACATCAATACAACACACAATAAAGAAATCACGCGGAAAGCTCGCGCTGCTCAACATCATTTAAAAGACAGGGACCGGTAGAGGTGGAGTGAAATGTCCATGCAGGTGCCGGTCTCTAAATCGTAGAAAATAAATTGTTCGGGTGAGTGGATGATTTGATAAGCGTACATGCCGATTCAGATAATGTCAGAGCCGGTAAAACCAATGCAAATAAGAGTCTGGTCTCAGTTCTCAGTTCTGACTAAATATGTAGTTATTGCGTTTTGGCTTTTTAGGGCAGTACAGACAATATACAAAAACACAAATTACTGACCAAAGTAAATATTGGGACAACCTACTCATTAAACAGGCATTTGCCATCAGCAGATATGAATATTCCTTCAACATTTGTCTGTTGCAATCAGCTATCACAGCTGGTATGTATTAGCTGCGGTTTCCTGACACCTCTCCTGTACTTGCTTCTGAAGACGGTTTAAAAGTAAAACTGAAACCTTGAAACGGGAACAATGCTTAACTCTGCCCTTCAGTCTGTATGGGGGTTTCATGGCTCTCGATGACGCACCCAGAGGAAACTATGTCTCTGTGTCAATTTTACACTGGACAGGTAGTAAAAGAAATTGACTTGTTCCCTGCGTCATTGACAGGGCGTACCTTGTAACTGCATTGGCCGTAATTCAGATCCGGCCCAGCGATGTGTTTTTGTATGTCATCTCCTTCACTCTCTCTGCCCTCACATTTCCTGTCTGATTCTCTACTGTACTCTCTGAGATAATGGCAAAAGTGACCAAAGGAAGTCAAATACCGAGCATGCCAAATAGACCCATAATAAAGAGTCAATGGATCAAATTAAGAATAAAGCAAACTATTAGAACACCAGTGAGTATTTAGAGCTAACATTACTGTATATTTGAAGGATAGACATTATAGTGTTAATGTTCTGTAGCTGTGAGTTTCTTTTGAAGTCTTGCTGCCTCCAGTGGACGAAATTTGTAAAGCAGTAGGATTCTAAGTGTGTTCCTGTTATGAGATACAAACGGGTGAGGGTTTGACCAATGTCAACAAACAGGGATATGACAGAAAACCAGCAATTTTACATTTGATTCAAGAAGCATCGCACCAACACTGTGTTTAGCAGTTTGTGTAACGCTCACCTGCTGCTCTGTGCTCCTTCAGGGGAGCCGGTGACTGTTTACCGTCTGGAGGAGAGCTCCCCCAACACTATCAACAACAGCATGTCTTCCTGGGCCCAGCGGGGCCTCTGTGCCAAAATAGAGTTTCTCAGCAAGGAGGAGATGGGCGGAGGACTCAGACGGGCCCTCAAGGTCCTCTGCACTTGGTCAGAGTACGACATCCTGAAACCAGGACATCTGTATATAGTCAAATCCTTCCTTCCTGAGGTGGTCCAAACCTGGCAGAGCATCTACAAGGAGGACACTGTGCTGCACCTTTGTCTCAGGGTAGGGAGCACAGACACTGTACTCCCCACTGGCTGCAAGCTCTTACGCATATTCCTTGCACTGTTGGGCTGGGCTTCACAGAACCTGTCTGAGGTGTAAAACATTCAAGGCCTTTATTCTAGTATCATTTCAGTGTTGTTTCTTGTTAACAGCGCTCACACCTACACTATATGTCCATTGCATTATCAAAGTAGGAACGACGTTAATGTGAGACCTCGTCAACAGAGATGAGGTATGAAATCTATTTTACATGGTGTTTCCCTGTGCCACTCCAGGAAATTCAGCAACAACGAGCTGCTCAGAAGCTGACATTTGCCTTCAACCAAATCAGGCCGAAGACCATTCCTTATTCACCGAGGTAAGCAGGCATGCAGGACGGTTGGCAGAACACAGACATCCCATTCACACACACATCTTGAAATGGCCTTTTCATATCCTGATGTGTTTTTTTTATTTTATATAGATGCTATGCGCAGACAAGTTACAAATTTAGCTTTAGATCATTGTGGTTTGGCAAGGCCAGATCGGCATTTGCTTAGTGATTTCAAGTGGACTGTACAAGTGATTTACATATGAACACAGAACCCTTCCTTCACCCAGCGGCTCTGCCTGCGTTGCCAGTGTTCTTTGTGCTAAGCCAACCAACGGACAGCTGGCTGCAGCCTTATATTGAACAGATACACGAAAGTGGTATCGATCGTTTCATCTAACAAGAAAGCAAACAAGCTTATTTCCCAAAATGTCAAACTATTCTTTCAAGGATCAAGACATTTGTAAATCTGTGACATCTGATCAAGGAATTAGGTCATAATGTTTTCAAATTAATAATTTATTTTTCACAACTCTAAATGCATGATAGGTAGTTTATTTAGATGCTATGTAGTATTTTTTTTTATGTGTGTGTGTGTGTGTGGGGGGGGGGCGGCAGTATTTCTAAAGTGTTTCTTGTCGGCCATTACCCTGAAACCTGAGTCTTGTGTGTTCAGGTTTCTGGAGGTGTTTCTGCTCTACTGCCACTCTGCCGGACAGTGGTTTGCTATAGAAGAGTGCATCACGGGGGAGTTCAGGAAGTTCAACAACAACAACGGGGATGAGATCGTCCCCACCAACCTCCTGGAGGAAACCATGCTGGCTTTCAGCCACTGGACCTACGAGTACACCCGTGGAGAGCTGCTCGTGCTCGACCTGCAGGGTAAAAACTCTCAGCTCGCTTACATGTCGTCACATTCCACACCTTAAAATGCAGTCAAATTAACGGAACTTTGCTACATGGATCAAACATGAATCAGTCACGAAGATGGGAGAGCTGAACAAAGGGCTTGGTGTTTATGTAGGTTCACATAGTGATTTCATTCTATTCTATTTCCTGCATGTGGCACGTGTGTCTTTCTCTAGGTGTTGGGGAGATTTTGACAGATCCATCAGTTATTAAGAGTGGTGAGAAGGGGTAAGTGAGCACAAGTCATCAATAAAAATAACCAATAGTAGCAGCCTTACATATTGAATGAAATTTCAACTGTACCTGCTACTTTTTCTAGTGATTTTGCACTAAACAATCACTCTACAACTCTTGCAGATCTTATGATATGATATTTGGACCTGCCAACCTGGGGGATGATGCCATTAGGAACTTCCGATCAAAACACCACTGCAACTCCTGCTGTCGGAAACTCAAACTTCCCGGTGAGGGATATTTCACAGCTCTGCTGTTCAGCTACCTTATTCCTGAACTAAACTAAATCACAACTGCGCTCAAATTCTTCAAGCTTCAAGGCAGCATTTGGGTAATTTAAAGCTCCAGATATGGTTCAGTAACCTATCCACTGTTTGACATGGTTTTTCCACGAAAAAGTTAAATTAATTAGTTAGAACTTCTTAAAATGACATCTACTCCCTTTCCCTCATTAATAAATTGGGGTTCGGTCCAGCCCGCACTTTTGTTCTTTCTCCCATATTTCCTGTCTCTCTTCGGCTGTTCCTATCAGGTAGAAGCAAAAAGCAAAGTCGTCTGCTCATACATCGTTCAGAAGGTCAAAGATCGAAGTGAAGTAACGGAGTAGCGGAGGGGCTCTTTAATTCACTGTATTTTTACAGAAAACGAAATCTCGAGGTTTCTAGGTTTAAATAAGAGAAAAGTTACAAACACAAATCTAAGATAATAAAAATTCTAATCTGTTGCGTCATATTGACTTTTTTCCTTTTGTCTTGTTTGTCAGATCTAAAGCGGAATGACTACACACCAGATAAGGTGACGTTCCCACAAGAGGACCCTCCGAACCCAGGCGGCGGCGTCAAAGAGTCCCGCCAATCAATGAGACTGATGCTGTGATTTGTTTGATTTTAGTCAAAGCCAAGGAGCAGAGAGGTGCACCATAACAAACTGGAAGAATCACACCTGCGTTTCCATGGAAACCAGCGCATGCAGTGCAACAGTGTATGTTTTTGTTGGACCCACCAAAATGCTGTGTTGAATACACTCTCAACCATGTTAACCTTCTTGTTTTTTAGTACATAAATGAGGAAAAAAACTTTTAAACATATTTTGTACAAGTTTATACATATAATATATATATATATATATATATATATATATATATATATATATATATATATATATAAATAATGAACTGGATATATCGACAGGTACAGTATCACTGCAGAGGGTGTATTATTTATTATGAAGTTTGAGAAGTTGCCTTGGTTTAATGAAAAAAGACAAAACAAATCAAAGTGCATTGTACATCTGTTACAGCAGCTTCACAAAGGACAGCCTGCTGAGATGCAGTCACTGCGACACTGCAGTGTGCCACCAGATCATTTTTATAAATGTATAAAGACTTGTTATCACAACGTTTTGTCTCTTAGCCAATGAAAAGATATACATGAATTCGAAAATCTTGTAAAATATGGGCAGATGGCAATGCAACTTTTACAGAACAATGTATGTAATATCATTGTATTGAAAGTGTGTCCAACTAAATATTGCTGATAGTTTTTATTGTTACAAAGGTACTATTGCTATATCTTTGTCATCAACTATTGTATGAGCAAATTACAATCTAGTGTATCTTATAGATACTGTTATCTGGCATGAGCTGAACAGATTAAAATATTTTATTCAGGGGAACTGACAAATGTAAGGGTATTACTGTATACATTTTGTACTGGATATCATTTTAAACAAATAAAATGTTAAAAAAGCTTCAGCAACGTCGCTCAAGAATGCCTGTGTTAAAATGCGTGGCCTACTCCATCTTCAGATTCTAATCAAATGGATTTTTCTCCCTGCAGCGTTTAAGAATTGGGCTGTGAAGAAGAAACAGTCACTAATATCTGTAAGGTTTGATTTCAAAGTTATGATATTCAGTACGGTAAACAATGAATTGATTAGTTGATCGATCGAAAATTAACCTGCAAGAATTATTTTCAAGCAAAAATGCAAAACTTCAGGGCTGCGATGCTTTTCTTCATCACCTATGATGGTAAACTAGACCTATTTTGGATTTGGACTGTGGAATTGGATCAAACAATCAATCAGCTCAGTCTCGGGGAAATTATTATTGGCATTTGTCACAATTTTCTGAGATTTCATATACAAAATGAGTATTAGATTAGTTAAGAAAACAATCTTTATTTGCTGCCCCTTGTAAAAATGTAACTACCTTAAAATGTCTCCACTTTGAGGTGACAAGCCATGTTTTCATGCATGCAAACCTTGCAAACAAGCAGTGGCTATCACTGTTAAGTAAATTGGAATTCAAAATGTTGCCATCACATTGAGCCCACCATCAGCAGAGCAGTGACTTGACCTGTTCTGCAGGATAAAGAGCTGGTAGATTCTTGAACGTCTGCCCACAGAAGGAGACAGTGGGTCTGGTGTTCGAACAGAGACCTCACATTCCTCAGTTGGACAGCAGCTGCTGGCGTTTGAATCCACACACAATAACCTCTGTTCAGCTGCCTCTGATCAAAGTGACAGCCTGCTCACCTGTGCACCTGTGTGATACTTGAGCTAAGGACACTGTGCGGGTTATCTCTTGGCTCTGAAAGGACAAATGTCCCAGGGGCTTAAGCGACTGCAAGGTCAGCATGAGGGATGTAGTGGAGGACAACCTTTTTTTTTGGGGGGGGGGGGGGGGGGGGT
Organism: Coreoperca whiteheadi; assembly: GCA_011952105.1. Classification (NCBI taxonomy): domain Eukaryota; kingdom Metazoa; phylum Chordata; class Actinopteri; order Centrarchiformes; family Sinipercidae; genus Coreoperca; species Coreoperca whiteheadi. Next base: position 23,746,292 of record CM022485.1, read on the forward strand.
ATAAGAGTTTATCCTGAGCCTGTTTCCTCTGCTCTGCAATCTATTTTGTACACTTTGTGAATATAGCTTGAATATTCCCTCTTAACCTTAAAGGATAAGTTCACCCCCCCCCACCCCACCCCAAGTGTATCTTTACACAATACTAACTTCTGTATCTCCATCTGTACAGTACATTGCAAGAGTTTTTAGTTGCTGTGATCATTCCTCCCGTCTATAAAGAGATCCCTCAGTAAAGCAATGTTAATGTAAGTGATGGGTGCATTCTTGCACAGAGTGGATTTTGTCCTCCACCTCCTTTGGAATAGCATGAGTAAGGGATCTCTTCAGAGCCAGTATGAACAGGAGGAATGGTTACATGAAGTAGCCTACATGTGAGAGAAAGAATCTGCAGCTGTAATTACTCTGAAACAAAACTGTTGGTCAGGTGGTCAATTTAAATGTAATTTTGACGACGCATAAACGGGGCAGCCTGGCTACCCTCCCACTGGGTGTGGCTTACTTTAATATGTCCACTAATAATGACTCTGCGTCTTCGCCAGCTCATCTTCGGACTGAAGGGTTACAGCTCTACGTCTACTGACACAAGTCATCCGCAAAACCATGGCTGAGGTCACGATTGAATATTGGTAAGTTTATAACTTTCGATTGTGCTGACGGACTGGGGTAAACTCATCAAAGGTGGGCTGATAGACTCAGCGGGCCAAATGGAGAAATAAGGAACAAAGTAGAAATAAACTTGTGCAAACTTACATAGACGAATCCCTATTTTAATTCATCATGTTCCTGGTGGCTGGAGATGCGCATATTACCCGACGTTACTTTAAGCTGCACAGAAACTGTGACACACCCGTCAACTTTTCTGCTTCAAAATAAGACGTTTGAAGCGAGTAAGTAGGTTTATGAATGCGTCTCATCGTGGTGTTTGTTTTTGTTACAGTAAAGGATGAAGTTACGCGTACCGCTACCAGGAAGTGGCCAGTGTCGTCCGGCAGGTTCCCGGTGTGCGGGTGACGGGAGTCAAAGGGAGGCCAGGTGAGCTGCTCTTTCTTTCTCCACTCATACAGTCTGACATGGAGGCCCATTTCTGCCACGAAGAGAAGAAACAACACATAAAACCACACTTGTTGGTCATAGTAGTTAGGATGCTAAAACATAAATAAAAATATCTCACTGGTTAGATTTGTGTGTTTGGATCAGTTGGCAAAAACTTTGTTTAAATTTTCAAAAGACTGTGGTTGAGGTCTAATTGATTTATTTCTCCCTCAACCTCCACTGCCATATGATGGCTGTGGCTGTGAACGCCCGGAAATGTCTTGCTAACACCAGAGAATTTATGTAGATTATTCAGGTGAAATATGGCTTGGAAATTAGATCCCAGTGCCGTATCGGAGTTAAAATGATTAATGAAGCAGCTACAGGTATTAACTGAATCGAAATATAGATATTTATTACTGTACAGAACATTTAATATCCATAATAATCAGATAAAACAGTACAGACTCTGCCGTAAAGGCTTTAAATGTTGTGTTTTGATGTGCATTTAAAGCTGGACTACATTGAAATGTGCAGGCTTATCGAAGTTACAAAAAACACAGTCGAGTGTTTGATGCAGGATGTTGATGGAGCAGGTTTCTGTAAAGATGTGGGCACAACAGTCTCATATGTCCCGTTGTTTGGCCAGCCTGAGTCCCGTTTCATCCAGACATTAGCCAGCAGCAGCCTTAAACGCAAGCTGGACCAGCATGGCTCCTCTCCCGCCTCTCTTTCCTCTCCTCCTGGGCGATCACAGCAGCTGCCATCGGTGCCTGCCTGATCCGGTTGATCTGGCTCAAGATCCGCTTTCTCTTTTTTCCAAAGCCCGGCTTCCTTTTCCAATGAAGACGATGATGATGCATTACTGTCACAAGTAATACCTGTTTCAGCAATGAAGCCGAAAAATGAAAACAACAAAAACAGATGAAACAAGAATGTAACCGTAGCTAGCCGAGTTTGAAGGAGCTACAGGCTGCAGCGTCTACACGCGCAGCTGTTTCCATGGTGAACACAATCTACTGAGCACAATCTGCATGTCCTTGTATTGTTTTTTGTTTACTTTTTTCTTTTTCCTTTCTCTAATGAACTACTTTATATTGAACTGACCTGGATGCATTTCCATTTTTGCTGTCTGGTTTGTCACCCCGCAGACAGCTTTGAGGTGTCAGTGAATGGTCAGCTGATCTACTCCAAGCTTAAGACGGGAACGTTTCCTGTTCCTGAACAGGTTAGTGAGATAGATATCTGCTATTACTACTACTACTTATTTACAGTATTAAAAAAACCCCAGATGATCTTAATTTTAATGGACTGCTGTGTGATTTACTTGTGAAAACACGTTTTTAGTTTTTTATTTCGATGCTCTTCAGCGACAAAACCAGCTAATAATTAAAAGATAAAATCGGAACTTCAGGGTTTGGGTCATAATAGCATTTATATCTCAAGTAACAATATGATTTTTTACATTTAGAAAACTCTGTTGGTACAAAAACATAATGCAATCAGCTAATACTTTCCATGAGACATGTTATACCTGACTGTGTTCTTCACAGCAGTGAGTCAAGTTGTGTCTGGGCTTCACACCCACATACTTTAGAAAAACCTTACAAATAACCAACAGTTCCTGTTTTCATATCACATAGTTACTATATTGCAACTGAATGTGAAGTGGCAAAGATACAGGGGAAATACCATGACTGTATTTGATCACCATTCGTGTTACTGACTTCACGGGACACGCATGAATAGAGAGAATCGAGTATACATCAGAATTTAATTTAATTCTATTTTACTTTCCAAAAAGTCTACAGCCGTGCTAGCGGCTCTGTGGGGCTGTACTTGGGCACATTGGTGCTTAGCGCTAAATGGTAACGCCTGCATACTAACATGGCTCACAGTGCTTACATACTGATGTTTAGCATGTTCACCATGTTAGTTTAGAGTGCTAGTTTAGCATACTAACACAAACATTTGACCTGATGGTGGTGCTAGATGAAAAGTCAGAGGATCACCAAAGTGAATCTGATTTCTCCTGAGGGGAACATGAATGTCTACACCAAATTTCATGACGATCCATCCAATAGTTGTTGAAATATTTCAGTTTGGACAAAAGTGGTGGACTGACTGACAGACAGTCACACTGCTAGCATGGCTAAAAGACAGACGAGAAAAGTAAGCAGTCCTATATAGCGCTACAAAATAATTTTGTGTTTCATGTGACCAGGTGGCAGAAATGGTGAAGCAGATTGTCCATGGAGGAAAAGTGGAGAAAATTTCCAAACCAGTGCAGAAGAAGAGCAGATGCTTTTTCCATTAGAAGATGGAGGATAGAATAACAGCTGTATTCACACTGCAAGAACAATGGTTTGTTTTCTGTGGCTCAGACTACATTCTCTCACACACACACTTATACAAAAATCAATACAAACGTTGAAATATGACATACATTTTTAAAAAAATAAAATTATAATTATTGACCAAAATCAAAATGTGTAAGTCTCACCGTCAGCCACAGAAGAATCAGACCATATAGTCTTCACTGTGAATACAGACAAGATTATGATGAGAGCAACTCTGAGGAGCCAGGCACTGATCTGCACTTCTGTTTATGAATGTTCACACTGAAAAACATGTAGTGTGTACACGATGCAAGTCTAGACGCTTTTCAGCCGACTGGAGCCTGAGGAACGGCTCTCATCATGTCTGTTTGGCATGTGCGCATAAATAAAATGTTTCTGCAGCTGCATTTACTCAGGAATGGAAAATCAGAAAATGTAACTCTTTATCAAGCCTCATAGATCATTTAGCTTTTCTCTGTTTCGATAGTTTCAGGTCTGTGACATGATTGGGCACAAATTTAAAGCAATAATTTGACATTTTTGGAAGTACACTCTTATAGCTTGCCAAAGATTGATACCACTCTCATGTCTGTTCATTAAAAATGAAGCTGCAGCCACATATGCATAAAGACTGGAAACAGGGGGAAAGAGTTAGCCTGGCTCTGTCCTGTCAACTAAATCTTCCTACCAGCACCTCTAACGCTCACTGATTACTACGTTAGATCTTGTTTGTTTCATCAATCGAAGTGTAAAAACGAGCCAATTAGCTGTAATTTTTACACTTTGGTTTTTTAACTGATCAAACAAACAAGATATTACATGCTGACTAGAAAAAATGCATTTCTTGCTGAAAATGTGTGTGAATGCTGACAGCTGAAAAAAATCTCAAAGCATTGCTGAATTTGCAGAAATCTGACATGAATTTGCCTGAGAGCTCAAATGTATTACACTAGACTGCTCAAACACCTGGAAGCAGAAAAATATAAGTACAGAAACAATTAACATTTATTACCCGACTGAAAAGCATTCAAAAGAATAATAAAATGTGAACTGAATTGCCAGAATTGGAAGCTGAACTGCATTGCCTAAAGAAGCTCAGAGCTGAAATACTTTGCTTGGAAGTTCTGTAATAAGCAGTACAAATCCCCCCAAAGTCCCCACAAAGATAGCAAGATACTAGATACAGCAAGAAACATCAGAAATCAGAGAATTCTGATTTGAATCTCAGAATTCTGAGAATAAAAGGTAGAAACTAGGAAAATTGCATTTTCTGAAGAAAATGCGTATGAATGACAAAAGCTGAAAGACAGCCGCAAAACATTGCTGAATTTGCCGAGAGAAAGGCAGAATGAGGAAGAAAGAGAGAGGCAGAAAGAGGACAAGAGAGAAAGGTAGAATAATGGCGCTTTTCTATTACCAGTACCAGCTCGACTCGACTCAACTCACCTCGGTTCAGCTCGGCTCGCTTATTGCTCCATTTTCCATTGCAGATAGTACCTCCACAATAGTACCTGGTTGTCATAGGGACGCAGCAGGAAACTGCTGGGAAAAAAATGTACGGAAGAAGAATAAGTTTAAGTTTAAGTATAAAGAAACAGGATAACAATAGTTGCTTTACAGCATTCACACTAATAACTAGAAAAATTGGATTTCCTGCAGAAAATGCGTGTGAATGCTGAAAGCTGAAATAAATCATTGAAAGTATTGCTGAAATTTCTGAAATCTGAAATGCCTGAAAAATTGTGAATGCTTAAAATGTATTACACTAGACTGCTGATAATAAATTGCAAAGCATTGCTGAAAATGAAATTTTTTTAAAATTAATTGCCTGAAGTGGAAGCTGAACTGCATTAACCGAGGAAGCTAAGAGCTGAAATACTTTGTATGGAAGTTCTGTAATATTGCCAATGGTTTTCACCTATTGTAATAAGTTCTTGAAAAAAGCTTAACATTTTTAAAAGCATGAAATTTAGAAAAAGATAGAACAGAAGCACAAATCTCCTTAAATGCTTAATCAGCATTCCCACTAAATATGTAGACCTGCAGTTAATCTGTGGTGCAGTGAATAAGGTGGTGCATGCATCCTCCAGCTATATCATAGTCTCAACAAATAAAATCAACATTATCCCAAAACTAAGCTTTCCTGTTTCTTTACCACGACCATAGACCGTTACAATTTTAGTCTTCAACTATGTGCTAAAGTTTTCGTAAGTTTCACTACTGCTCTGACATAAACCATCTTTTCAATATCCATTTAGCCAAATACCAACCAGTGACAATCCAACAAGGAAACTAACAATCAGAGCACTGGGACTGTGTGAAAAATAAGTTGTTTTACATGACAAAGATTTGTGTCTCAGAAATAAAAATAATTCTGCACAGTTAGACTTTGTTTTCATTGAAGTTTTATTTATTACATTTCATCATGTTTGTATGGCATCATGAACCTCATATTACGTATCTTGTCATATCGTGAGATAAGCAGATCGTCCCATTCCTACTGAACAGGGCATTGTGATGACTGTTACTCTCTTACCTTCAAGCAAGGTATCTAATCAGTCATCTCTGAGCAAACTCAGTCAGACTGCAAAATCCCACTAAAAGAACAATAGATGCAGGTTGTAGTTGTAACAAAGCTTAATGTCTCTTTAGGCAAAAACAGACTGTCTCTGTCCATCCTCATTAAGTGGCCTGTCTGATTGTCAAAAAATAATTTAAACTCTGGTCCAGGTGCTTATTACATAAACTTCAATAACTCCCAATTCATGGTAAATCAGATAGGCTTCTTAATTAGGGTGAACTGAAATTGCAGTTCTTACAGTTGACAGTAAAAACTAAAAATATAAACCCGGCAATGCAGTAAATGCTACGTGTTTCCTAACATTCACGTAGGTTTCAAGGTGTTGTGACACTGGCAGTGAAGGCACATGTGGCTTTTAAACTACATGCAGTGTGTGACCATGTTTGGCTCCATGAAAGCCACTTGTGTGGAGCGTTCTTGTCGACGAAATGGACGCAGCAGATGCAGTTGGAACTACCTTGACCTAGCAAAGGAAAAGCAAACATATTTTGGAGGTCAACATATTCAAAGCAATTTCTCGACAAATGTTGCCAAATGAAAACAGGGATCAAAGATGGGTTCCTGACATATTGTTCATGGTAAAATGTTTCTTGTATGTAAACATAACATTGTGTTTATTTGTTTAAAATGTCAAATCCCTTCTAGTGACAACATGAAAATCAATTCGTCAATCAATTCGTCAATCAAATCAATCAAATCAATCCATCAATCAAACCAACCAATCAATCAATCAATCAAATAATCCATCCATCCATAAAATCAATCCATCAATCCATCAATCACATCCATCCAGTCCATCCGTTCGTCCGTCCGTCCATTAAAAATCCATGTATGTATCTATGTATCTATGTATCTATGTATGTATGTTTCTACTCAGACATGTTCCCACACACAGAGTCACCAAACCCTGCACTTTACATACATCCTACATTATGACATGTTCACACCTAATTCCAATTCCCTTGTTTATAGTTAAACGTTATGTGATTACAATAAATAAATAATTGTTTGTCCTATACTTGTTGTTGGTGTCCCCTCATTATTTGCAAGAGACTATGAGCCGGCCTGTGACGGTATGTATAAATTTGTAGGTATCTATGTATCGATGTATGCGTGTAAGAAAATATCACTGTATGTATCTATCATTGTATGAATGTCTGTTTCTGTGTATGTATGTATGTATGAATGTATGTATGTATGTATGTATGTATGTATGTATGTATGTATGTATGTAGTATGTATGTATGTATGTATGTATGTATGTATGTATGTGGGTGTGGGTGTGTGTGTGTGTGTGTGTGTATGTATGTATTTGTGTATCTATATGTCTCTATCTATGTATATATTTATCAATGTATGTATGTGTCAATGTGTTTATGTATGTATGCATGATTAGTTGTATGTATGTATGTATGTGTGTATGTATAGATGTAAGTATGTATGTATGTATGTATGTATGTATGTATGTATGTATGTATGTATGTATGTATGTATGTATGTATGCATGTATGCATGTATGCATGATTATTTGTGTGTGTGTGTGTGTGTGTGTGTGTGTGTATGTATGTATGTGTGTATCTATATGTCTCTATCTATGTATGTAATTATCAATATATGTATGTGTCAATGTATTTATGTATGTATGCATGATTATTTATATGTATGTATGTATGTATGTATGTATGTACGTATAGATATATCAATGAATGAATGCATGTATGTATGTATGTATGTATGTGTGTGTGTGTGTGTGTGTGTGTGTGTGTGTGTGTGTGTGTGTGTATCTATATGTCTCTATCTATGTATATATTTATCAATGTATGTATGTGTCAATGTGTTTATGTATGTATGTATGTATGTATGTATGTGTGTATGTATAGATGTAACAATGTATGTATGTATGTATGTATGTATGTATGTATGTATGTATGTATGTATGTATGTATGTATGTATGTATGTATGTATGTATGTATGTATGTATG
>CM022485.1:23756611-23791531 GCA_011952105.1 Coreoperca whiteheadi
CATACAATCGTAAATACATACATACATATATACATACATACATACATACATACATACATACATACATACATACATACATACATACATACATACATACATACATACATATATGCATACATACATACATAAATTGTAACATAGCTACATGCATACATACATACATACATACATACATACATACATACATACATACATACATACATACATACATACATACATATATACAAGGATACATTGTTACATTACATACATACAAACATACATACATAAATTGATACACACATACATACATACATCAAACATACATACATACATACATACAAACATAGATTGAAACAAACATACGTACATAAAAAAAGTATTAAAATATATAAAAAACAATCATCAATCATACATACATACATACATACATACATACATACATACATACATACATACATACATACATACATACATACATACATACAAACATACATATATACATAAATTAATACATACATACATACATACATGCATGCATACATATATACATAAATTGAAACATACATACATACATACATACATAAATTGTAACATAGCTACATACATACATGCATGCATACATACATACATACATACATACATATATAATTACATACATACAAGCATACATTGTTACATTACATACATACATGCATACATACATACATACATACATACATACATACATACATACATACATACATACATACATACATACATACATACAAGGATACATTGTTATATTACATACATACAAACATACATACATAAATTGATACATACATACAGACATACATCAAACATCCATACATATATATAAACATACATACATACATACATACATACATGCATACATGCATACATACATACATACATACATACATACATACATACATACATACATACATACATACATACATACATACATACATACATACATACATGCATGCATACATATATACATAAATTGAAACATACATACATACATGCATGGATCCATACATACATACATACATTCTCATACAAAAGGACATTCTCAACTAACAAATGAACAGTTTGCCCTCAGCCAAGAGATGGATAATACCTGAGGATGAGAAATATGTGAAGTGATGATGCAGAGGTGAAAATAAATGGAACTAAGTGCAGGACAATTGCAGAATTTACCACTTAGACGCTTGTCTACTTTCAAAAATATTTTATATAAAGCATGTTCATGAGTTCACTGCTGACTGTTTAGTAGATATCTTCACAGCTTTCTGCTGTTAAGTACTTCTGTTCTGATTCAGCACTATCGTCATCACCACACAATGATAGTCCAAATATTCTGACTTCATATTTATCGTCAGTAATTTTGTGCTTATCTTAAATTCAACATGACTGTATAGCTTTCTTTTAATTAGTTTGATATAATTGCCAACCTTACATGTCTCCTTTCCATAAAACTAGCTTTCACTTGTTTAGATCTCTTTCAAGTCCATTTTGTGCAAAAGAAGGGTTTTTATTTTTTTTTAATGCAGTGTTTACTGACCATTGACAGTAAAAAATAAAAACAAAAAACTTCTAATGATTTTTTAGTAGTCCTGTGTCCTGTGCCTGGCATTTCAAGCAGATGATGAGCACTGATTAAAAAGAGGAGTTGTGTTTACACCGTACTTAGGCTCAGTAGATGACTGGTGCTTTATGCAAATAGGATTTGGCCTGTCTATCATTGGGGTCTTGATGAAAGTAACTTTCCCTGTAAAACATATTTTAACATTCACTTACCAGTTGTCGAGTCACTTTATATTGCTTTCCATGTGAATGTTACAAATGTAAGTAATCAAAATGAAGTGAACTCTTTTATAAGCATCATGCAAAGTATGATAGATTGTATACTGGAAACCAATGTGAAGGAAGTGAAGATGTTGTCTCTACTTAAAAACATTGTGTAAATCCTTCTATTAAATAATTAACTGCAGTTAGTTCAATTCATTGTTGTAATTTACTAATTTATGCAAAGGCAGTAATTAACTTTCCATCCTCATACAATTATGGGGCCATTATACATCATTAGCATGATCAGTATAGAAATATTGGCATATTCAAAACCCAGTATCACTCGAGGTTTCTGCTTAAATAAAATGTAGGTCTTTTAAGATGTTCCAGCACAGATGTGATATGGATCTACTGCATATCAAAACTACTCCTGTGTGATGTCTTTAAATAGATGAAACAAATCCAGCAAACGACAAAAAAAGATCATTTAAATGTCGGACTTGCCTTTCGATACTTGTTGTACTTCTCTAGTATTTGGTCTTCCATTATCTAAATGGTACAAAACACAAATCATTAATTTGTCAGTATTAAATGAGCTGTACAAAATAATTACCTTGAGCACTGTGAGCTATAGATCAGATCAGATCTAGTTGTATACCTTATATTGTTGTGTGCCAGGGGACAAGCTTTTGATCTTGGATCCTAGCTGAACAAACATGTGAGTTATGGTGGCGATCCGGGAGTGGAGGCCTTTGTATTCATCATACTCTGCACAGAAATCCTCCTGGTACCTCTGACGTTGCTCCAAACTGATGATGGTGCCGTATGTGCTACAAGGAGACATGCAGACAAACACTTACAGAGCTAATGATGATGTACCTGTGATATTAACATCACAGACAGCATTCATCTGGCCAGACTACTAACTGGTCTTATGCAACAGATTAAGACATAAAGAAGACACACTCCTCTACCTGGATTTCATCCTGCAGATACATTGCAGTAGTCACATTTTTTCATGTACAATTAGGTTAAATTGTTTTTTGGTTTTCTAAATAGAGGCCATTTCCTCAAATCCTAATTTTATTTGATTTTGTGTAGTACCTCTTTTTGACACAATACATCAGCATAAGGCCAAACTGTCATGCTGTTAGACTACAGAGGTACCCCCATTCATCACCACTGGAAACTATTCTTTATTGAATGTTTCAGCAGAACCAGTTATATATGTGAACAATAGCAATACATACAAAGAAAAAAAGTAATGTCCCTCTAATTATCTTGTTAAAAAGACCAATCGTTGTAAGTTCTGATAGCTGAAAAGGATTGTTACATATGCATGATTAACCTCAGTTTGTTCTTAACGCATATTTTAACAGCCAATATATCTTACATGTGTTAAAAGGAAACTATGCCAATCACAACAAAATTATTTTAAAACATGTTCACACTCACAGCACATAATCTGGCTTCTCCTCAGAGGCCACATCATTGGTGATGTCAGGATCTGGAATAAGATAAAGAAAAGGACATTAGCTCGAGTCAATACAGTCATCTATATGATACTTTTTCTTTGTCTGAATGTTAAGCAATGTGTTTTTGTTTTGCAAAGTGTGTGTGTGTGCGTGCCTGCCCGCCTCTGTGCAAAAAGCTTGTGGGTATCAGGAGACATGTCAGCTTAGTGACCTAAAGCACTGCTCGAGATGTTGTTGAGTCAGTCAGCCACATAACACACTGAGGACTCAAGAGAGTGAGCTTAGGGGAGCAAACAGAGACAGACCTATGTGATAATACTGTATAAATTCACCAGGGGGCTCTTGGACCAACGGTCTCTCAGAGAGACCTCACACACACAATTACCACTGGTCATCAGTTCAAAGTACGAGTGGTTAACCTGTTATTTTGTAGGCAACTGTAGAGGAGAAACAACAGTTCATCTGTGTTTTGGAGATGGGGCCACTGCCATATAATAGATCTAATATTCAAAGAAAAATTACGGAAGCTTATTGCTGCCACGCTGGAAAAAGAAAAATTGATCAGTATCACGTTATAACGTGAAAAGTTTATTGTTCTAACAAGATGTTTTTCATGTTATAACAAGATATTTTCATGTTATAACAAGATATTTTCACGTTATTACAACATACTAACTTATCACGTTATAACAATATACCATTTATCTTGTTATAACCTGATAACTTATATTGTTATAACAAGATGTTTTTCATGTTATAACATGATAATTTATATTGTTATAACGTGAAACTTTTCACATTATAACGTGATTACTTGACCTATATTGTTATAATGTGAAACTCATGTTTGAATGAGGAAATGTGTGCAGAGAACTGATAAATTGAGGAATATGGCTCATTGATCAAGTTCTACTTTTAGCATGCACTCATCCATGCAGACATAGCAAGCTCACAGTTATTCTAAATAGGTTCATTTGATTAATCTAACTATGTAGTATTTACTGTTGGGGTCTACTTGAGTTTGCTGTTTTAAAAACTCTGTTAGAGCTAGCAATCTTTCTTACAGAATGAGCCATCCTCCCTGCGGTTCCCCCTGAAGGTCATGATAGAGGGTTGTCATTTCACATTTTAAAAAATCTTAAGTCTCCTGACTTTTGGCCGAGTTTTCCAGAAGGGTAATTCCACATGTGGTTGTCCCTATTCATAAAATGCATAGAATAGCACGAAAATGTTCATTCACCAAATATGCACATCATGGAATGTGTATGGGAGATTGCAAAATATTACTTAATGTCATTCTATTATAATCACTATTATTAACAAAAGATGAAACACACCGGCTGTGTGTCTGACTGACTGATACGATCACATACACCTCAACAGAGATCAACCAGATTTCCTGAGCTGTTCCTGCCCACTTGGCCCTCAGTTTCCACCAGATAAAATCAAATCATATCTGAGAAATCATTATGGGATGGAAATAGCACTTCCTGTTTTAACTATTTTATATAATGTCGGTTATGTTAATGTACTTATGAACAATTCAGGCTACCTTTTATCACATCTACTCCGTCCTGTGTGGAAAAACTGAGCAGTGATCTCTGATATCTGGACCAGCTGTCTGTCTGTTGTTCTGTTGGTCAGCCCTGAGGTCACAGAGTTGAACCTGTTCCTCAGTACTCTGATGGAGGGTGTCACAGAAACACATCAGATCGACGAGGATGTGACATAAGCTGCAGGTCTGGTCCTGAAAAACCCATCTCGAAATGGACGGCCCCCAGTCATACGGATCTCTGACCAGCAGCTGGTGTGTGTCCTGCATATCATCGTGTTAAAGGATAACGTTATTGTCAACAAATCCTATGAAAAGACTAAAAGCAACTATGTGACAGTCCAACTCTCAATAATTTCTCAGCCACAAGCACATTGGTTCATGGCACAGAGAAATAAAGTATATTAGGCTCCAGATAAACAGACTATGCCTGTTAATAGGATCAATTCACTGTTGGTTTAGTGTTTTCAGGGGATTTATTGACAATAATAGAAATTAAGAATATCACGTAACCCTTTAAAGGGACAGATATCATTGAGCTTCTGCAATGAAACAATGAAAAGCAGGTATATTGTGGCTCTAATCTTTGGGTCTTTAAACCCTCTAGATTGAGTTTTAAAGCAGTTTCAGAGCTACTCTCCATGTAATATAATCCATAAACATGAAAATAACAAGAGCCTTGTATTCTGTTTGCGTTTCACTGGTAGAGTAAAACTCTATCAACAGGAAACACAGATACCCACATCAGAAGCAGTCGCGGTTCTCTGTTTCACAGTGTGAACTGAACCAAGTGTTGTGAGTGTAATAAAGAAAATACTCAACGTGGGGGAGTGGGTGTACAGTGTGTGTGTGTGTGTGTTGAAACTACCCCCTATACTGAAGGAAATGCTGAGTTTCAGAGCTCCAACTAAATGAAAAGACCAACACATGGGCTCTTTGTCTGTGTATGAGAAGTCAGAGAGATGCAGGCACAATGGCCTCTTTGCAGTATCATGGCTGGCACACACACACACACACACAAAAATCACCTAAACCTTTTCATTTCCTGTACATGGCAGGAAGTGGCCAAAGAGCGAAAGCTGTTCATCTGCTAATGAGGACCAAGAGAGGCTTGTTAATGGAACTTGAGTTTAGATTATTTTGTCACTATATAGACAGAAGAAACTCAACATCTAAAGTAACTATAAAACTGCCACTTGTGGAAAATGACAGTATAAATGAAATAAAAATGTAATTACACAAAAATTAAAAATCTAATTTCATTAAATAACATTTTTTAATCAGATCAAATTAAAAATTAAATTAAAATAGATGCCATATTTTATGAAAATGTTATATATGAACAAAGTAAAATATAATGGGTGTTTTTTTGACTGAACAAATACTCAACCGTTTACGTCATAATTGTACTAATTCTAATTTGTGCATATTCTACATGTAATCCATCGATGGGCATGAAATCTATTTTATTTATTTATTTCATTTGATAATTATTTTATGCACACTTAATGAACTGTCAAACATCTGAATAACTGTATCTGAATCATCTTTCATCTGAGGCGTAATTTAAGTTCATCAGCACTGCAAAGTGTATTTTTCTAGTAGTGAAGCGTAGTGCAAACTCATCTCCGGGCTTTTTTGGATTGTTTCTCTTTGTTGGTGAGCGGATTTGATTCTTCCATCAAAATATGGTTTTAAAAGTTGATTTTAGCCTCAGAATGTGTTGCACACTTAGTCATTTAGCAGACGCTTTTATCCAAAGCGACCTTCCGATTGGCAGGCGACTGCTCTGCCACCAAGCCACAGCCGCCCATCAACTTGTGCCACTGTGACGGTCAGTGCACAGATAGCCGGCAGATCATATGTGCTTCGTGACAATATTTCTCCATTTAAAAAAAAAAAAAAAAAAGGACGAAGAATCACTTACTATTCATATTCGCCTACACACTCCTGACCTGTTGCAGTCATTTAGGGAAAAACGATGCTGTAAAACAAAATAAATTTAAAAATAAAACCAGACTGCAATACACTCAAGCACAAGACAAACGCCGTGATTGCATTGTTTTTATTAAAAAAAAAAAGTGACAAATAAATAGAACAAAACAATGTAAAAATATAATGTTTAATTAAGAGATCTGTGTAGGGGAAATGCCATAGCAACGTTTGTTCTAATAGCAGTATGTTTTAAGTCAGATTGGTCCCTGGTTTGTTAGATTGATAGGACAAACATTTCACAACATATTATAGCACCGCTGTGTGGTCAGAGCTGTCTTCAGCTGTTCACTGTGTAAAAATCACACAAATCTAGGACAGACTTAAACAATGAAACAACTGAATTAGCTTTGGATCGGTTAGAAAGAAAAAAACAGGGGGGAGCCACTGCTTAGTTTCATTTCATATAAATATAATATATTAATTTATACATTGTACACTAGAATGGCTCTATATCAAATACACAACTCAGGTAAACACATGAATAAAAGGCAGCGGACAATTAAAAAAAAAAAAAAAAAAAATCAAAACCAGAACCTGTTGGGAAACTTTAAAATCAAGTCTTTTAGCTACACCGCTGAAAATACAAGCTTTGAAAACAAGGACTGCAGAAACCTGTGCTTTAGTAATTAACCTGTCTAAAGATATGCACACTGAGGTCACTTACTCCAAAATTTCTGAAGGCATTGAGATAATTTTTACAATCTTAAGGAGCAAGTCACAAAACGTCAGTATTAATGGGGTTCGAGTATGTGCAAACATTCAGTTGATGACTTGAGATACAACCCTGAATTCACTACAGATTAAGCCTGTTGTTGCAGCATTGATGTTCGAATTTAAAAGGTCTACTTAATTGCGCCAAATGAAAGGAGGACATGGACGAGGATGTGTTCAGGATGTAGAAGGCTAGCTAGCGCACCAGGAGGAAGGTGAGTCCAGCGAGGCCCACGCCCGCAGCAGCAAACAGCGCTTTCTTCATGGATGAGTCCTGACTCCCTTCTCTGGCACTGCGAGAGAACTTACAGAACCCCTCCTATAAGAGAGAAAATACAAAATAGGGAGAAATGTTAAGTGGAGAGCATAAAACTTTGTTTACTACCAAGAGAGAATATTTATCATCTACTTTTAGGGCCCCCCCCCCCAAAATACCGTAGGTTTTACAAAAACAAAAAGAGCAAGTACTGCCAAAATTACTTCCAACTAGTGGTGGCTGAGCTGACAGCTTTTGGCAATTATACAATATAATTTGGAAAGTCTGTCACCGTCACTGACAGCCCTGTGTTTCTTCACAAATAGAAAAATATTTGCAGTTAGAGGGTGCTGCTGATATCTGCAACTTTTCTGACAGCACAAGAATTACTCAAGATTTAAAATAAAAACAAAGCGTCAACCTGAAGTTAGAGGAAAATGTGCCAGTTTGTCTAGAGATTATACAGAATTTTTTCAATTTGGTTTTTACTAATTATGAACCGATTTTAACTTCTTCTGCTCCATTAGCAAGACTATACAGTAAAAACTGGGTATTCAGATGCCGTCAAGCCCCCCCAGCAGCTGTATTCCTACCTATAACATGTTTTCAAACTGAAGCCACACATTCAACCAGTGAGGGCACCTGCTCTCAGCTCCAGGTGTTTCGCTGCTTTACAGCTGCTTGTTTTTCTAGTCATACCACGCCGACTGTCATTAAGGCAAATTCAACACACTGAAGCTTTGACTGTTACTACAAAGTCCATCTGGCAGAGCTGGTTGTGTGTCCGTTGAAACCAGCTGCCAGCTGAAGAAAGGAGGGGTAAGGGTGGGGGTATGTGTGTGTTTGTTTTTACGTGGGCGTTTGGGAGTTGGCCAGGGCGAGTCCATTCACAAAAAGCGGACAGTCAACTATAGTGATTATTAACTATTGTGATCGGTTTGCTGAGGCTTCTGCGACCTTAGTCTACCCAGAGTCCATCATAACTATCCCTTTAAGTATTTCCAGTTGAATGAGCCACACCAGGCGGGTTTAAAATTAGCTTTGTCCTTAGTATACAGACCAATAGTGCCTGACCATGCAGATTTTGTCCAAACGTTACAAGACACGGATAATCTAAAGCCCAACGTTTGCTCATGGCCCAGAGTTTACACTACTGAGGTTTGTCTTGTTGTAGCATACATTCCTCAGACTCTGGCCTATTGCTACTCTGCAATTCATATAATCACAGCAGCCACATGAGACTTCCAAGCACTCGTCTCATTGGGAAACAGCAAAGTCAAAAAAGGCTGCATCTAAACAAAACCATGGCCATATTTTAAGCCACGTTTACACATATATCTGAATATATTCCCGACCAGGAAGCAAACATGATCCTATGAAACTAGGTGGTTTCCAATGCCAGAAGCCTAAAAACATCACTTTCACATTAAGTTTTGTTTTGAAAAACAGTTTCTTTAAACTGGCTTACTGCCCTTGATATGATCAAAACATGTCTCTTATCTACAATGTTTGTGTTGAATCAATCAGCTCTGCACAATCGCCGTATGAGTCAGTTTTGCAGCAGACCTATTGTTATGACTTACCCATCCGTCATTCTCCAGCAGCCAGTCTTTATTCTCCTCTCCCAAGTAATCAGCTATGGTCTCTGCCAGTCCCCTGCAGTTTCCGGACCCCTGTCCTAGTTCCTGCCCAGGGTCCAGCCCTGGCGTCGAGCCCTTCTGCTCAAGCATCTGTCTGGCCAGCACCCCAGTAAAGGTGAAAAGGGAAACAACCCTCCCCCAGTTCAAGTGTCCATCTCCCACCAGCTCCTCTATCACCTTCCCGAGGCCGGCGCAGGGGTCCGGCCCGCACTGCCTCAGGAAGGCGTGAGCGAGGGAGTGGAAGCGAGCCTGGTGCTGCATCTCCATGGCCTGGGCCAGGCGCCTCATGGCAGCGGCTGACTCGCTGGGAGGTTGAGGGGCTGGCCGTGGGCTTGTGCAGCACAGTGACAGGTAGTCCTCTGCCAGGGCCAAGGTCTCTTTCCACAGCCCACACGACATTTTCTACGTGGGGGGGGGGGGGGAGACAATTCACTTAACTTAATAAATGATGGGAGCCTGCGGTGACATCAAGACTTTGCAAAAAAAAAAAATATAGAAAACAGAAAAGTTGGCTTTTTCTTTTCCTGAAAAACGACCTCGACCATTAGTTGATTATTAAAATTATTGCCGTTTCAAATTCTGCCATCTGACTCATTAAATCAACCAACTGTGTCAGCTTTAGACCAATTAACTGTTTCTTCCATTGGAAGTGCTGAATGGACCAGACACTACCATTCGCTCTGCCTGGTTCACAGTTAGCATCAGCTTTCCTTAGAAATAACCTAGAGACGTTGTTATTATTATATTCAACACTGGCCAATTTCAGTTTTTTATTTTGGAAAACAAACAGAAAAGATGTAAAAATCGGCTGTAAAGACCTGTGCGTGTTTCTTTGGCTTCTGAACCACTGTATCTTGCTAATTCAAGCCAGTTATCAAATTCTACGGTTAACCTTTCACAAGGCATGTTAGCGTTAGTGTTGAATGATAGCCCGCTAACAGCAACGCTAGCAATGGCGTTAACAGCGACAGACGCAGCTAAATTAATTAACGGAAGCCCTCGGTTAATGATGGTGGAGACTACGTTAACGTTAACTTAATAGCCTGACAAACCGACATAAATAACACTGTAGTCTGGGGGTCGCATAACGTCAACTATCCGTTTGTAAAGGGCTTTTAACGGGTGAGCTTGCAGCTGCCTTTGCTCCGCTAACAAACCGCTGATCTGTCACCAGAGCAATGGAGGATTACACAAAGGACCACATTCACACAGGCTACGGTGCGCTAGCTTAACTGCGAGAGCCACATCTAAGCAAAAAAACGCCGTTTTATACCATTATTCAAACACCTCTGTGCGGCAAGAGCTTTACATTTCCCAAATTGACACATATAGCTACAAATAAGTCAAATGTATGTTCCCATTTGTAAAAGAAACAAAAGCTTACCCTCCCAGCGATATCAGACTGCTCTCTGCACATACGGACGGCGGAAGGACAACCTTGCTACACTCACAGTTTCACTTGAGCTGGCTGCTCATTTATCGCCTGACTCCGCCTCCGCTTCGGCTATATGTACACATCTGCTCGCCGCAAAAAAACCCGTAAAAGTCCCGTTGTAGCTTCTGTAATGGAACCAAAACCTCTGCCACTGGAAAGCGAATAACACACCTGATTACGTCGACATCTTTGTTATCGTTCACACAAGGGGAAAGAACCAAAAGGGGCTGCAACACATATACTTATTGAGGCTAAATAATTGTGTTGTAATGAATTGTCCTGGCACAGTATTCGTGCCTTAAATTGTTAATATAGGCCAAATATACTGCTCAAAAAAATAAAGGGAAAACTTAAACAACACAATGTAACTCCCAACTGTTCCCTTTATTTTTTTGAGCAGTGAAAAATACAAGTGATGTTTCATTCTGAAAAGTCAGCTTCTCAAAAACCAACATGGCTCAGTTCAAAATTTTGTTTAAAACAAATCTCATCTCTTCTCTTTCAGGATTTTGACATTGGATGATTTGCTAACACACTTCATGGTGATGTCTTGAGACATGTCTTAGGTGTATTGAAAGTTGTAGGCCTATCTGTAAGGTGTCAGTAGCTTACTCATACAACTCTAAAATCACAATCTTAAAAAATACACAGGAAAGAGGCCTAACAATTGCAGTAGTTTATAGGGAATAATCAAAGTAACAATATAGTGTGTGTGTGTGTGTGTGTGTTTATGGGTAGATCTGAAATGATTAGTTGATTTGATTAATCGATGGACAGAAAATGTATCTGCAACTATTTGGACAATCAATTTTTCTCATCTTTTAGGCAAAAATGCCATTTCCAAATGTGACAATTTGACTTCTATGGAAGTAAATTGAGTATTTCTGTATTTCGAGTGTTGGTCTGGCAATTTCAAAATGTCACTTTTCTATTTCTGACATTTTAAAGACCAAGCAATTCATTGATTGCTCATGAAAATAATCAGCCAATGGATCCGTGATGAAAATAATCATTAGCTGCAGCTCTAGCTGCTCCGGGATGTGATTAACTTCACAAGTATTGTGAGCTAGAGATGAAAGCAACTGTTGTCATTATCCCTAAAATTTTACTCTAATCACATCCCACAGATGTTAAAGTGTAACATTGGCTGATTTCATCACAGAAATATGTTTTTTTTAACACAAAGTTGTGGCTAACAGGAGACCCAGTGGCCTGAGATGATGTAAAGCAAAGATATTGGTTGACTTAAATGACAGCAAAACCTAATGAAATGCTCTCACACATAACACATGTCCAGGTAAATTCCACGATGTCATCTTCATGGGACGAATCTAAACTAAATATAGGTCTCAGTTGGGGCAGCCAGGTTTCAAATCTGCTCTGAAAACGCTGAGAGCAGACCTGTGATTGTAGGATTTGGTTTCATTCATCATAAAACGGTCCAACTCCTCTCACTCTCAGTGTGTCACATCCCAATTTGTACACTACACACAGTACAGCTCAGTGATCAGCATGAGGAAGTGAAAACTGCAGAGAATGTGTTTGCAGTCAAATGAATGGCGGTCAAAGCAAATAGTTTGGTGCATCTGGTGATATATTTAGGTACTTTCTCTGTATGGTAATACCCATGTCTCCTCCATCAGTTCTGTTTTCTCCTGCCGTCATTCACTACCCTCTCGCTCTGCCTTAGGGTTTCCCTCTGCGTGTTACCCTCTTCGAATTCCAGAAAACCTTTAATTCTGTTGAAATAGAAGAAAAGGGCTGAGCTCAGACTCACAGGAGTATGCTTTAAACGTTGATATGCACTCCAGGTGTTTTTCACCGTGAGTGAAAGGAAGAAGCCTGCTCCACTTCTTATAGGAGCGACTCACTTGTTTTGGTGCCTTTCTCTAAAACACTCAGGGGATGTTGTGAGATACGTAAAGTGATGATGCTAGTTTTACATTTTGAATAATAATTTTAATACTATTCTAGACAGCCATTGGTTCCACTCATTTCCATGGGGCATGAAAATTAAATGGCACGCTCTTGAAACTTGCTTAGCTTCACAGTGAATGTCAAGTCGACATAATTTTTGGTCAACGTTGCTTTGTCATTGCAGAGTGCAGACTTCATACAGACTTGATATGCACTGTGGTGGATTACATAACTCAAGTAAGGTTTGAGAGTCTGCCAATAGATTTACATATTACCGAGAGATGAATGGAAACCATTGGATGCCTGGAATGGTAGAAAAAACAAAATATCTTGAACACATCAGCAGAGTTTTCAAAGTTGTTATTTGCGATGTAATATACAGTACATGCATTTGGAGTAAATAGTATTAAACATGCAGAATCACTGGTATGCTCCAACAGGTGACATTTTATATTGATTAGTCTCATCTTTAGCACACAATAAAGATGTGCTCTTCTCCCAGGATATGTCTTCTTAAATTATCTAAGTGATTCCTTTAAAAAAACACTTTATACTTTTCATAGCCAAATGTTCCTGTTACAATTGTGATGCAATGCAATGCTTCCTGGTGGCACAAACTGTAACTAAAGAAGTGTTTTTCAGTACTCTAGCTTCCCTTGAGCCCATTTAGTTGCCTGTTTATTTGAAAAAGCAGGATACCCTCCAAGATAACAGTTTTTCTTACTAAGAATATTGTCTCCAAAACACACGCACAGAATGGCCTGTGAGAAATAGTAACACTTTCGTGCTCAAGTGTACTTTCACGACAACGGACTGTGGGGTTCAAACGGTCCAGGTAGTCTTCTGTAGCTAATCACATGACCATAATGACAGAACCATCAGGTGTCAGCCTATTTACATTTCTCATGCAAATTTCAGCCATTAGGACTGGATCTAAGTCAACCTCGGAGTCAGGAGGCTGCAGCTGAATGAGTGAGATGTTGGGTCACCTTTATCTGTTTTTGCAAAGCGTGTTTTCGTTTCAGCTCCAGCTGCACATAAAGCTTCAGGTGAGGTTGTAAGAGCTGAGTGACTTAAAGGCAGAAGAGAACAAAAAGGTACAAAAAAAAACCAACTTAAAATCTACTTCTTTATTTTTCTCACAAGAAATGTGCCTAAGCTGATGAGGTTTATGTATATTGAAATAAGAAAAATCTGTGGCTACATTTAAAGTTGTCTCCCTTTGGATAATCATGGCAGAGTGCCACAGTAACAACAACAAGAGCAGCGTGTACACCCGCAGAATGTGTGGTTCTCACAGGAGAGGTGACAGTGAACCGATGTGCATGATTTACAAGACAATCGCTGATATCATCTGCAGGTCTTACATGGCAGAGCAGAAACATGCTGCTGGTTGGCTTTCACACTCGCAGTTATTTCCCACTATATTACCAATAACAATGACATAATTATAAAGTCAGTCATCAGGCTAAAAAATAACAAAGATTATGAATCCAACCTCAATCAACTGTCTGTTCAGATGAATCCCCACCCTACAGTTATGATACGATGACATATTCTCAGTCAGAGGAGACGTTTTATGTTTTTGTGCCTCTGTGTTTGTCAGACTCAAGGTTTGTATAAACACACTCCTGCAGTAGTGTTGATTTCAGACAGGGACTTGCAGTCGTGGCAGTAACATGCAGTAATGCTGGCGCTGTCTTTGCTGGATCACAATGGCGATATAAACTCTAGGCCCAGATCTGCATGAGAGAAGTGTGATGGGTTAAAACATAAAACATTTCTAATCATTTTTAAGCATAAGTTATGAGCTCAAGAACCTCAACATACAACCAATTTTTTGTCTAAAAAAGCAAGAATATAGGCCTGTTGCATACTTGGATGGAGGGTTCCTGCTTTTAACAATGATAGTGTATCTGTTCTTTTAGAAAAGAAATGTAGTATGTTAAAATTAGGACATGGTTGGCCACGCTTTGACTGAAACCTGTCTCTTAAATCTTTCAGACTCCCCTCCTCATCCAGTCAAAGGTAAGTAGCCCAACCTAACGTGATACAAATGAACAATAATCAGATCAATATGATCCAAACATGTACATTGGACTGGACTGATTAGTTATAATCCTAACCCATTTTACAAAAAAGGACACAATTCATATATCAATATTATTAAATAGCTCAATGTTATCCTCCCAATGAATGTATTCAACCCAGCTGTTGTGATGTGATTTTATACCTCAAAAAAGTTATGAACAAATAAGAAAAAATGAACAACAGCTAAATGGTAACGTCAAGCTGAGTAGGGAAACTCCTGCTCACCCGTAAGGTGTTGTCCCAGGAGGCAGAGCAGAGCGCTGTGCCATCAGGTGACACTCTGACTCTACTGACGCGGTTCTCGTGGCCAAACAGGACCGAGACTCTACTTCCCTTCAAAACATCCCACACATTGATGGTGTAGTCATTGTAACCAGCGAAAAGCAGGCGCCCTGTGGGGGTGAGGAGGGGAGAAAGTGAAAGAGGAAGTGGGGAATTTGGAATAAGGGGAAGTAGAGACAGACAAAGGATTGGTTGAAATTGTGAAATGAAATTCTTCCTTGTAACACTATAAATTGCTTTATTTATGTTGTAACACTGTATTTAGATGCAGAAGAGATCACAGACGAAACTGAAAAAGTGTCTTTTTCTCAGAAACCAAGTCTGGCATTTTCTGAACTCTTTCTCAAGTCAAGTCCACATTTATAGAGCACATTTGATTCAACTTAAAGTGCTTTACAAACTCCTTACCACTCAGCGAGAAGTCCACAGTGGAAGCACCGAATAAGATGCTGTCCTTCTGGTAGACGGCTACCTCACGGTCAGCTCGCAGATCATAGAAACGGCACTGAGGAACACCAATAAACATGCAACAACAGACACAAACAGGACACGCAATGGTAATTTCAGCCGAAATGATGATGATGGAACCAAAGGAATGGCATTAAGCCAAGTTTAGGAACCATGAAGGATATTTGTATGTACATGTATTTATTTCTGTTCTGGAGTCATTTTGTTACCTCCAACATCAAAGTGACTCAGACTGAGTCCAATAGATGAATTGACTTTGTGCACATGCACTGAGGAGGTCATTTTAACAATCTTGCACAGGACACATCACAACAAACTGATAAGCAGGTCAAATGACGTGACTCACCGTGGCATCATCGGAAGCAGAAGCAAATGCATCTCCACTGGGGTAGTACCTGAGCACACATGGTAGGATTAGATATATTGCTGCACCACTGAGTTTTCTATATGAAATAAGTGAGTAATCCTGCTTCTTGAACAGCATCACAGGGCTGAAACTTGGTCTTGGTCTTACTCTAATACAGTAGATGAACAAATCTCGTCAATGTAAAAACATTTTTATGCTCCCTTTTATACAACTCAACAGTTCCCAGTTTTCTCAACACTTATAGATTCTTTGAAAAGCTCTTCTCCTTTAATGGATATTTTGCACACCCAATGAACAATCATCCATGAAAAGCTCAGATATGAACATGCAACAAAAGCATATATAAAAAAAAAAGAATATTAGTTGCTCCCAAACTGCAATCCAAATATTTTTTCCACAAACCTAGACAACTGGAAAGCTACATCAAAAAGTTATTTTAGATCAGATGCAGGTTCCAGTTTTTTAGACCCTTAGGGTCTCATAACATTTTACCAAACTGAAAACATGATCTACAGTAAGAGCACTACAGTCACTCATTTGTTAAAGACAAAAACATTAAAGGGTGGGAAAGTGCATCAGCTGTTCTCTGTGGCGCGGAGCATGTGCGCAGACATACGTGAATAAAATGCCTTCGTTCATCAAATCTCCATTTGTAATAATAATAGCAGAAGTAGAAGTACGAACTTGACTACCACTTCTACGCTTCCCCTCAGTGCGACAACAGTCATCGCTGTCGAGTAAATTCTCTGCCTCACTTAATAAAAGAGACGCTGAGAGACTTTTGTTTTTTATCAAAGAGCTGGACTCACTTTACACAATTGATGTCGGACTCGTGGCTCTCAAAAGACTGAATGTTCTGTCCAGAGCGCATGTCCCACACGTTGGCCTTCTTATCACAGCCCTGATAACACACACAAACACACACACACACACACACATAAACACACACACATAGAAGAAAGAAAATATTATATATTATCCTGTAAAAATCCAATTTCCTCGAAATATCAGTGTTTCATGAAAACCCTCAATGCGAAGGCCTGAGTTACAGGTTTCGCCACAACTCTATCTCTCTCACCCCAGAGACAAAAGTGTTTCCAGTCTCAGATGGGGCGAGGTCCAGGGACAAGACATCAGATGTGTGGCCATGGAAACTCTGCAGCAGCTGCCCGCTCTCCACGTCCCACAGGGCACATGAGCCGTCACCGCTGGAGGTCAGGATCTAACAGACACATACACATGGACAAATGCACCACACATGTTCAACATACACACAAAAACACAGAGACAAAACAGACATCAATATGAAAACATAAATCTTATTTTACTCCAAAGTATAGTCGAGCAAAGGCAAGACATGTATGTTCAGTATATTTTGTAACATTTTCAGAACCCAAAAGAAGTAACGTCATCTCACCATGGAGGTTTGTTAAAAACACTGTAGTAGGATTTATAGAGGGAACTGTCGATACCAACCTACAGCTTAAAAACCGCAAACACTGGCTTCCTTATTACGCCAGTGAACCATACACTGTAGGAACTAGACCGGAGGAAGTGCCATTCCAGAGGGACTTTGATGGGTAAATTCTGTTTGGCTAAAGGGTGAATGTAGGCTGAATCGGGTTTAACTAGGTGACCACTGCTGGTGGTCATAAAAAGAAAGAATATGGATTAAAATGTGATGCTAAGAAATAATTCTCAAATTAATTCAGAGAAACTTAAAAAAAAAATTTCTGTTTCCATAAATAAAAAATAAAACAGCAGGATTTGGTTGAATCTAGAGAACCTAACGCATTTCTTTTTGTTACAATCACCTACACAATGCATATTAAATGTTTTTGTTTTTTGGAGTTTAAAAACACTTAAAACTGAGAAATGAAACCGCCAAAAATACACATGAAGTAACTGACTTGCAGGAATAACATAAGTCTAAGTTTATTGAAATTTCATTTCAGTGCACGTGATCATTTTGACCTCACCAGTGGCTTAAAAGAGACAGAACAACATCATCAACATCTTCTTTCTAAAGTCTGTTTTAACAGCGTGGACAGACTGTGGAGAAATGCCGTAGAGCTATTGTTCTTTAGTGATTAAATTGAATGGCACCATGACTGTAGCTGTTGTCCTTTATAAGCACATACCTACAAATGGTAGACACACACACATACATCTGACAAAATCCAAAGGTCAGCACCTCCCCACCAAAACAGAAAACTCTCACTGTCCATCATGTATCCACACACAAACAAGCACACAAAATGCCAAAATGTCAGCGATTCCTCTGATGAAAACAAATTATGGGCACTTAGAGACACATGCCGACATCAGAGATCCCTGCTGGCTGGTGGATCAGAGAGCTCCTGCTGGATGACCTCAGGCCCCAAAACACACCACATCCTGCCTGCACTGAGAGGTAGCTCCAGTTTCAACATGAATGCAATTATCAGTAAGCCAAAATTACTGACACACACAGACAGATAGGAACTCCACTGATCTAACAAAAGACCTTTGCATCAGTCTGACTTTGCTTACTACCACCTGCATGTCACCATATATTAAATATGTGCAAGGGGTTCATTAAATTACCCAGTGATCCCACATGTAAACGTCTTTTCTAATGAGAAAGCCTCATTAAACTCATAACTCACATATCAGCAGATCTTATATATCAAAACACACCAAATGAACGTCAGTGGAATACTTAAATGTTGCTCTCAGTTGGACATGCACACACACAACAACACAAGACTGTGTGTCATCCATACTCTCCTGTTAACAGCCTTTAAGGCTGCTTGAAAATGTGGAACCAGTCTTTCAGTGTAGACCGCAGCTTTGTGCTCCAAGGTCTCTTTTCATGGTATAAAGGCTGCGAGCTGCTCGTGTGTGTGCATGTGTCTTTGTGTGAGAGACGTGACTGTGCGTGTTTGAGAGAAAGACAGGAAGAACACATGCATATGTGTGTCTGTGTGTTAAATGTTCTGCCCTCAGGTCAGCGTGCTCCACTCTTTCCTAGATAAAAGCCACTCAGCATCTATTAATACACCCAGGATAGAGGACCATCACCCCCCCCCCCGTCCCTTTTCTGCCCCCTCCTCAGCCCTGCCTTCCATTTCCCCTCTCCTCTTCCTCACTATCCTCTGTCATTGATGCGCCCCTGCCTTGCTGAGGGCCAGAGTGGAGTAAATGATTAAAGCCAAATATCTCAGGCCAGTCCCTTTATGTTCTCCTTTTGAGTTTGTCCCTTACTTTCCTTCTATCCTGTTGGGTAGTCACAGGCACAGCCAACAAAAAAGTGTAGTTGATGCCGACTCATTAACCTTCAATAGACAATCATCTAGGCAAAAAACAAAACAAAAAACATGATGCGACAAAAAACAAACAACTAAAATACAACATTTTAAATAAATGTATAAAATCAGAATATTTTGAAGATCATTTCACATTGCTGGTGCATGTGTCTTGCTGATGAAAGTCAACAGGACACAAAGGCTCTATAGGTTTTAACATGATGTTGGTGGTTTAACAGCTGAAGCCCGTTAATTGTACAGACTGCGTCAGGGCAAAACATGAATATACTCCATATTTTCAAGGTAAAAGGCAAGTGTTCATTTAAATTTGCAACACTGTTAATAGAAGTCAGCAGCTGCTTCATCTCATGGAAGACCTCCAGCTGAAGTCCTTTCTCCACCAGACAATCATACCACAACTCTAACTTTCAAGTTAGAGTCAATTTTAATTATTTTATCTACAAATCTTACAAGAATCCCGGTTTGTTATGTGGAAAAATGCTTGTAATCATTGATAATGGATTGCAAAAGTTTACTTCCAGCTCCTCACAGGGCATTTAACTGGTGCTCACCTGCATGTCCGAGTTGGTGAAGGTGCATCCCGATACATAGTTGGTGTGCATGGCGACCGACTTCTTCTTTGCAGCCAAGTTCTCGTTTTGGTCCAGTGACAGCGGGAACACCGAGCACTTGTTATCCAATCCGCTTTTGAAGGAGGAAAAACATCAGAGGTTAAGTGACGGGTCTCATACCAGTGGGGGGAAACCTCACTAGATCAAACAGCATAAAATGACCATGCAGGGTTTAGGGTACGAATATCAGCCGAGTTAGTAATTCAGTATTTTGAATAAAACATATTCCAAGTAGCATCTAATTTAGTGCCACTGAGCTATAGCAGCAGCAGTCACCAGCTATTTTATGCAAAATACGTTTCTACTATACAGTTTTTATTTATTAAAAATATAACTACATGAGTGCGAAGAAGGACGTTTAAATTATTGATATAATGCAAAGTTACACTTGAGTACTATGAGAGAATTTCTCTCAAATATGTATATTTTCTGTATCATAGTAGGTACTACTTTGTATTTACCAAATACATTATTTCACTTGACAGTGGCATTGATTTTTGATTATTGGAAAGAGTAGCAGTTTATCAAATCTAGGCAATAAAATGAGAAATTCTCTGTACTCACCCACACGCCACAGCACAACCTGAGGGAGCATAAGCACACGTCATAACCCATGTACACGGCAGGGTCACCCCATGTTCCTGTAACACACAGATAGCACAAACACACACACACAGCCACACAAATGGCGGGAGAAAAACATGAATATGGTATTTGTGGTAATTCATTATTGGTGAGAAAATACATTCTCTTTAATGAACATAAACCAAATGTTCTCTCACACATATACACAGCTGCAGTGAGCCCGGATGTGGTGAGTATTAACAGGGATTATGTTCAGTGTGGTTATGACTGCTCCATCAAGAGGGGCACGATGGTTAAACCAGGCTGAATCCTGGCTGTCATTCAAGTGCACTCAGGCGCACACACACACACACACACACACACACACCGACAGTCACTACAGGGGACAGATGGATAGATAATCTTTAAACGCATATTTCCAAGTGATCGTGTTGCGCCCTCTCTCTTGGAGGAGCATGGCAGCAGAGGATGACCCGCCCACCCACTCAACACCAGTACATATGGTGAGGAGAACATGAGCATCTGAGCATGCAATGGAAATAAACAACACTTCCATAACAGAGCGGAGAAGTGCGTGGGGTTAAATTGGGCAACCAAGCTCCTGGAAGTAACAGTCCTATTCATCGACGGTTTTGTGTGACTGTTCGTGCATTTCGTCTCTTGGATGGACACTAAACTCAGCCTTTTGATTTGTGATGACTGACATTACTGAAGGAAAAAAAAATCTAAAACATAAGACAAAATGCAAAAGGTTAGGAGCTCGGTCAATGAAGAGTCCCGTTGCAGTAA
Source organism: Coreoperca whiteheadi (assembly GCA_011952105.1). NCBI lineage: Eukaryota > Metazoa > Chordata > Actinopteri > Centrarchiformes > Sinipercidae > Coreoperca > Coreoperca whiteheadi. Next base: position 23,777,870 of record CM022485.1, read on the forward strand.
GAAACATCCAGCTGAGCTCAAAATTCTGTTGTCCACAACAGCAAATGACCGATAAATTAGAGCCTGAGTTTGTCGTGCTTGTTGAATTACTTTATTGTTGGATTAAGGATCTACTGGAGCTGAACTCTGATTTCTTCTCCATGTTCGCTACGTCTCAAGGGTATTGTAGTATTTATGAGGCTTTTGACATATGAAACTGATAAAGAAATTAATTGTTTAGACATGAAGGTAAAACATTAACAATGGATGTCGATAGTGTCATTGAATTATTCAATACATTTGTGTGTTTCTGAATTGAATACTGAGGTTAAAACTTTCAGATACAGATTTATAGTGATGAAACGTCTTCACCAGCGTATCCTCAAATTTCTCTCCACTTTGGCTCCTGTCGTAAAAGTACAACCAACCAAGGAATATCAGACCTCCTCCAAATGTAATTTGATGAAGAGGTTTTCTGTATATCTGAGTCCTTAATTCATGTCCAAAAAGTCTTTTTTGAAGTCTTTTTTCTTCTTCTAAAGAATCTAAAGTTTTTGATATTCAGCGCCTTAATTTATGGTAATTTATTACTCAAAGGACTTCACACATTCTCTTACATGTGCACAACAAGAAACATCACATAGACCTCTACTCACCTTATTGAGAGTGAATCCATCCCAGACAATCACTTTTCCATCCTAGATTAGAAAGAAAAATAAATCAGCATTACTTTAGGGTTACATAGCATAAATATTAACATTGTTGTGTCATATATACATTTGAATTAATATTAGGTAACGATACTGCACTATATTTCTCTTAATGTACTGCATCGCATGTGTATGTGTGTGCACATGTGTACCTGGGAAGAGCTGACTAGACGACGTTTGTCTTTACACCAGTCCATACACAGCACCTTGTTCCCATGACCCTTCAGCACACGTCTGGTCTTTATGGAGACAGCACCCAACACCTCAACCTTCTCAGCCACCTGGTGCACTGAGGTACCAACACACACACACACACACACACACACAAATCAGTCGGTTTTGTAAGGTTTATAACAACTTTTAACTGCCAGTGGTAGTTGTGCTTATAGTACAATTTTGAGGTAGGCAACTTCACTGTAATGGAGTTTTTCTACAATGAGGCATTCTTACTTTTACCTAAATACAGGATTCCTCCACCACTTCCATGTTACTACTAAAACATTGACTGGAGGCAGTGATATTGACGCACATAAGCTACTACACTCTCAGCATCATCACTAAACTGTGATCTGACTGTAACTTAACAACTCACTTCATGACAACTTCCCTTCACAGAGAGCATCGGTTATAGCCGTTATAACCGTTAGCTATGAGCAAAACGGCAGGCTGACAGTTCACCTACATGTTGAAAAGACGAGGTAATTAACGAGCTGCCACCTGTCAAACTTTTTAGTCGTGTTGCGAACAAACGCCGTGACTGAGAGCTGTAACGTTAACGGTCCCGGACACTTACACTCTATGTCGTTCAGCTTGGCCCGCTCCTCCTCCAGCTTCTTCTTCAGACTCTCGCTCTCCCTCTTCAGGGACGCCAGGCTTTCCCCTTTCTGGAGCCCCTGGCAAGCCATCTTCGAGAGGCAACAGCCCCACACACACACACACACACACACACACACAGGGAAGAAAAGAAGAGGGAACGGGAAACACGGGAGAAACGGGAAAATGTAAGGCAACGGGACGGCTGCTTAATGTCCGCGAGCGCGACAGTGATGCTGCCGCGCGTGTCACACTCAGCTCGTGCTCTGCTTCGGTCTCTCAGCCTCCCCCTCCTCTTCATCCTCCGCGTTCACATACATTTAACAGCACCACAGGCGTTTGGACACGCGTAGCTACACCGCTGTAAAAGCAGCTTTGAGCCTTCACCATACTCCCATAGTGCAAATATGTCGACAAACATAATCATTTCTAAACATTTTCTGACCCTTGACCTTTTCATAATAGCCTACAAGTTACTCTGTCTTTCTGTCTCTTTAAGGTCTGCTGAAACTGATAGGTCCCACAGCTGCATTTCTTTATTTAGTAGTACTTTTACTTCATAATTTTAAAGTACACAGCTTAATTAATTCCTGATCAGGGTTTGATGCACGTCAAAACACACTAAAGCTGTGATACTGTACCACCTTAATATTGAGCAAAACATTAGAGTTAAAGGAAGGCAGTGTGATTACTATTATTATTGAATAATGAGACTGAATGTTAGCTCTGTAATGACATTGCTGCATATTTACTTGTTAACCACCCTTTCTGCAAGTTAATTTTTAAATGGCAATAATTTGTCTGAAATTAAAATCATGAATGTATAGAAACATACCCAAAATAGCTGAACCATGTTGAAATAATCCCCTTTCCTGTAACCAACTTAAAAAGGCAACATTTCATTTTGATTGGCTCATTTTCCCAAAAGATCATTAAAATGTCATCTAATATAATCATGAAATCAAATCTAAAAGTCAATGTGAAAGAGGATATATTGTAAAAGAGTTGTCTGTTGGATAGGCCTGTAATGTCAGGGCCACAGGGTTGAAACAGTGTGCAGATTGTCTGTCAGTTGCTGTTACTGATTGGTTGGTGTACAAATTGTGGGACCAATTAGAAAGTTTGAGCAGAGCATGACAAGGTGGAAATGATTAAATAAAATTTGTATTAGATAAATATCTCGTTAGACATACACTACACACTGCAAATGTTGCCACAGTTTGCAATGACATTATGTGGTAGCTGTTTAATGAGGAGAAACTGAAAGGAAAACATCACGTACCACTTCCACACAGAAGGAGCAGTAGTTGATGGCTTCGTTCTTAATGTAGATGTTCATAAGAGGACTGGCTTTACTGCAATTGTCGCAGGGGCCAAAAGTGGCCGCCATGAACGTCTGGTCACACATGGCTGCAGATGATCACCAACACGCCTGTGGAAAACACAGACACAAACTTAAAGATCAATTCAATCAGACACACTACACGTTGGAGATTTTAGGTTTTATTGATTTCTGTACTGGGTTGTGACCACTTGGCCTGTGTGTGTGTGTGTGGGGAGGGGGGGGGGGGGTGCTAGGAGATAAGTACTTGGTAATCTACTCCTGCCTGATCCTTCTCTGAGCTCCAGAGGAGAGGAGTGCAGCACAGCTATTCTTGGAACTGCAAACATCCAGTACACACTCGGAGTATAACGCAATAGCATAATGACAAACTCTTTGTATGGCCTTTTGCATCACTTCAAACATGTACATTTTATCTCTACTGCACATGTAATGAACCTTTATTTGAAGCAGCTGCTTGTTTTCTAATTGTAAATCTTCCAATATAAACACAAAAATAACGTATATCTAAGATAAAATAATTACATAAGACACTGATGTGTGGTTTCCTTCACTTTGTTCTATGAGATTTTCTGAAAAATGTCTGCAAACATATACATATTCAGTTCTTCAATTAATGCCAATATTATACAGTGTACATAATGTATATATATCTATTGAATCAGTAATGGGCTGCCATTAGGTTCATGTCACAGTTGACTCTCGGTGGCCAATACTCCAAACTCAATTCATCATGAGTGAACTTGTCACTAAGGCTGTTGAGATAATCATGTTGCTGTTTTTTGTGCAAAATGTACACAACATCTCCTTAGCAGAAACAGGAAAGATGTACAATCAAACTCCCTCCATTCTTATCTAAATGATATTTATTTTTCTATTTTACAGGCTGGTTTATTGCAAGTTATAAAGTGTACACTCTCTAGTTACATTTGCACAGCAGAATTCATAACTTGAACCCGTATGTAAAACAGCCACATCAATGATAAAATCTTACCTCACAAAATAATGTTTTCCCTCTCGGTGCAGCAGGTGTTTGTCCCTGGAGCACTAAGTTGAGTTTTTCCGGTGAAGAGGATTGTGAGGGAGGCACAGAAAGGGAACAGTAAGCTTCTTAGTAAAGTGGTTAAGCTGTGACTCTGCTCTGCTTTTACCTCCATGCAGCATTACATGGAAAGTTTAATTTACAATCCAACCCAATACGCATTACTGATTAAATATTTAAATATCCCTGGGAATACCTGAAACTGCATGATAGAATACTACTGATAATATTACTGTACTTTACATGCCTCCAGAAACTGAAAAGATTACTCAGGGAAATCTCAAAGGTCGCATTTTATCAGTGTTATAAGACAGATACAACATATTTTTTTCGGCTTTTTGTACAATGTTGTAATCAGATTTGTGTAACCCAGTTGAATCTATTACATTTAGCTTTGATTACCTGCAGGACTTAGGTCACGTGCTGTCACTAAAATAGCATAAATTAGACAGTTTCCCCTCTGAAGAAAAATTAAAATGAATATACAGCTTCTCCAATACAGATCAATATTGCTGATTCAGTATATTTAATGGCCAGACATTTGATAGTATAGTTTTTTTGCTACTAATAGATGATTTCTGGGTGTTCCTTATTTTTACCATGACTGAAAGAATCACTTTTTCACAAATCAAATAAAAGAATTAAAAAAAATAAAAATTCTCAAAAACCGAAATAATCTCTCACAGACAGTCCAACAGTGCTGAAATCTTTTATTTTACTTTTACAGATGACAATTTATTCCAAGTTTCTTAACGGTGAACACATTCACTAAGCACAGCTACCAGAAACTACCAACAGTCCAGTTTGTCAAATTGTACACATGGGTCAGAGAGGAAACATTTGGTACTGGCTCCAGCATGTTCACACCAGTACTGCAACAGCTGGGGTGATGATATATCTTTTTGTTTTTAACAATTTTTTGTTTTAATGGCACAATCAACGCTAGTGCTGATGACAACAATGGTAATTTATAGTGTCTACATCGTATCATACAACCAACGCTCTCCTTAATGTAAAAACGCAGAGTGAAGGAAAGACACTTTCTTCTGTTTGAGAGCCCAAGAGAAGCCCAGGGGAAACAAGACGGCGCAGCTCTGCTCAACAAAACAAAGCAATGAACGAACAGGTATTTGTTTTTCTCCTCTGGAACTAGGCCAGCCTTCCCACTCTGCACTCTCAATACATCAGTCCACGCGGACGGTCTGACCAAGTCGCAGAAGGCTGGTGAAATTCACAAGAGTGTGTCTTCTTACTTGTGGCTTGCATTAATTGTTTTAATAAAACAGCTTGAAAAAAATAAATAAATTGCCCACTCACACAGGGAAGGTGGTAGAGGAAGCTTAATGGGCCACAGTTCATTAAAAAGGCAGTGGGAGTCAAAGGAAGAAAGGCTCTTGAATGTGAAGCATTTTGTCTTATACAGTCCAAACCCATCGATCATTTGTGTCTAAAAAATGCATTTTGACTGCTGGCTGAACAGAGCAACCCATATGTGACACCAACTGCTGGACAAAAGGACACCTTATCAAAATTAATAATGATCACATTTAACAATTTATATTCATTTTACAGTGGATAAAAAAAATACTACACTGACAGAACAAAACAATGCCACAATGTTCATCATGTGTAAGTCATTCAGATAGCAAATCATTCAGATAAGGCTTTGTCCACAATGTGCAGCTAAAATCATGATACACTTCATTAACAACTTTAAACATTCATATGGTAATTAATTCCTTCAGTTACCTTCTAACTTGCCACAACCTGCAGATATGTACTCTTTACACAAATTTTAAACTACCTATTAATCCAAACAATTTAACAAAAGGCAGATTGATAACATGGTCCCAATGAGAGCATATGGATTTCAAATTAATTAAAAATACAAGTGCAGCACAAAACAACTTAATACACATACTGACTTCTCTTTTCTCCACTTACAATTAGTTTTTTGTCTGTAGGTTGTTCCTGTCAGAGTGGTCTGCTCAATGTGGCTTTTAATGAGATACTTCACCTTGGTAAAATATTTTTATTTCTAAGCAAGTACTGTATTTTCACCAGTTCACTGATATTTCCCCGGCTCTCACTATTGCAAAAACATTGTGATCTACGCTTCCTTGGTTGGTCGGCTGCTTCAGAAGAATCATTTTTAGACTATAAAAAACATGAAATCAAAAATGGTACTGACTCCAGTTTTGGTGGCCATTCCCAATCTCCTACATATGTAAGCACCTTGAAAAAAAAAATATTCTATCAAAGTGAAATATCTGGTTGAAAGGGTAAGGTCATTAGGCAAAAATTAGGTTCACATGAGGGCAAGAGGCAAATTTGGTTGACTGTTAATACTAATGGCACAACAGGAAGTAAATAAGAAAAAAGTGCTAAACACGAGGCAGCGAGGACAGTGTTAGTGCAGACTGAGGATTGTAACAACATGGGCAGATTCCCTGACACTCATCCAACAACTCTCAACCACACAGAGGTTTCTTTGCACAAAAAACAAAACAATAGCATGCGGGTTAATTTCTGATAACTGGTAATGCTGGTAAAGCCAGGCCCATGCAGGTTAGATGAGGGCAGCAGCAGCAGTGCATGCTTATACCGCGCTGTAGCCATACTGACTGAGTAATGGGTGTGGTGCAATATCACCCCCAGACTTTGAAAGCAAGTACCAAATATATTTAGATATATGATAGATGATGATAGATATCTGAACTGAAACTATCTGAGTACTGAACAGAAAAGTCAAAAATATAAACTTGCGGTTGCAACTCTGAGCTCCACATATTCTGTTGTTTTTTGCTAACAAAAGCCCATGTTGTGCTTTCTTGGCCACTGAGCAGGAAGGCATTGGTTGGACATTAGAGGAGAGGAGATGAGAGGAATTGCTCCACAAAGCTGCAGTTAGTGTTAGTGTGGGAATAAAGCAGAAAACATCGTTGTAAAGCTGTCAGAGAAACCTTCTCTGTCGACTCTGCTCAGTGATACATGGCTTTACGTTATACATTACTTTGATACAAAAGAAAATTACAATACTGAAATAAATAATTCCACATTGATAATAGTAAAACATTTTCAAAGCTCTGACTAGAGCTGTGACCAGAGAAAACAAGTAGAGAGGAGAAAGAAACGTTGGGAGCACAATACTCCCGGTGGTACAGCAATAAGCAGAGTGTAATGTTACAACCGTGGGTTTGTACTTGGAGTAAATATCTTTGTGCCAGTGTTTCTTGTGATGCTCACCTCTGGTCACAGCTGTAAACGGTATCAATTGTAGCAGGCCGAACCCTTGGCAGAGCTTGAACCTTGCACCTCGTAAATCTCTGAACCCATGCTACACTTCATCTGCCAGAAATGCAGGATAAACATGAAAAGCGACATCTCTAAGTTAAGACGTGACCTAACAAATAATCATATGTGCCCGGCACTCCTTAAACTATAGTACATCATTTACCTGATATTGACATAAAAAGCCTAATGGAACTAAAACTGTCCTCACAAAGCTGTTCACCTTGGGAAATGATGGTCCCATCCTTCATCTCGGACACGTTTTTCTGCAAAGAGAAAAGCTTCTAATCCAAAAAAGGGAGGGTGGGGACGGAGGTGAAAGCAATAAATAAAATACATGACATATATTATTAATATTTATATATAGATATATATAAATTGATATGATTGATCTGGTCCTGTGGCTTCTCTAAGAGGCAGGCATTTATACACGCAGTGGATGGATGATGGGTGTTTTACAGCCAGATTTAAATCAGTGGCGGCGACTGTGGGTGCTGTGTGTATCTGTGTGTTGTATGAGAGAGAATGTGAGTGTAGGCGTGCATGTGTACGTTCAGAGGATGTAAGTATAGTACAGATGCATGTTGAAAGTTCAGCATGTGGTGGAGTTTGTGTGTTTAATTTTGCATGTTGTGTGCGACCTGGGATATCTTAAATAACTGGATAACGTGTTTCTTTGTGACTTTTCAACTACATTTTTTGAACACAATTGCTCAAATTGTGTAAATACAAATACTAATTTTGGGAAGTTTGTGACGCTCAGAATTTCTTCTTATTTCTCTTGTCATGATTGTGTGTGTGGGGAAGTCTTTTTGGGCCTGGTTTAGACACGGGTGAGGAACCCCAGGTTAAGCGAGCTGGGGATCTGGATAGTTTCCAGGGCGAGGGAGGAGGGGTTGAATGGGAAAGTGACTGGATAAATCATCTTTGTGTCCATCAACAACTGGGGACTCTCACAACGGTCTCGCAAGCGAGTCTGAAGGGGAAAAAAAGAGCAAATGAGATGGAAATAGTTAAAATGCAGTTAAATTTAATTTGCGGGAAAATATTCTTCATCCATCACAATGAGAATCATACCTGCTTTCATTGTTACAACACAATTACGCTATGCTATAGTAATGCAGCTGCAAGCGTTAATTGATCTGAAATTTATAACTAATGTAATTTGGTAAAATGCATGGAAACCAGTCTGGAAGGTAAAAAAGTACGTTAAAGTACAATATATACACTATGATCTGTTTAGGAAAATGGTTGTTAGAGTAGAGAAAGTCCACCAAGTGTTGTCAATCTGCCAACTGAGGGTTGTTAATCAAAATCAAATTAAAATGAACATAACTAGATTAAATTTGTGCTATAATTTGGAAGACGTAATTCATGTCCTTACTGTTTATACTGTGCATATAATAGTAAGCCCGAAAAACAGTGTTGTATTGATACATCTGATTTAAATTACCTGTATGGTTCGTATGAATGCAACTGAAACTCTCTCCTCAAACTCGTTGACTGGAGTGTAAAGGTTCAGGACCTTCACGATCTGAAAGAGACATAACACAGAAAGGTTATTCCAACAAAAGCAGAATTTTACCTACAGTGGCTGGGTTTTCTTAGCCTTTAGACAGACCGAGGTTGAGAACAAATTATTTGAAAAACTGGTCTGGTTTATTTTAAAGTGGTGTAGCGAATGACAGGATGGTTTACCTGAGCAGTGGTGAGGGCCAGGCACATGGAGCAGATGGCCTCGGCATCCTCGTCAGTCTTTTTCTTCACCTGCAGCAGCTGAGCAGCCTGGATCAGAGGCTCCAGAGTTTCCTTGGCTCCGCATGTCATCAGACCTTTGTCTCTGAGCCACTCCTCCAGCTGGCTAACATTGTACCTGCACAAGAGACACACATCACAACAAAAATTGTTCATAATGAAAAACAAAACACAGGGGAAAAATACATCAAGCACACCAGCCACTGAGCAGCGACATCTCCTACCTGATCTGCATGCCTTTGCTCCAGGAGCACATGTCCTTGCGTAGCAGCAGGTTGTTGAGGGTGACGGCTCCGATGATGTAGAACTGCTGCTTCACCACCTGCTTGATGAGCTCGGGGTCGGTGCCGTGCTGGCACATGGTGGAGTGGAAGGCGCTGAGCTGCCGCAGGATGGAGTCCAGGGTGTAGGTGCCCTCGTCCGCAATGCTAGATGTCCGCTTACGGAGACCTGTGGGCTTCACCCCTGACACACCCTGGATGGTCTCGTGTTCCAGCATGCCAGAGACTGCAGGCAACACACAAAACACACACAGTAAGTAGTTGTATCGTATGCACATAAATACGAACAGGAACGGATAGGAACATGCACACACCTATCATGGGCTGGAGGATGTTCTCCATGCATTTGATCAGCTGCTGGTAGATCTGGATGGCCAGGTCACTGATCACCTGTCTGTACTCTGCCAGGTCGAAGTTGGACAGAGTGTGTTCGTTCTGCCTCTGTGTGTTGTACTTCATGAAGGCCTGAGACACGCAGACACAGGCAGGTACAGGTTCAAAAATAGAAAAAGGATAGGAAATATTTAGTCAATCTTTATCCCCAACAATTCAATTAAAACACTACTCCGTTCCAGCAGTGCATTAACAGTGGCTTGCTGGAGGAGAATTTATAATCATGAGAATTTAACACACAAAAAAAAAAAAAAAGACTAAATTGACTAGAAGTCTAGCGAACCCTATTTATGAATGTGTACATATTTGAGTGAGACAGTTTCTAGGTTTGTGAGCCAGTGTCACTCTCACCTCGTCTCCGCTGTATTGTTTCAGACAGTGTAAGAAGCGGCAGGTGTTCGCCAGCCAGAAGGAGACCGTCTCAAAGTCATCTCCTCGTTTCTGACAGGGAGAGGAAGAACAAACTGGAGTCAGTAAACCAACTGGAAATGGTCATACTGTAACTCTATCAGACCCTCTCCAACTCGAACATCCTGCAAATGACTGAAGTGTGGCAGTGTTGCTCATATAAAATGCAATAATCAAACACACTCATACATACCTTCAGGATCTTCTTAATACTGTTGATGGTTGAGGTGAGCAGAGTGCGGACCTTCTGGTCATCGTTGACATAGTCTGCGTGTCTCAGACACATGAACAGGATGTATGCCGGCAGACCTGGGATCAGATTAACGGCTACACCGCGAGGCTTCAGCTCTGGAGAGACAAGAGGAGCAATGAGTTCAATGATGGACTGAAGAGATCATCAGAGGAAACGTTTCTGCTGTGAAACAGATAGTTTTTAGATTTCAGGCAGCTGAAACTATGAATGAACCCTTAATTTATTTTAATTTTTTCACATCGTTACTTCCAGGCATTCCTGAGATATCGCCGTTGCAAGAGTGGGACAGACAGCCCAAAAACATTATGCCTCCAGCCGTTACTGAAATATTAGCTTAAGTGTTTATCAAACTGCAAACACATTCATTTATTTAAGGATGGTTATTTATTTAAGGACCCTAATTATCCACCTGTTTAAAATTAGTTCTTACCCAGGATGAGGTTCTTGACCAGTTTGAGCTCATCCTCCTTCTTGTACTCCAGCATCCCTTGGAAATCTTTCTCCCTGCGGGGAATGTTGACAGGGTGAATCGGCTCGTCCACCATCTGCCCTGGAGACGTCTGGCCCTCGGTCTGACCCGCTGGGAGACACACAAGGCATGACAGTCAGGCAACATACTGTACTGTAGCACTCAAACATACATATTTTCACATTCTCATTCCCCCTTTGCTGATTGATGATTTCTCCCGTACCTCCCATCTCTCCAATCCTCTTGGAGTAAACCTTCAGCTGCTTCTTGAGCTTGCGGATGGTTCGGTCTTGCTTCTCCAGCTGCTCCATCAGATCCTGAACCAGGCCGAGGCATGGAGTGATGGAGAGAGAGACGGTCAAAAAGAGAAAGAAAAGAGAGAAAATAGTGAGGACAAATGGTAAGCCTCTGACTTCTCAGTCTGCTTCACACTGTCGCCCTCCAGTGGTGAAAAGGAACACTCCCAACACTTTTGAAAATCACTTGTTTGCAATGGCCAAAACAGACAAACACGCGGGAGGGCTTTCAAATCAACATGAGAGCTTCTGAGCGGATTGTTTTTTCAGAGGAAGAGAAGTTACAGGACTCGCTGTTAGAAAAGATTTAGAAGGTGCTGATCTGCTTTGCTGTGAGTTAGAAGACACTGCTGCGGAGAGTTAGAGCGACACTCAGCGCTTATTCATTTAAAAAACACACACCCTCAAGTTAGTTTCGAACACATGCAAACACACACATGCATGCACACACGCTTTTTGTCTCTACGTACAACCATCCGTCGTAAAATGATGACTCGTGCCTCTTGGGACGCTGTAGGGTCGTCAGCCATGAGTTCCTGCCAGGTGACACCAGCCGCACAAATGAGTGTGCGTGACAGAGCACTATGGTGGCTGTTTCTGTTTTTGTATATGTGGGCCAAGTGGAAATGAAACCACCAACCCAAACGGCTTTAGTGACATAATCCAAACTTCATCAACGTGTGTGTAGGTCAGAATGGTCTGGCAGTTTTTCATTGTATTAAAAAGCAGCGCAGCAATTTATTACCATTCTTCGGCAGAAATGCGGTGTTCTGGATGCAGAGTACAACAACACAGCTGTTCCCTTAAACCTGATATCAATCATTTTTGTAGAATATATATTTTCCTTATATGCCATCTGTATAAAGTACTATGATTAACACTAATCCTGCCATATCTGCACAATTTGGTCCCCAAAGTCTTCATCCTCTTGAGAAATGATGATCAATATGTCGGGTCACACACTCCTGGCTGTCAATGCCGGTTAACCAATACATCTGAATGCAAGTTATTTTGTTGGTTGTTGACTTTTTACTCCGCTAAACGGCTCATTATAAACAACAACTATGTGTGATGATGCAACAAGCATCGCTTTCTTTGTATCGTTGCTGTAATTGGAAGGCAATAACATGTGTAACAGATTTGCCGTCAGAGAATTAGCTTGGCATTTTGGAAAATACCCTTATTTGCTTTCTTGTGGAGAGTTAGCTTCATATTTAGTGTAACGTTACACAGAGCGAATTAGAGTATTTCCCAAAATGTCAACCTACTCCTTTAAATGAACCATACTGTTATGATTTTGGGTTTGTGTATAGTTATTTCCTGTTTTATTTTGAAATTCTCTCCTCTCCTCGTGTGTCTTTCGGTTATACTTCCTGGCTTTGTTTGCTTTTCCCTCCAATTTTGATTGTCTGCATCTGTAGTTGTCCTTCCCTCAGTGAGTATTTAGTCGGTGTGGTTCCCGTTTCCGTGCCAGTTCGTCCCTTTGTGTACACGTCAAGCGTCCCAGCCTTAGTTTTCTGTATTCACCTAGTGTTTTGGATTAATTCTGTTTCTCTTGACCTTGCCTGGATTTTGGACATTGCCAGCACCTTGTCTTGGTCTGCTTTGACCAGTGCCTGCAAGACTTCCTTTTGATATTTTTCACCTGGTTTTTAAAAATCATCTTTACTGCACCAGCTCTGCGCCCCGGTCCTTTTTCCTCATGTTCCTGAGTTCCCTGCCTGACACCGTAACCCATACCCCCCCCCCCCCAAATATAGTAGTGAAGGAACAAAAAACAAACAAAACAAAATACTTTTCATGTTGCCATGTCTGCCACTTTGTTTTCCACCGAGAGACGCTTTGCAGTGTGCAAGAACAATGTAGCATAAAGAATATTTAAAATAAAATTGTATATAATGTTCAAAACTTGGTTTTCATTGTTGGCTATATCAGATGGATCTATAATGGCGAGCGTAGACCGTAACTTGAAATGTCCATGTTATTAGATATTAAAACCCTTCATTTGACTATTTGAATGTAAAATTCATGTTCAGTTGGAGAAAAAAATGCTTTAAAATCCCAAAACCCATCTCGGTCACTCCTACTTTCACTGGCTCTGTAAACATTCAGCTGATTTCTTCTTTGGCTCTGTAAACATTCATTTTGTTATTGTTGTTTATATTAACTTTATTTATCCTAAATCTTGTTGTAATATAAAACTTTATTTATCCTAAATCTTGTTGTAATACTAAAACTCTGTAACTGTGTGAGGTCTTTGCGATGTGCACTTTAAATAAACTGAAGTTGAAGTTACACTTTTAATAAACTGTGTGTGTGTGTGTGTGTGTGTGTGTGTTGTAGCGTACCAGGTTCTCATTGGTGAGCCGGGTGATCTCATGTTGCAGACTGGCTTCGATTCGGGCCTCTGGAGGCAGCTGGAGGTTTTGGGCCAAGAGCTGCTGCTGCCGGTTGTTCTCCTCCTTGACATTCTGCAGCTCGCCGCGCAACGCCTCCACCTCGTTATCGTAACTTTTCCGCTGAGTCTGAAGCTGGTGCTCCAGTAACCTGGGGGGGGGGGGGGGGGGGGGGGGGGGGGGGGGGGGGGGCCGGTCCTTTTTCACCCCCCGGAGGGGGATAAGGGGCAGGGA
>CM022485.1:23791556-24138886 GCA_011952105.1 Coreoperca whiteheadi
CACCCCCCCCCCCCCCCCCCCCCCCACCCGGGGCCCCCCCCCCACACCCCCGCAGAAAGAAGAAAAACAAGAAGGAGGGGGGGGGGGGGGGGGGGGGGGGGAGAGAGAGATGAGACCAGAGGGGGGAGAAGAAGGGAGGAGGAGGAGCAGAGTGCAAAAGACAAAACAAGTATGGGGGGTAGATGGGAGGTAAAGGGATGAGGGAAAAGGAAGAGGTATGTGGCAGGTGAGAGGATATGAGGGAAGACAGGAAGAAGATGGAGTGAGGCAGATGAAGAGGAAAGGTTTGAGGTGTGGGGAAGAAAGACAAGGGAATAACAAGAGAAAAGGTGTGAGAAGGAGGGTAAAAGAAAACACAGTAAAATTATAAATTATAATTATAAAAGAAAAAGAAAAGAAAACAACACTATAGTATGAATGAAAGTACATAAAACGGTGAGAGAATGACAAGAGTTGAGGTTTCCACCACAGTGTGGTGACGCAGGACAGCAGCATGCTGTGCAGACACTACCAGCAGCCCCGAGCCCAGCCGCTCTGGACACCTCTGCCGAGCCATTAAGCGTCACTTTTCATTAAAATATTATTGTTGTTTTGGGCATTTTTCGCCTTTATTTGATAGTGACTGCTGAAGAGAGACAAGAAACGTGGGGGAGAGAAAGAGGTGAACGACATGCAGCAAATGGCAGTGGGTCGGACTTGAACCCGGGTCGCTGCTCCCGTATGTGGGGCGCCCCAATCTTCACTTTCTTGAAAAGGTGAACCGAGCAAATGCTGTGGTCAGAGGTCAGGCTCAGCAACGGAGCAGATAGAGCTGACAGAGGTTCAGTTTCTTGCTTCAGAGGTAGGTTGGACCTGCTTCCTAAACTGGTCATGGATCTCTTCACACAAGTTTGGTAACTTCACACTCGGAGTCAGTTATGTAAGTCATGTGGTAATTAGTTAACCAGAATTCAGCAATCAGTGAGACTTATAATACCATAGCAGCAAGAAAATTGAAACGGCTGTCTAAATTGTCAAAACCATTACGTTTCTTCCCTCCATGATAGAAAAGATTAAACACATGTAATAGTTTAAGATGAAGCATCGAAGGTCTTCGGTGATCAGATCTATAATTTTTATATAATTTTTACATAGCAAATAACCCTGTAAAGTGCTGTGTGGGAGGAGTGTGACAAAACTGGGACAAACTTAATCTTCTGTCGTGCCAAAAACATTGATAGTAACCAAGTACACTACATAATATGCTAACTCTATAACACAACAACAAACTTATTTACTGTCTAAACTGGTAGGGACAATCTAATGAGCCCTGGGGCCATATTCATAAAACATAAACTAGGCTTAGGGCAGCGCCTATATGGCTGTTAAGGAGAAAATAATGGGTGTGTCAGTCCTACTTTTAAAATGTGTTTGTTTTTGGTTTATGAATTTGGCACTAAAACCAGCTCCTAAATTTGTAAAAAGTTCTGATTAGCTAAGAGGACTCCTAAGTCACATGTTACATTTCCTAAAACTGTCCAGCTGGACAAAATGAATGTTTTGTGATGATAGATGTGAGAGAAAACTCTGAGAAGTTGACAAAGCGCAAGAGAGAAAAGAAATAGAGCAGCACACATCCTTTCGTGTGAAAAGGCAAATGTATTATGCTCAAAAATCACACTTGTGTTGAAAACACAGTTACACCTGATTGTTTCCTTTAAGCCCTGATTAACCAGCCACAGCTCTCCGTCCTCATTCAGCTTATGGAAGTCTGGAGCAGCAGATCTGACCGACACACAACACAAAGGAACATGAACAACACAATGACAAAAAGAAAAATGTGGGATGGATGAGTAAGGGGTAAGAGGTGTCCAAGACAACAAGAATATGTCTACCTTTATCTGAGGTGTCTGTATGTGTGCATGTAAAAACCACTGTCCTTTATTCATGGACTGTAGTAAATTTGAAGCAGATTATCTGCAGTTTGAGATGTACTGAATGTCTATGTGTAGCCTGCTGTGTACTAAATATTCCTTAATGTACACTCTTATGTCAGTGTGTGAATAATAAAGAAGCTACGAAGGGAGCAACGTGGGAGAAACGGGGATAAAGGCAGTGATGCATAGTGGAACTTTTTGGGCAACTCTGATGAGTAACAAAGAAAATAGTTTCCCTCAACACTGTTACTTTAATTATATTGGAATAACATTGTTGCTTTAAAGCAAATATAAAGTGTATATCAAGTGTGTGTTCACTTGGAAATCATGATGATGCATGTGTGTAGCATTTTGGGGCCAATGAGATGAGCAAAACTGGCTAAAGAAGGATATACAAAAAATGACGGGCAACGTGACGAGCCTTCGCAAAATTATTTCTGTGCATCAACATTAGATTTCTTAAAAGTGTGCTGTGCATCTCTGCTTTAACAAATAAAAGAAACAAGTGGGCTTTCATGCAGGATTGATTTAAAACTCATTCCATAAAGCTGAGACAGGAGGCGTCCTACAATCACATCAAACCTCATCAGTGCTGAACACTATGTGTTAATAGAGGTTAAAATACAACTGAAGATTACATATATACATTTTTAGCTCAGACATTATCATGCTTTCATGCCACACATTTAGTAAATACTGCACTGTAAATATGGAGTTCAGCAGCATCTCCAAAACCAGACCAGAGATGTTGAAGCCAATAAAAACATCCTCGTTTCTTTGTTTTGAGGGAAAACGGAAACTATTTTGAGCCACCTTCAGACTCTCCTAATGCCATTCATGCTGAACTATTAAAACCCCATGCAGACCTACGAATCCTAAAACTTGACTCCAAAGCCAAACACCCATTGACTTCAAATAAAGGTAAACACAATCTGTTAGAGCATGAGTAAGACCTAACCTGTAGCTAGAGCTGCTACATTATTCGACATGCTGTTAGAAAACGCCACACAAAGCTACTCAAGCTTTCATCAGCACTATAAAGTAGAATCAGCTGTTTCGGCTTCAGTAATATCAGTCATTTGTGACATTTTCATCCCTGTTTGGCATCAGCGTGGCCATGCATGCTCGGTTCCCATGATGCATAGGCCACGTCTCATTGGTTACCTCAGCCTACTCAGAAGATCACTGACTTCCAACGGCTTACGCATGAACCTAGGAGATCTGCACAGGACAAGGCAGCGTTCACAAACAAATTTTTTGCATACGTATCATGGTAATATTAACAATGGAACAAGAGCTTGGTAAGATACACAATTTGGACAGAAGATAGATGATGGTGGTGAGGGCTCTGACTGAACTCAACACTGATGAATGTGAAGACATGAGATTGGGAGCCGTACTGGCTGCCACAAAGTACCTGTTGGTGTCTTTGAGGCCTATACATGCTTGCTTCAGTTCATCGGCATCCTTAAGTTTGGACACATCCCCAACATAGACGGACGGCTCAGTCATGGTCTCCTAGAAAAAGGTACACAAAAGAATAGATTGGAAAGAGTAACAGCACATTTAGAGAGGGACTTGGCTGCTTCAACTGCTTGTGAGGAGATTGTCATACAGCTTAGGTGTATGACTGAAGACAAGTGAGTCAATGGTTTCATGAATGAGTTCACACTGCTGTGGGCAGTCAGCATGTGTGTTGCTGACTCACTACGACTGTCCTTTTACTCTGACACAATCATCAGCCAGTTGGAGCCGCGGGGCTGAAACAGTGACAGCCATCACTGCGCTCTCAGAATGCAGGGTTACTTGTGGTTCCTGGAGTCTCCAAAAGTAGAATGGGAGCCAGAGCCTTTAGCTATCAAGCTCCTCTCCTGTGGAATCAGATCCCAGTTCGGGTTCAGGTGGCAAACACCATCTCCACATTTAAGAGCAGGCTTAAGATTTTCCTCTTCGATAAAGCGTATAGTCAGGGCTGGCTCAGGCGAGTCCTGACCATCCCCTAGTTATGCTGCTACAGGCCTAGACTGCCAAGAGACTTCCCATGATGCACCTCTCTCCTCCTCTCTCTCTGTATGCTTTCTTATCCCATAAATGCATGTTACTAACTCGATATCTTCTCTCTCCCATAGTTTTATGCTTTCTCGTCTCTCTCTTTCCATTTTTTCCCGTTAAAGGTTTTTTCCTTGTTCGAATCGAAGGTCTAAGGACAGAGGGTGCTGTAGGTTGTACAGTTTGTAAAGCCCCCTATAAATAACATTGAATTGAAACAGTTACTGCCATGTGTTAAAATAAATCTACAGACTGAAATTTCAAATTCAACTTGCAGAGGGTTTTCAGTTTGTCAGAACAACATCCTTTCCTTGGGTTCGGATTGTATTACAGACAGTGTTCACAAGGACGGATGCAAAATGGCTGCTGTAAAGCGGCCACTCAGGAATAAGAAGACTGTATTATCACATACACAATCATACACTGTACAACATCTATTGAAATTCAATCTCTGCATTTAACCCATTAACCCATTTATTAGGAGCAGTGGGCAGCCGCAGCACACGGGGGAGCAATTTGGCATTCAGCGTCTTGCCTAAGGCCACTTCAACATGTGGCTGGGAGGGAACCGAGATCATTGTAACCACTTTCCCCTCAACCTGCTCTGTTTAGTTCAGTCCTAAAACAGAGTTAGCAATTTCCCGACATTTCTCAGACATCGAGATGACTTATTTAATTTATTCTAAAGCGTAAAGCCGCATACTAAAAAAGCACCCTAATTTTGAGGTACTGAGTTTACAGTTGATGGTTTGGAAACCTTGTTTTCTACTAACTCTCACCACCACCACTAAACTACCACCAGATATACAAGATACCTCATCCACGGCTGTGTTTACATTTTAAGAATATAAAGGGTTATATGTTAAGCTAAATATAAACATTTTCCTTGCAGTGGTGGTAAGAGTTGCATTTGTTTTCAACTGATTGTGGAGCAAATAAAGTGGTCCTCCTGCTTACTATCACTGAGATGAAAGATTGATTCTGCTGGATATCAGATTTCATACTTAATGAGGTTTTACATACAAGACATATTGTCAAAAAAAAAAAAGAGTTAAATACTCATGCATGATGCATTTATTTAACTGTACCTTCTCATCCTGTGGGAAGGCATGGGTGGAGGAGAGAAGATGGAGACAGGAGAATTAGACACACAGCAGGGAGAAGTGGACATGGGTGAAAGAAACATAACACACAAATGCAAGAAGGTGGATGCAGGCAATCAGGGTACCATCCACTTAAATCTAGCTTCATTTCGTGAAAGTGTGACCATGTGACCACAGCGCGCAAATATTTAATTACATGTGGATGATTTGATGTTACAGCTGGCAGTGGTGATGGTTGTACTTTCCCTCTTTGAACACTGAGAAAACAGAGGCAGTAAAATATTCCTCTACCTTGTGGTGCATGGCTTCCTTCTGGCTGACCAGCTGGGAGCGCAGGATCAGCACCTCCTCCTTGCGGACCTCCAGCTCCTCACAGGAGGCGTTGAGCTGCTCCAGGAGGACCTTGTAAGCTGGGGAGCCCGGGGCCCCGGCGCCTGCAGCTGCGTCACCCAGAAGGCTTTGCCTCATCTCCGCCAGGTTATGTTTCAGCTTCTTGTTTTCTGACTCTAGCTCCTGACGCTGGGAAGTGAGAAGATTCAGTGTCGGGGGGCCACAGTAAAAATAACAAGTGGCAAGTGAGGCTTTCTGAAGGCATGAATTACTGTAAACAAATAAGTTGTCTGGCTTTGGACCGAGTCATTGTCTGGAAATGATGAGAGAACAATGAGCTAGTGTTGTTGCATTTCTACTTTACTCTGCTCTGACAGCTTACCTTCAGGGACTCGTACTCCAGCTCTGCCCCACGAGCCTTTTTGAACTCTGCGTCATCCTGAAACAAGGATCAAAACATCGTGATGAAGAGGTGGGACAAAGACTATATATATATATATATATATGGATGGAGTACAGTTTGACACAGGGCCGAATAAGAACATGGCATGATAAGAAAAAAGGAGTTTTTTTTTTTTTTTTAATCTTCTAATCTAATTGCATCTGAAAAATGCTGATAATTCAGGCAAATTTTTGAATATATATATTTTCCTCTGTTAACCTATATATTGACTAATTAAGCTTTTTAATCATGTGCATAATGAGGAAAAGCCTCCTATTATGTCAAAATAGTCATGAAAAGTGTAAAAAAAAGTAATTGATTGTACTTACACTGGGTCGTTACATGCTTATGTATGTAGATTATGGTTTTAGAAAGTGCTTGCTATCTACGTATTAGTGTATGTTTACAATCTTTTACCATGGGTTATAACATTAAGTCTTATAGAAATTGTTAATAAAGGGAGATATTTCAGATCCCAGTGTGGGTGTCAGTACCCTGGCTCTAGCCCGCTGGAACTGATCCTCTTTGTTTTCCAGTTCATTGCGCAGCGACTGCTTTTCTTGCTCCAGTTCTGTGAGACGTTTCTGCAGCTTGAGAGTCAGCGAGGTGTCTATTCCTCGTGTCACATCCTGCAGGAAAGAGACATGTTTGGACAGAGCATATGCCCCATTTAAATGACAATGTTTATATGAAAAGCCATACATGCTATGATTCCGGACTTACATTGCAATCAATATTGTGCTTCACTTTAACGTCAGCAATCATTTTGTAACAATGTCTTTGGATTTGCCCTCTTATTAAAAGAGAGGAAAACTTAATGCCAACATTCTTACTTCGGCGGCACGGGAACCTTCTTCCAATTCGGCGTACTCTGAGTTGTAGGTGTACTCTGATTCGTTGCTGCTGTGGGTGGAATCGGTTCTCCTGTGGCCAGGCTTGGAGACGTTCTACAGATGAGAGAGAAAATAAGCCTTTTCATTTTAAAAATGATAGACTCAAGTTCTCCCTGCTGCGCCTGCAGACAGTTAGGTGCAGCTAAGTATTGAAACCATTTGCTTTCTGCTGTTGTGGTCAAGCAAAGCTGAGGCTGAGAAATATTAAATCATGAATAAAATGCATAGGTTGTTTAGTGGTTTCAGAACTTTCAGTTCAACAAGTTCAGTAGCACTAAAATTATGCTTATAAATAAGTGAAGCCTCTCGTAAGTATTGATTGGGTGTGTGTGCATGTGTCCCTCACCGAGGAAGCCATCTCCTCCTTCAGGTCGTCGTATTTCTCCTCGAGGCGAAGGTGTTCTGTCAGGAGATTCTGGTAGCGTGATCGTTCCTCGTTCAGATCCGTCTCCAGCTGCTGGGTCTCCTGTGCAATCGAACGGGCCATTTTCTCTGACAAAACAAAGAGGAAGCAGTTAAAAAAAAAAGGAAATATATGGTATGGTTTAGGAGACAATTAAAAGTTTGTGCATGACTATGTGAATGTGTTGCAGTAGGTCAGTATAATTTATGGGGTGATGTTTGCATATTGTACCTGTCATCTGCTGACTCTGTTCCTGAATCAACCTGTTCAAGTCGTCCTTCTCTTTCTTCAGTGAGCCATTCTGTTCCTTTAGCTCCGAGACCATCTACACACACACACACACACACACACACACACACACAAATGATCCTTAAATTACATCTTGTGTAAAGCTGGTGGCTGTCAGCATTTGAATGTAAAATGATCTACACAACAAAATGTGACTGATCCATTTATGTAGCACATCGGTCATCTAGCACGTTACTGTAACTACTAACTCTCTAAACAAGTGCTTATCATTCAGGAAAACCTCATGATTATTTGAAGACAAAACACTAGACAAGAACACTGAAAAAAAGAAATAAAAAACACAGTTCAGTGCCTATGACACTAGCACACTACTCTATCTCCTGTGCTCACCTGCCTCAGGGCAACACTGCCCTCTGAGCCCACCGCGTGCCCATTTCCCCCTGGTTCGCTCTGGCTCCTAAATTGAGGGAAAACGTTTTTCCTCTGACGCCAATATGCATATTTATGCACAAAATGTATTTTTTATATATATTTTTTTTCAGGATACTATGGGAGATTGCACTCACTGGAAGCACTTTCTATGGAACTTTAAAACTAATAATAGGACTTTTGACAGCCAAATCTCAATAAAAACGGAAAATATATGGAGGAGAAGACTGAGGAGGTTTTAAGGAGAATATATAAGCCACTTGAATTTTGTAATTTAGCCACTGCAAGTGAATGTTCCTTGAAATTCAAAATCTTCAAATGGTTCAAATATGCAACCAACATCTAAGGAAATATGTCCGATCTACAACCAAGAATAGCGAAGGAGAGAAAAAGACTTTTACTGTAATATGGGAGACAGCTGGAGGGACATATATACACACTGTGCACATGGAGATGGAGGATCAGAACAACTACAGGAAAATGGACAGGATGGATGGATGTGCATCTCCCGTCTTACTTTCTCCATTTCGTCCCTGTAGGTCTGCGCCCAGTCCTCGATGGTCTTCTTCTCCTTCTGTGTGGCACTCAGCTCCTTCCTCAGCCTCTCCAGTTCCTCAAGCAGCGAGGACACCTGGTTGGTTTTGTTCTTGGCCTCCTCCTCCACCCCACGCAGCCGGCTCAGCTCGCCACGCAGCCGCTCGCTCTCCGCCGTGTAGGAACTCTCCAGACCCACTAGCCTCTCGTTGATCGCCCGGTTGTCCTTGGTCTGGAGGCATGGGACAGATCATAAAACAGGGAAATGAATCAATACACGAGGACATTAAAAACAAAAATGGGGAAATAAGGGGCAACTCACCTGCTCGTCGATTTTCCTCTGTAGCTGCATGATCTTGTTCTCCATGCCTTTGTTGAGCTTCTTGAAGTGCTCCACTGAGCGAGCCTCGATCTTCAGCTTCTTCAGCTCGCGCCTGGCCCGCATCCTGCGGATGCAGCACTGCAGGTAGACGATGGAGACAAGGCAGCGCTTGTACCAGCACCGAGCCAACCAGCCACGCACGCGCTTCTGAATGATCACTGCCTTGTGCTCCCGCAGTAACTACAGACGAGTCACAGAAACAGGAAAGGAGAGGCAGAGAGACAAAATTATTACGCAGTCTCAAATATTTTTAGATTTTACTATAAGCTAATAATATTTCTGCTTGTTCTAAGTGAAGTTTCTATTGTTGTACGTTTTTTGTAGAAGTGAGTGTCTATAGACAGAATTGCCCAAATGCACCGTAAGTACACAAAATTCTTAAAATCAGTTGATCAGATGATTTCTTTTTGTTTTAAGATTTATAATAGAAGGAATGTTGGTGTTTTTTGACGTGTGTCTTACCGCCTGGTACTTCTGCCGGGCCATATAGGCTCTCAGGATGGTCTGCATGACCAGAGCGGCAGCCTGCTTCTGCCTGTAGCGTTTCCTCTCCACGTACATCCTCTGGTACTTCTGGATGATGATGGCCCCCTGAGTGCGACGCATGAACTTGGCCAGGCTGAGGAGAGCCAAGATATAATCAACTAACACATACTTATAATTTTAATATTACTTTGACGTATTTAACTGCAAAAGGAGTCAAATGCCTTTGCATGTGATTCTTTTGTTTGAATGGCTGAAGGGAGGTGAATATTATGTTCAACTGACTCACCAGCGAGCCTGGTATCCTCTGGTGAACCTCTGGATGGTGATGGCAGCGCTGCGCTTGTGCAGATACTTCTTGCGCGCCAGCCAGCAGCGGATGGTTTTCTGGATACGAATGCAGGCAGCACGCAACTTGTCCGCCCTCAACTTCTCCAGGTAGGCAACCTGCCCGGCCCTGAAGAAGATCTTGGTCTTACCAAACTGGTATTTATCCTGGTCCTGAAGGAAGACATGAGCCGGATTCATGGGTAAGACAGTGATTAGATGGTTAAAAAGCGGCAGGTCTGCTGCCTAAGCACAAAGAAAATGCAAAGCCTAATTTTCGCTCCATTTCAATGCCATTTAAAATAAAAAGTTTGAAATTGTATTTTTTAGAGGCTAAGTAAAATGCCAGACAGTCTGACCTGCACTAGTTTTTCCAGGACATTCTTGCAGGTCAACTTCTTGTCCGGTAACACATCCTTCTGCTTCATCAGCACTCTGTAACGGCTGAAGAACTCCTGGTAGGTCCACCTGGAAGACACACACACACAGTCAGAAAAGTGCCATGACCTAAGCATTTTATTTAAGTCAAGTTATTTTAACCCAAGTAAAACTGCAAAGAGATTAACAGCTTGTGGCGAAAAAAAGCTTAGAACTATCATACAGTCCAATACATGTGATCATAGGTTCTGTAAAGTAACTCATCCTGCCTGACAGTGATCAACAATTGTCCCTTTCCATGTCTATGAAAGACAAATTCCCACATTTTTAAGTATTATTTAAACACAAAACCAAAAACACATATCAGTTACAAAAATGTTAGTAAGACATTGCTGTAAATATGCATCTAGGTTTCAATACTGAAATCTATCTAAAAATGCATTAAGGAGTCAAATAAAGTAAAACTGGACTAATTATAAATGTAGAGGCAGGAGGCCTCTACATGGAGAAAGCTAATCACTTTATACAACTTGAGTGATGGAAGATAACTGGCTTGTTTCACTAGATCAGCTCAGATCAATCCTGCACTGAGCTGACGGGTTGCAATGCTGTATGGTCCATATATTCAGACATAGTGTATGCACAGCAGACTCAGTCGCACGGTACATTTGCCTTGTGCATTGTAACCTTAAACATTCTTTAAGGATACACAACAAATACTAAACACATGAGCATTTATGCGAATCATTAGCAGTGTTGCAGGGATGCATCAGCACCTGGATGGGAAACCTGCAGCAGAGATGCGGATGGTTTCCAGGACACCACATGCTCTGAGCTGCTGCACCGCACGTTTGGGATCAAACCTGCCAACAACAAAGAACCACAGTCAATGTGGCCACAGTGAATTACGCCTGAGCTAAGATGGCGGTTTGAGCACAGTGCATAATTTTTGACGGCAACAATATAAAAAGGCAGGAAACTAAGAATATGAATATGTATAGAATATGGAGAAGAGAGAAAATCAGGCACATCCTAATGTTCCAGAATAACTATTTACTCGAAAAACATGCCGAGCACTTTTTCATAAACAGGGAAGAGGCAGACTCACGAGAAGGCCATCTTGAAGTCATTGGGTTTGATGCACCGTACATAGTGTGGAGTGGTTGCGTTCAAAGTCTCCATCAGCATATGCAGGGAGTTACGAAACTACAAGAGAGGACCATCATCATCTTCAACATCATCATCATTTCTATCTTAGTTTCAAACTAGGCTGAGTGCATGTGTAAAAGCAGCTTTGGATAATCATCATTACGATCACATGCCTTTGTTATTAGCATTATAATCAATATAAAAACAATTAAACAGAGATAATGTACTTCAAATCTATAGAACAGATTAATAAATAATTAATAAGATGAACAGGATTTTAGACAAAAAAAATGCATGTGGGTAAACAGAACACACAGTATATTTTTGATGTGATATCTACCAAAATGCACTCGATTTGAGCTCACTTTGTGCTATTAGCGTGGACTGAGTGTGCAGGCATGTAACGGCATCAGACCACATAACAAAACACTGGAGAGAGAGATCAACCTGGCAGCCGACAGTCTTCTTGTGCTCCTTGCTGCTCTTGTCTCGGCTCTTGTCAGGTTTGATGCTGAGGCGGGTCCGGCCTCCGGTGCCAGGCACCTGACCAGTGGGACTGGTAGCTTTCTCCTCGTCCTGGAACAGCTCCACCAGCAGGTCAAACTGGGAACAGCAGCCCACTTACAGTCAAAAACAGAACAGCTGATGGCAACATAAGACACTGCAGGCAACATGGATTTACTGAGAAATAACTTAAAGCATTTCACTCTGAATATACTGTAAATTAAGCTTCAGTGCAACCACAATGCATATTTAAAAATGCAGTTTCTAACAGTGTCTTCTTACTGTGCATGGCATGCTTATGGATTTTTCTTACCTATTGCACACAGCCTTACAAAGCATAATGACAGCTTTAATTTGAGCATTTGCCACAAGCCTTAATAATTTGAGTGTTATTTTTAAATTCAGAAAATTCAACATATAATTCTAGTAATCAAGTGTAGTGACGTGTGACATGAGCGCTAATTAATCTCAACATTTTCACACAGCTGAAAAGCTGCCTGATAATTTAAGTATATGAGTGAGTAGATGTCGTTTGATTGGTTGATTAGCATTTGTTAAATGTATTCACAGTCAGAGTTGTTACAATGTTATGAAAAGCAACAGAAATAATGAAAGGTTATTTTTTGTCATATATGACAATAGGCAGTGGCCATATATGACATACTTTCCCATGTTATGACATAAATAGTATCATGTATGATGTATGTGCTTTAGTAAAGCACACACACATCAGTCATGTTCAATATAACGCTGAGGTTATATTAGGTGAATGCTGTGTTATATGTGAAGCTTCAGGTCCTCCTGCTGAGCTCAGAGCATTGCCATGCTGCTTCTCTCGCCAGCATCATTAAGCAGGACAGCCATGGCCGCAAAGGCTTTACGTGCTGCTCGCTCTCAGCATCACTCTGAAAACATAAAAAACATCCTCCTTCCTTTGTCCCTTATTTCCCTTTTCTCATCCCAAAATGCCTTTAGTGCTCCCCATGCAGCAAACAAAGGCACACACACACACAACTTCAATCTCCTCAGTGCTATTAGAGTGATAATAACTCCGTGCCAGAGAGAGAGAGAGAGAGAGACAGGGAAGGAGGAAAGATAAGGGAAAAAACAGGAGCTAAAGGATGAGCTACAGGCGGACCAGCGTTGTAAGAACGCCTCTGTTTACCTTCTGCTGGCAGGGAAGGGTTGTCATGATGAGGACAGAACCAAACATACATGGACAACATATGGAGACACAGTGACAAAAACACAATGACATTAAAAAGGAAAGGTTAAAGGAAACCCAAAGGTCAAGTTCAAAATCATTATTACCCCCATCAAAAACAATGATACACATCTACGATTCAAACCGAAAAGTAAATAAAACCAGCAGATTAATGATGAAGCTGAAGAGGATGGAAGGAACATGATGGGATGATGATTTTATGTGATGAATTTCCACTCAAGCTTGCATGAAGTACAAAGCATGTCTGTGGCAGGAAGACCGCCACGCGGTGGGATTTTTTCTGCTGCAATTTTAATCACGTTCCTGGATTGCAAAGCATGATGGGAAATCGCTGCATCAGGCGCTTTTCAAGTGCACTGTATTGATTAGATTTGCAAGCAGACGTCAGCATGAATGAGAGACTTCTGTGCGTCTCGCAGGTCCCAATGCAGCTTTGCAAAATGTACTGTGGAGCCATTATAACGCTGGAATATTTACGTAAAGACTTAAAAGGAAGTTCCCGTTTAATACACTCTTTTCAAAGCTTTTGGCCAATTGCTAAGATCTGTTGTGCACATAGAAAGTTTTCCTGTGCAAAAAAGGATTATGAGCAACATTTTCAGGTGTGCTCACACGGGGTTTAGATAATTTGGCAAAACCTGTAGGATCGTCTGACTGCACGTTTCGTGCCCAATTCAGTGTAGCAATGTCGCCCTGTTCCCAGATCTCAGCAATTACTTTGTTGAGTACAATTTTAACAATACGGAAAGAAATGACGGTCAAAATTATTTTGAAATAGAAAGACCCAAGCTGTAATAATCCAGAATTTTCCTCTAACTTTAACAGCAGAAGCTTTAGGAAAGGACATCGTCTCCTTCCTGGTCTGCAGTCCGTCTCTTGAGATGGTATGAAGTGTGCCAGGGTGCTTTTCTGAGGAGGCACCCACCCATCCTGTGGCCCGAGAGCTGCCTCCATGACTAGCGAGGATAATCTACCTCCTCATTTAGTATTTTGCATGTTAATGTGTTACATGGCGATGCAAAGAAAACTGTTTGCTGCTAAATGTTTATAAAATAATTTCATTCTCTGACTGTTGAGGGTTTAAAACAAGGTCTTGTGGTTGAAGTGTGTGAGTACCAGATGAACAAATTAGACAGGGTTTGGCTTTCTTCCTGTTTAACTGACATTTTACAGATGTGTTCCTTATGGTACTGAATGGGCAAATAATCTGCTAGCTGGAAAACATGTGCATGCACACACTCACTTGAGTAAACACACACACAGAATGGTGGGATAAGCTTGGCAGAGAAGTAAAACAAAACCTAATTAGACTAATTCTCATTAGGAGCTCATTACCATTTAATCTTAAACGCTTAAGTCTCACTGATTTCCAGGGCAACATTCAGACCACACGTCCATGAGTATGTGTGTGTGTATGTTAAGTGATTGTGTTAGAGGTTAGAGCAGACAGTATTTCAACCCTTACCCAATTCTGCTCTTCTAAGTCTATAAGAGAACAGTGGAAGGTCACTGTGAGCATTTTGGACAAACACACTACATCATAGCCTGTGTGTGTGCGAAACCAAAACAGTAGTGAGGATTTAAAGGCTTAGGCCCCTTTTGACCCAACCGGGTTTTACACACTGATCCTGCGCACGCACGCACGCACGCACACACGCACGCACACACGCACACACACACACACGCACACACGTGATATTAATTCTGACGTGATCTGACTAATTTAGGCTTAAAAGGATATGTGTTTGGGAAAACTGGCAAATGTTGCTTTAAAAGCTCCTTCTGTGTGCACAGTGTGCTGCTGCACAAGACTACATCAGTATCACTACCGTTATTTATATATGGACAAAAGTGCAATATGTAACGATATTTATGAACCAATCATATTTATCCTCTGTGGGTCATGTTTAGCCAATGACCCAACTTACTTTGTGTGCTCAGCTTTGTCTGTTATGTGTCAATAAAACCTAAACTTATCTGACCATAAATGTCTGGGATGGAGCATTTGTCTTCACTGCTGGCGTCAACACTATCTCCACATGGCCAGTGGTGGGTGCTGCTTCCCTGAGCCTTCAGGTGGGACTTCTGGTCAGTAAACAATAGACCAGGTGCCAGAGCTCTCCATGAGCTGCAGGCTTCTTGGCTTTGATCTCATTGGATGCTTCACAGCACTTTGAGTAGTACATTGATGTGTTCAAATGGCTCTCAGCACATAAATATTCTGCTTTTGACTGATTGTATATACTGCAATGTAGATGTGTGTGTGTGGTTGTTGCTTCACCTTGCTGGCCTTCAGCACATTGATCTGTTCTTCATTCACTGTGTCCTTGTTCTTCTCCAGGAAACCTTCACACTGGTATTCCACCTGCTCGACAAACACAGCGCAGTTTGCGTTACAAAAACTGTGAGGACATCTCACTGGGATTTTTTTTTTTTTCCCCAGGTCATTCATTTCTAATGAGAAATTACAGCTTACATTTTTGTATTCCTAATTACAATTCTGCAGGTGTTGACAAATAATCAGACCCAAAGAAACCTGTGTATTCACACTGTCCTAATGTTTAGGGTACAGGTTTTCATCTCTTGGCCAGAGACAGGTCCAAGGTAAACAGTAAAATCTTCACAATAGTTCGTACAGTCCAAACACCAGATGCAAGGTTCTTTAAATACATTTTCAAATTTTTGGTCAGAAATGTTTCCAAGCATCCCATTTTAATATCAGGGGACCTCATGGGAAAGCCTGCGTTAGGCCTTGACCTGTTTATCGGTAACCTTATAGTGAGGATCTAAAAACAGACATGAAAAATAACACTGCATCACACAGCACCTCATTACAGGATATAAAACCTATTACACTATACTGAATTACAAACACACGCTAAACACTTCATTACAAAACAGATTTTTGTGTGAAAACAATATTACAAAAAGTCATCCGTCCTCCAGCCATCCTTAAAATATCACATCAGCACTGCAGCAGCCAATCTGCTCGTAAATGTTGTCTATTAAGCTAAAAAGACACCGTGTAACACTATACACTAATGGTTCAAATCGATACCTGCCATGTCATTACTTTCTCGCTGAATAAGGAACAAAATTTGAATTCCAAACTTCCCCAATAATAAATTTAAAACAAACATTATGCAGATATGTAGCAAACATAACGCCAGTCAAGCCCACCTTGTCAGCAAAATGTTGGATGATGAAGGCGCGGTTGGACATGCGTGGCTTCTCAAAGAGGGTGCAGGTCTTCAGATGAGTGTTGTAGAGTTTCTGAGCCCACGAATCATCTGAACCTTTAGGCATCTGGTGGAAACAATCAGTAAAAAAAAAACATGTATGTAACCATCTGCTTATAAATACACTGAGAGACAAGGAAACTGAACATTTCAAGTCATTTAAGGTATTGCAGGGTTATTGTGTTGAATTTAATGACATTTCACAATTGTTTATTTTATGGTTACACAGTGTATGAGGACATTTCTTTATATTTCTTTGCCAAGAAGTAAAACCAAATGTCCATTTTGTGTTTGCATTACTCTGCAATAATGTTAGCAATGTGGACCACCTCAAATGTCAACAACTTGTAAAATGACCTTGCAGTGGTTAAGAGCCAAAAAGAGATTAGTTAGCATCGTTAGTGATCTGCCTTTGTGTAGATGGTACAGATAGAAGCTCTGTCTTCACTCTGCATAAGACACTAAAAGAGGACCCGTTCAGCACAGCTGCAACTGGAATATTAACTCAGATACTCTTATGCATTCAACCAAAGCCCAGCCAAAGCTTGTTATCAGTTCTGTGAAGCATTTACAACAAAATAAAAGCATGCAATCAAACTGGGAGTTGAACACAACAAAAAAAGCCGTGCGTCCCATTCAGTTTCATTGTGTACGCTGGAAAGAAAGAAGAGCAACACAGTAGCTTTCATGCCTGTGGTCATTGTTTCATATTGGGTTTCCTTCCTGCAGGTGAACTCTGATGTGAACTCTACGTGTAGGTGTTGGAGACTCGGGTCTAGTGTGTGGTAGGAGGCACTGACAGGTCGACGGTCAAAAAATGTTAAGCAGAATGTGAGCGGGAATGGTCGGACAGTTCTCACCGAGATATTCAAGCACAACCCACAAGCCTCTGCTCAATACGCACCATGGACTCACTTCACTTCTCCTGCTTGTTTACATTTCTGAGAAGGTTTTTGTTCCACCAACAGTATTCAGAAGTTATCAAGTCTTATGTAATTTTATATTCGTAGTTTGTGTGCCAATGCAGACTCTAAAAAAAGAGTTATGATCAGTCTGCATCAAATAAAAGACAACTGTGACAAAGGAGTAAAATCTTGTTCTTTCTGTCATGTGTTGGAAATAATGCTCTCTGCATTAAGTGTCTTTCAATCGTGGTTTCTTAACAGATTAGCTAAATGCAATATAAATTATTTGCAATATTATTTAGTGGACTGGATAAAAAGTACCTTGCACTCCTCGTCCAACAGGTCCAAGATGCCCATCTTGGCTTCTATGAGGTTGATGCAGGGCTGATTGTCGTAGAAGTCAATCAGAGTCCAGGGGATCTGCTCCTTCATGTACTCCTCCTGCTCCAGCTTGAACACATGCTGCGCGCGCACACACACACGTGGGGATTAAGTTGTGTACTTGCATCAAACAAGCTGTTTCACATCTGTAAATATATTGTGCAATTCGAGAGGTAAAACACACGCTGCTCACCATGTTGAACTGTTGCTGGAGTTTCTCATTAGCGTAGTTTATACAGAACTGCTCAAAGCTGTTGATCTCAAATGTCTCAAACCTTGAGAAGAAGAACAACCAGAGGAGGAGTCACCGTGCTGGATGACATCTATTTCAAGGCAAACTTACTCAGTTTCTGTTGCCTTTGTTTCACATATTTCTTAAAATTACTTCCTATCGGTGACTACAGAGCATTTGTGGGACAGATTTATTTCATTACTGTATTTAGCCATGGTGTACAGAATATTAGATTGGCTTGTTACCCCACACAGACAGGCGAATGCACAAACGTACCCATAGATGTCGAGCACCCCAATGAAGGAGTGCTGTTTGACATTGGTGATTAGGGCTTTGTTAACATGCTCCACAATCCAGTTGAAGAGCTTGGCATAGATATGTTTGGACAGCGCGTCACGGGCGTTGGTGGCCTGCAGGCGGGGGAGGGGCTTGATATAGGTCTCCGTGGCTGTCTTCAGCTTCCTGTGGCACAGCCACTGAGACATGTCCTGGTAGGTCACGCCTACCAATTCGCAGAACGCTGTCAGGTGGCGATTATTGGGCTACAGGAAAATGAAAAGATTTTAATCATTACCAGAAGAAACACGACAACGTGTCAGTGAAGAAAAGGTAGATTCCCTCATTGGGTCTCAATCACAAAACTTCTTAAATTCTTGAGTTATAATATTTTTGGATGCATGTGTCCCAGTGACACCGTCCTCCCCTCACAAGATGGAGGTTGATTCAATAACTAAACAAGTGGTGCAAATAAGCAGCAAAGCATTATATCACTGACTTATTCACCTGTTCACTTGATGTTCCTCTCAGATCTCTGCTCTAAGTGGTCCAACATAATGTTTATTGTTATTTCTATTACCATAAACTTTACCAGCGATACATCAATGTTGCCGTTGTTGTTGTGATGTTAGCAGGAGAGTTGTTTTTTTCGCTGGAACTGGTGTGCTGCTCTGGGAAACCGTGTCGTCCTCTCTGGCTGTTAGCTTCACAGTAGCAACCGTAGGGACAGTTTGCTAACCCACAACCTAGCTAACGTTAGTTACATTACTTGCTGTGCTGTCGTTCGCTCCATATCATGCTATTCGTCATGATATTGGATTTCTTCAGAATCGCACACCCCACCCTTAAAGATGCACTCTATCACTTTATCTTAGCAGTCAATAAGGTGACACGGTCACTGTGAATAAGTGCATAATGTCGCTTTGCGTGAGTCTCTTTATAGATCAACTAACAAATTCACAACTAATATAATATTCCATAGTCTATTAATTAATTGTTTTTAGATATCCTACAATTAATTAAAGGTCATCATATTAATGCTAATTGCTAATTTAAGACTTTTAACCACAGATAACTTCGTATTGTCTTTCCAGTGTCAAGTTTTTGAAAAGCAAAAGTCTTATATTATTATTATTTAGTTATTTATTTCCCATGTTAAGCATTCCTAATTTCTATTTTACAATAAGTATGGCATTCTATGTCTATTTTCATGTGAAGAAGCAAGTATTCTATTCTCATCTTATTTTTACTTATTTTACATTAACTACAGCATTATATCCCCGTTTTTATGTCCATTCTGTTGTTTTTTTTATGTGAAGCACTCAGGGCATGTATTTTATTTGTAGTAAAGCACTTTCTTGTATGAAAGGTACTATACAAATAAAGTTTATCATCATTCTAAAAATATTTCACAATTGCTTGTGAGTCTTGTTTATGACAGAAAAAAGGAACAGATTGGACATGAATGCAACACTTCTCATGAGACAATTTGTAAGCCCAACTTATATCTTAACTTATATCTGTACATAGGTATGATTGAGGAGTGACATGTCTTGAAATATGCCTGCCAAATTAAAATCACATAACTAAAGATTTTAAGTCGTGACTATCTTGCAAATCTGTTTGAACATGTCTCACTGACAGTACTGCAGTATAAATATTATCCTCACAGGAATGACGCTGCTGTCTGAGTCTCTGTCCTTAATTTCCACATTTCCCAGATGAAGAATCGCAGCCAAAACCTGGAACAACCCCATCTGAGAGGACTCATTAATACCTGCACAGGAATAACACACACAGACACCCTGGTTATTAGTGAATTGTGAGCCCAATCTTAACTCACACTATACTATGGCCATGCTTAACTTTTGACCTTGAAAAATATAAGTATCAAGTGTTTTTTCCTAATAATTCTATACTTTGATTCAGTTAATAGGCTATATCCAGCAGTCACATGAGTTCTCTTTAAGATACATTAGACTGCTGGGTTACAGATTTGAATGTGTATGTGTTTTTGTATGTGAGGATGTGCATGTTACCGAGCAGTGTGAAGGCATTGCGAGTAGCGCAAAGCTCCTTGGTGTCGTCCACACCTTCGATAACGGGGCTACGGCCCTGCCTGGTGTACAAAAAGTCATTTGCACTGCCTGAGTGGAGAAACAGAGAAAGTTAATGAATTCAGAAAACATGCAGTATGTGCAGTTTTCACTTGTGCAACTTGGGTAAAACTGTGCTATCAAAACAACCTTCTTTATCATGCAGAGCAGCATCGGAATACAAACATCTGATTTAACATGTACTTTGGCCACAAGGAAAACACCTGTTTCTGAATGCCTAGGTGGAGCAGTCTGATAAAATGATCATCATGACACTGAAGAAACAAAGGTCGCATCATTCTCAGTCAATGCTTAGCGTAGCCTTGCAAGTAACCGTATGGTAACGCTGAACTGTCAAATAAAATAAGTATACGCACCAAGGTGGCCACGTTCAAAGTCAGATGTCAGAGGTTTGTCAAGTGGTAAAAGCACTGCAAGGTTTCCCAATGCAGAATATAATACACCAAGTTATTTTCCTATGGTTTGGTCATTTTACCTTTTTCAAGTGTGGGTGGAAATGTTCTTTATCAGCACATGTGAGAAATCAAATTCTCAAACCTGCTTTCACTCTCAGATCAAAAGACAGACAGACAGTCAGGATTTTGGTGGTTCAGGGTCTTAGAAAAGAGTGAAATCAAGAACACTTCTGTGTAAGAACGATGTTAGCTCAGCTTCCCCACAATCAGTTTCTTTATACACACTTTACACTGAATTAAGGCATGGCCTGTTGCCTGGCAACGAGAGGCACTGACATGGCAGTGACAACCACTCCATTTACTGAGCCAGGAAGTCAGCAGGAGAGGAAAAGACAGCAGCTGTGTGTGTGTGTGTGTGTGTGTGTGTGTGTGTGTGAGAGAGTGAGAGAGAGCCAACTGAGTGGCTGTAAGTGACGGCAGTGTGTGCGAGCGTGCTTGTGTGTCCCATGACTAGGACGAGCAGGTGCAGGTCCACAGTGGGAGCGCTCTGTATGTGAGCCTGTTAAACTACAGAGTCAATGGGTTTGTTACGTCTAAACTTACATAAAATGCGATATCTGGCAGTGCTCCTCAGACACCTCACTGTGGTTTATGAAGATAATTTTTGGGAGATGTGTGTGTGTGTGTGTGTGTGGGGGGGGGCATGTATAAAACATTGAGGCCATGTTTTATACATGGCTTCTATGTTTTATACATGGCTTCTAGTCTAGGCCCAGTGCAGGATCACCTCCAGTAGATATTGCAGTTAAAAATTGTTCTGGATAAATCAATCTGGCAATTAAACTTTAATTATGTTTTGTTTGGCTGAGCCAATGAGATGATGGATTTTCAGTGTTTTCAGTTTTCCTGCTGTGGAGAGCCACTGCTGCCAACACAATGCTCAGGATTTTTAATTGCTGTAGCTAATGTATTCGCCAAGTGCCCTAGGTCAGACAATATTCATATGTGTCTGGGTGCTGCAGCCCACTCTACATGAAAACATGAACATGACAAGTTGTTCCTTCTGGTGCAAGAAAGTGAGCAGATATGAAGCTACTGTTTTTGTAGTTTCTAAAGGTGTGACTGTACAGTCAAAGCTAACGGTGAACTGTGCAGCTCTGTGTGTGTGGATGCATGCACACGACCATGACACTTACTCAGCTTCAGAGTCTTGAACTCAGGCAGATGGGATGATGCACAGAGCTGATAGAAGATATGATAATTCCTCTCGTCATCCGCCTGGAAGAAAGCGTGAAGATACATGAGCGCACCTATAGCATGCTCAGTTTATTCAAATACATCACATGGTATTGATCCACACACATATTCAGTCCTAATCACAAGCCTTTTTCAACCTACATTCATGCAGGGAAAAGCAACTTCAAACACAGACACACCTATAAATGGGTGGTACTGAAGCCAAGCATGAGAAAAATGTGAGGAGGAACGTAATCAATGTTTTTCCACCAACATCCTCATTCCCCAACAGTGCGGTCTGTAAGAGCAGAGTGTGTGTACATGAGTAAACTCATATGTACGTGTGTGTGCAGAATTAAACTATCCTTGTTCTTTATCTAGATGCTGCCCTACTGGCTCCACCAGTGAGCAAATATACCTGCTAAATATACAATAGTTATATAAGAGAAAAGATAGGTAAACTTTACAAAGTTATAAGATCATGAATAAGAAAATAAGAATAACTAGTTTTGAGCTTTTATGCTTGTTAAATATATGATTTGGCTTCTCTGAGACATTAGTGGGGGCTGTAAAGAGACAGAAAGGGATATCCAAAGAAAGATTTAAGTAAGAAAAGGACACAAATTCTGCCATTACTGGAAAGACTGTCTTTGACAGTGAAGAGAGAGAGAAAGAAAGGGGAAGAGGAAAGGAGTGCCGTGTTGTAACCAGTGTGACAGATGGATCGTTGGGTTTTGGCTTTACTTTGTTTCCTCCTACTTGTCTTTGTGGAGAGAGAAGTTATTGCCACATACTTCTGCTCTAAAGGACACCAGGGCCAGACTGACAGTTAGTGTGGCTGAGTCCTACTTAACAGACTGCTTTGGTGTGTGTGTGTGTGTGTGTGTGTGTGTGTGTGTGGGCACTTGTACAGCCATCTTTGTGAGGACCAATTTGAATTTTAGACCTTGGGAGTGAGGACATTTTGGCCGGTCCTCACTTTTCAACAGACCTTCAAAGGGCTGTTTCAGGGTTAAAACTTGGTTTTAGGGTTTGGGTTAGAATTAGGTTTAGGTTAGGGTAAGGGGCTGGGGAATGCATTATGTCAATGAAAGTCCTCACAAGTATAGGTGACTTCACGCAAAGAAAGAGCACTGAAATACTTGTAAGTGAAAAATTTTTTAAAGTTTTGACCAGGGTTAGCATTATTGTGGGTAAACCAAGTAAGGGTCTGTAGGGCTGCTTATTAACACCTTGCCTTTATTTGATAATTATAGTACTGTAATCGACCCGGGGATGTTACATTCATACGGTAGGTGTCTTAACTAGGCCACTGTATGCCCCCTACAATTGCCGACATTGCAGCTGAGAGGTCAGACAACTATCCCATAGTGAGACATCTCACTATGCTACAGTATTCAGAGAACCAGGGTTATGTTATTTTATTTTCCTGCATCTCGCCCGCTAATAGAGCTTGATACTTCACAATATCACAGGACATTCAATCTATTTGCTGTTTGTGTGTGTATTGTGTGTGCAGCAAAACTAGAATCGGGTTTAAGCCACTGCAAGTCAATGAACTACTGAGTCATGATCCCAGTGTGCTTGTAGCTGTGTGTTTAGGTGCATGGTTGTGTAATTCACCATTATAAATTTGGGAGAGAGTCTGTCTTTTTAATTTGAGGTTCCAATAGAAGGGTTGGACTGCCAAACACACATAACACCAATATGCATAATACAAATGTTATTCTATTATAATTTAAAGGGAAGCTGGTTGAAACCAAGTTTCCAGATAAATAAGATGCCAGATGGGCTTTTGCAGTAAGCGATAACTCATGATACTTAACAGACCCTTCAGTACGTTTGTGTGCTTACCTGAAACACCACTCGTGATTTCTCAAGCAGATACGTTCTCATGTTGGCACCGATGATACGGAAGCGGTTGTCGAAGCCAATTTCAATGTATTTCCCAAAGCGACTGCTATTGTCATTTCGGGTGGTCTTTGCATTCCCAATGGCCTGTGTGACAGGAGAAAAAGAAAAAATGAAAGAACAGATGTAAGATTATGCTGATGTTTTAATGAACTTCTGTCCTTCCACAGACAAGAGTTGGGTATTTCCTGCTGAGCTACTGTACATCAGCAAACAAATAATCTGTAGTCAGCAGCCTTAGTTCAATATACAGGACTGATCAATGATCCCACTAGGAATTGTCAGTAAACAGGTGGGGCTACATACTAGGAATGCACTGATCCAATACAGATATCGGATATGGGATATGGGAAAAAACCTATTGCAGATTGGACAATGTTCTGCCATCATTTCAACAGTATTTACCAGAAGGTAAAGCATTCCCACCAGAAGGGAAAACATCTTGGATTTGTGCTACAGTAACATTACTAATGCATTTCATACCCACCGCTTGGAGGAAGCCATCACACAACTCCAAGGCTCCCTGGTTTATATTTGGATCTTATTTGATGCAGTTGTATTGTTTTATATTGGAATTTTGATTCCTGACCAATTTGTTGCTGCATTTAAAAAGGTTTGCACTTGAATTGTAAATCCAGTTAATATTGAAGATTTATTACCAAGTATTTTAATAACAAATAATAATTCAGTAAACTATATCTATATATTTATTTGTTACACTTTGTTTTACAAAAGTTAGGAAAGCAATATTTAAGTCAAGCCCGATGTTGCGTTACACATGAAAGAATGATCACATTCCCTTCCACACATTGAGGCATACAGCCTTAATTAAATCTACTGGTATCGGATCGGTTCTTGGTATCGGCAGATATCCAAATGATGGTATCAAAATTGGAACTGAAAAAAATTGGACTACATACAAACACACAAACATCCTGGTGACACACCCGACTGCCTTAACTCGTGTTTGAGCACAGAGGGTTCTTGTGGAGTTAAAGGGTAAAATCCAGGATTTTTAAACCTGGGCCCCATTTTCGGGTCTGAATGACTAATAGGTACAAAACGTTTTGGAATTGGTCCACTACGTTATGGAAAGGATCCCTACAGAGATAGACCTTTTAGTTAAAGAGTAAGATCCTTTATGTTTAACCAGAAACAGAAGTCTCGCTCTGAAATTTCAGTAGGTCATCTTACTCTGTCTCTCTGTAGCGAACCTTTATAATGTTGTCAGACATTACAGCCCGTATCATGGCTGCCGGCTGAGGCAATCTACTGGACCAATTTCAAAACGTTTTGTACCTATTATTCATTTAGACCCCAAAATAAGTAAAGATAGGGCCCAGGTTTAAAAATACCGGAATTACCTTTTAAGGCCAAACACACAGTCTTTCACTGCAGACAAGGAGTCTTTCAGCAGAGCAGGTAGTCCAATCTCTGCCTGCATCAGCCAAACACATATAAACACGACAACTCCCTCTCTCACGCACACACAGGCCGAGGCAACCATCTACTCTGCATCCAGGCTAAGAGGCTGAAGTGACATCACTGCGACGAAAGAAAGCTTTCTATTCATTCTTTCAGCTTGTCTCTGATTGGCTCGAGGTGAAAGTGGTGGCTGGGAGGACGAGAGTGATGTTAACATTGCGGCTAGACAGGACGAAGAGGAGACTCTACAGGAAGAAATACAACACACACAGGATAAGACCTGTGTAATCACAGCAGACAGCAGCTCCAGGCCACAAAGCCATAGTGTGGTGGAGAAACTGAAGGGAAGGGAGTAAGTAAATGCCAATAGAAATTAAAGCAAAGGAGCGAGATACGGGGAGAGGAGAAGGGCAAACGGCATGACATTCAGCCCATATCATTCACAAATCAACTAAGCTTTTGAATATACCGTAGAGTAATTAGGCCAAGAAAATGAGTGTCTACACACAAATTGCCAGGAAAAATGATGCAAGACTTTCACATTGTAGACAAATTTACAACCACAGAACAGAGCTTTTTCTAGCCCTTCACACCCACAACACATTTCTTGTAAGTGTTTTGACCTGTAATTTTAAGTACATGGGTTGTGCAAAGTTGTGTCAAGTGAGTGGAAAAATCTATCAGTAAATCTAGATGATGATTCTGAATCCACTGAGTTATTTAAAAACAGCAGCACAAATTAGAAATAGATGCTCAAAGAAAGCTTAAAACATGTTCAGCACTGTATATTTTAAGAAATGTTCAGTATGTGTCAGTAGTAAAAACAGCTCCTTTTTATAGTATTGAAAGTAATCCAAGGTCTTTCTCAACAGACAGCCTCCAGTCCTCACCTCCATGATCGGGTTGGAAGCCAAGACTTTCTGCTCTACGTTGGCCTCGCTGGCAGAGCCGCTGACCGTAGCAAAGTATCTCATGGCGTACTTGGCTGACACCGTCTTTCCTGCTCCGGACTCCCCGCTCACAATGATCGATTGGTTCCTCTCATCCCTGACAGATTGAATGAAAAAAACAAAACAACATAAGGACACTGCATATATATGCATACATTTTCTTGTAAAGCACTTTGTTAAGAAATGTGCTATGCAAATAAATGATCTATTATTATTACTACCAAATTGCAAGTTGAAAATTACAATAATATTAACATATACTTCATGTTAGATTATGCATCGTACTTTGCATGTAACGTCCTCTCACAAAGAGTAGCGCAACTGTATGCCAACAGTGCTACAGTATGTCGCACTGGACATACTGAAGGGTCACTGCTGAGTGCTGTGTGAGAGGAGAAGGGAGGGAGATCTGAGTGCTGATTAAACTTGGGGTACAGTACTCTTAGTATATACAGTATGTGTAAGTTAGAGTCCCAGAGGGAGGCTGAACTCATCAACTGGTTGGCTCCTGCAGAGAAAAACAGTGTGTGTGTGTGTGTGTGTGTGTGATTAAAAGAAGGAAGAGAGAGACGGTGAGACCACCATGAGCCTATTTCTGGCTCAGCCTTGACCTACAAACCCCAAAAAGAGAGGGAAGGGTGAGTTACCAAGGCTACTCAGGTAACACACACACACACAAACCTGGCCATCTGTTTATAAGCCTCCTCTGCCACGGCGAAGATGTGTGGGTCCATGTCTCCCATGTTCTGACCGCTGTAGGCATTGATGATGTCTGCTCCGTAGATTGGCAGCGTCTCATACGGGTTGATGGCCACCAGAACGATTCCTACGACACAGAACACAGAGGGAAAGTATGAGCACACCTGAAGCTGAACTGGACTGCATTAAACAGGTAACACACTGAGATGCTTCTTTCCAGAATGAGAGTGTAGGAATACAGTATATTATCTGTTGTTCATCATCAAAACTGAAGGTGCTTATTTAATAAAACACAGCAATGCAAGCAGAACAAAACAAGACCCTGAGGCCCACATTGATCTCTTAAAAGAAATTAATGGAAAAATATGTGCAATACAATGTGTAGCATTTTCCTAATTTTATATTTGTAGCAAAAACATTTTTTTAAATATAGTACAAGTGGTGATTGGAGGATTTCAAGAACAAAGTGGCTATTTGACTGAAAAAACCCAAGCTGATCATTAAACGAAACACATCTCATACGGTGTGTTTATCCACTAGAATGCAGAATTGCTGCAAACAACACTTTACTCTACAATAGTAGTAAATATAATAATATATAACTTTATAGCTAATAAGGGATTAGATGTATCAATGAGTGTAAAGACAGTTGATAAGCAAGCATAGTATACAGCATTTATAATATTGAATGGAGACATTAAACAATACTTGACTAACAGTTTAAATACAATAGAGGTTATTGAAGCTCACAGACATTAAGGCAGTGCTAATAAACTATAAAACAGTCCACTTTGAAACATTATCCAGCTAAGTAGCATGCCATAATAAGTGCAAAAAGATGAATACGGTTTCTATTGTCAATCTCATCTGTTTACTGCAGTGGATCATTCAAAATGTCAAACATTTTAATTTTACAGATGAATTGTAAAATGTTCTCATGTTGTTTGATCACACAGTTGTAGCAGACGTGTTCAAGCAGGTGCAAAGGAAAAGGACTAACTCTCTTTCGCCTATTCTCCTCTTGACTCATTGCTATATCAATTGTTTTTTCTTTCCATTACCATTCCTTGAATATTGGTACGCACACCAAAACGCTGAAAACATGCGAAAATGCAGCAGGGCTTCATTAGACAGTTGAAGTGCCACCTACCGCAGTACGTGTAGATGAGCTTGGAGTCAATGAAGCGGACTTTGAGGTTGTGCAGCACGGCTGGCTCGTGGAGGTAGCTGAGTGCTGTGAGGTCATTCTCTCCCACCAGGATGTCGGGGTTTCGCAGGTAAGGCAGGTTCTTCGTCTTGGGGTCCAGTTTGTGCTCAATGTTCTGAAGGTGACCAGGACGACAAAGCAAAGCAGGAGAGTTACAATGGAGATAAACTACTTTATTTGGTTCTAAGCACGATACAACACTTGGAATTCATACATTTAAAGAAAAGATGGTGGATCAGCGCAAATCTGACGGTGGCCTGTGCTAAGACCCTATTACTTATTCATTTACATGGTACATATTAAGATGACACCCTTATTCAGTGGCAATGTAAGCATTTGTACCTGTGCCTTCCACAGATCATACATTAGAAAGTAAGAACTCACATGAAAACCAAGTCAAGTCCTGTGATGAAATCCATTGAGAGATTTCTTCTGGATACACATCTGTAAGCTCCCTTACGTGTTTGGCTGTTGCAGTTTCCCAGCTCTGGCTGCCTGGGGCTGACTATCAGTGGGGAGCCCATCATTTGAATAATCAACAGATGTCCTCTCCCACTTAAAGGTATTCACACAGTATTCTCAGATATGTCATGAGACAGACTACTGATTTGCCATGGTTCTGGAGCAAAACCACCAATCGCTCAAAGCTGTATTGTTTTGCATTAATCTTGTTTTCAGTTTTGTGTGGAAACCGCCGCT
Source organism: Coreoperca whiteheadi (assembly GCA_011952105.1). Classification (NCBI taxonomy): domain Eukaryota; kingdom Metazoa; phylum Chordata; class Actinopteri; order Centrarchiformes; family Sinipercidae; genus Coreoperca; species Coreoperca whiteheadi. The sequence goes on from CM022485.1 coordinate 23,820,025, forward strand.
TCATGCACATTTTTTTTTTATCCCTATTAAATGGATCTCTTTATCTCTACGATGCTTGTTTTATGAGTATGTTTGATTCGGTTACAGGAAGTCTTTCAGCAGACAACATCAGGAATAAATTAGATAATCAGCTTGCTTGACTGACTAATCAAGTGTATTATTTTGATGATCTTCAACAGCAGCTATCTAGTCTATAAACGCTGAACACTCAGAGACAGCACAACTCCATCAAGAGAATTATTATTAGGAACCCAATTGTATTGAAAACTGTTGGAGACATTAAACAGCCAACACCAAAAACATACAGTAACCACGTTGATGGTGCTGGCTACATTTACATTTGATCACAATAAACATTAGAAGCAATATGGTAAATGGTTTTGCCAGTAGCATGTATTCATTAACAGGAGTGCTTGTTAATGATTGCTAGAAGTAAGAACTGTGTGCTGGTAGTTGTTTGTATTCAAAGCTGAGGAATTAAATTTACTGCTATACATTTAAAAGGCTCCTTGGGGCATCTCTGCAAGCTGGTCTCATTTGTAGAGAGTGCTAATGGTAAAACCAATAGCTACTAATGAGATCCAGCTCTTAGAAGTGTCTTTGAGGCAGAGAGCTGAGAGGAGAAGAAATATAAAGAGGGAGAGACCGATTCCTCCCCACCCTGCTCTTCCATTCAGCCTCACCGTTCCATCCTCCAGCATGAGCTGCAGGGAGGCATCGCCATGTTTGTAGTCCTTGTTCAGCTCAGCAGACTTCCACACCTCCTCGGCATCGGGGATCCACACCCGAGCACGCTGAGACAGAGGGAAACAGAAGGAAAGAAGACAAGTTAGATAAAGACATGTCACAGCACCTCAGGAATAACAACTTATGCCAAGAGCCAGGGTTGCTGAGATGTTGTGTTACCATCCCAAACCCATATTTTTGAAGACTTTAATGCTTTTTTTGCATTTTGGTTCAGTATACAAGCTGACAGCGTTAGAGTCAATATCAAAACCATATCTTTTGAATATACCACATTTCTAAAGTTATCTGAAAGAATCTGAAGTGTCCCAGTGAGAAAAACACACCTCATCTGGCTTATTATCATTATTATTATTTGGAGATCCTATTGATACGGACTCAAGTTTGCTCCACCTCAGTTCAACTAAAACCCTTTTAAAAAGAGGGATAACAGGAGAGCTCACATAGACTTCCTTTTTACTAATAGTATGACCTCAGAGAAAACACTGGGTTCTATGTTTTCAGTCATGGGCACATGGCTCGTAATGGTCAGTTAAGTTGTGGGAAGAAACTGCTGAAGAAATAGCTGAAGAGTGCCGTTGTGGATATTGTGTGGTCATGACTTAAAATTCACACACACACACACATTTCACTTTAAAACAGTTTCAGGCCTTACAGACTTGTGACTGGAGGCAATCAGCTGATTACAGACATGTGGAATAACAGTGATGAACACTGGCAGTCACATGGCTGAGAAATCCAGATCACAAACGTAGATGCACGCATGCGCGTACACACACACACAAAACACACACACACACAGAGAGGCCTTACTTCTAATGGTTTGCCGGATGCCTGTGCAGTGATTGGAGGATTGAGAGAACCACACTGTGACCTTAAAAACGCAGACAGACGAGGGCTGCAGTGTGTGAATGTGTGTGTGCAGGCTGCCGGACTGAAGACATAAGTCAGTGGTCACAAACAAAGCTGAAATTGTATCTCTTACAGTACATTTGATATTACATAAGAACAGTTAGAGGAAATTCAGTTAAGAGGTTTGACAGAAAAGACTCTAGAGGGGTTTGTATTCCAGTAGGCATTGTTTTTTCCACTTTTTTCACTCAGTCCACCTGAGTGTTAGTTTTGTGCAGGATCAATCACCACATGTAAATTAATAAATGGCGAAAATATAAATAAATGATTACTATATGATAAAATATACCCCTCATCTTTTTGTCTTTGTTGAAGCATTATTCAGGACATCCTAAGAATAAAAGGAAACCCACATTCGGACGCGTACCGCCACAGATCACTGCGGAAATTTGAACATTAAAAGCTTTACGTGTTATAATCTCAACATGAATGAGCATTTTCACTTTGCTGAGCCTTATTTATTTCAAAAACTAGAGAATTATGAACACATACAGTGAAGTACTAATACAGGAATATCTTAATGAGGACTTGATTAACTGAAGCACATGATGATGAGCGCCGGGAATCTTTCTGGAAGTCTAACATCGATTTCATGACTTCGTTACATAAACTGCTACACAAAACAACTTCACAGAAAAACCTCATTGTAGAAGGGCACTGTAGAGAAACTGGTTAATTTGACCTGATGCTTCACTACTGATCATCTGAATCATGACTTCATGGCCACACACACACACACACACACACACAATCTCTCCCTCTTCGTATTAAGAAGAATGGGGGTGTGAAATGGCAGGTACAGGGTCTTGTGGCGACCTGTGGGGGGTGCTCTGGGAGTATGGGGTCCGGGGCCCACTGCTAAGGGCTGTCCGGTCCCTATATGACCGGAGTAGGAGTTTGGTTCACATTGACGGCAGTAAGTCAGATCTGTTCCCGGCGCATGTTGGACTCCGGCAGGGCTGCCCTTTGTCACCGGTCCTGTGCATTATTTATATGGACAGGATTTCTAGGCGCAGTCGGGGGCCAGAGGGAGTCCGGTTTGGGGACCACAGGATTTCGTCTCTGCTTTTTGCAGATGATGTTGTCCTGTTGGCTTCATCAAATCAGGACCTTCAGCGTGCACTGGGACGGTTTGCAGCCGAGCGTGAAGTGGCGGGGATGAGAATCAGCACCTCCAAGTCCGAGGCCATGGTTCTCAGCCGGAAAAGGATGGCTTGTCCCCTTCAGGTTGGTGGAGAGCTCCTGCCTCAAGTGGAGGAGTTTAAGTATCTTGGGGTCAAGGTGTTCCGGGCATGTCCAACTGGGAGGAAGCCCCGGGGAAGACCTAGGACACGCTGGAGGGACTATGTATCTCGGCTGGCCTGGGAACGCCTCGGTATTCCCCCGGAAGACATGGAGGAAGTGTCTGGGGAGAGGGAAAGTCTGGGCATCTCTGCTCAGACTGCTGCCCCCGTAAAAAGAAGATGGATGGATGGATGGGTCTCAGAGGACGAAGGAGAAAGAACGTAGAAATCAAAGAGTGTTTATTCTTTTTTTTTTTCATGCTGATACCCCAGTATTATTCTGTAACGTTTTAAAACTGAGCACCATTAACAAAATATATCATATCTATTTGTCATTTGTGAATACAGAGCCTTACTGGATGTGTTCGAAAGCGTTAAGTGTTTTTCTTCAATGCTCTATCCCCACCGAATCCCCAGGTTGTCCCAATTTTTTTTTTTCTCCAATCCTTCTCTCTCCCAAAACCTCTCTCCCTCTCTCTCTCCACCCCTGCAGGAACACCAAACAGTGTGATCGGTGTGATTAGGCAGTGTGCTGTGTGGTTTAGGTTTGCCATTGAGTGACGGTTAACAAAAGAAGCGACGCAATCCTGTTTAAGTCAGAGGACAAAGTTAATAAAAACAACTCAACCAAAATCAGAACAATTGAAAAAGAAATTAAGGACTAAGGAAATATAAACAAGTAAATGATAAACTAACATACAATCATTTAAAGTGGGAATGTGGTGACAAGAGGTGTGGGTTGTAATGTTGATAGTGTGTGTGGGGAGAATGACTGCGTACTAGAGCATTTAATAAGAGTTAAATAAAATCTGACATTTGTTTTTAATATAAACTCACAAAACAAACATTTTTGATAAAATTCCCACTACACAATATGAACTGACATTTTACAGTTAATACTACACTTGTTAGTGGCCTGTTGGACTGTGTACTGGCGACAATGTTTCTAGATGACCTTAAACATGTCTTTTTGGCTTTCTGAATTTCTTGTTAATTATCAGCTGGCACATACACTGACATGAATATATCTGTGATAAGCTAATACCAGTTGATAAATTTTACTCTACTGCGAACATGTGGTTTTCAGAAAGAGAGATAATGAGTGCTGTGTTGCTCGTGTGTGTGCGCAGTCAAAGAAAGAAAAAGAAAAGCATAAAGTGAGACAGACGGACAGAGAGAGACGGTGTGGCTGTGTGTGCGCCCGCATACTGACTTACAGAACAAACAGCAGCTAAAAAGAGGAGACCCTTACAAACAACCAGCATGACCAAACCACAGGTAACAACTTCACATCTGTTTGACACGAACTCTCACAACTATATGTATCGGTGAGGTCAAACACCCCCGTTTCACTCCTAATTAGAGACATCTTTTGCCCCCAATCACGATGGACTAAATGAAAACAACTGAATCAACATTTTAAAATGTTGGCAATTTCTGTAATAAGCAGTTTCATTTGCAAATAAACAATCTGTGCAATGAACAGCAACAGTAATACCAACTGTTATTATTTTGCACAATCAGCCTGTTGAATAGTTTATACACCTTCTGTGACAATGTTCGGAAATGTTGTCGTCACAACATCTGCCTGCCATAAACTGACAGATTTAGCATAGCTGCTGTCACTCTCAGCTGCAAGTTATGATCCCAAAATATTACCCAATGCCTGTCTTTATTTTCTTAAAACAAAGAATTAGGGCAACATTAACTGACACTAAAGAAAATGAACAACATGTTATTTTTCAATCCAGGAAACCCATTTTGTTGCTTTCAGTTTTCATCTTATTTTTTGTGACTATTTAAAGACAACAGTGGCCTGCAGGTGGTTTAGTAATTGCAAACCCCTGCTGTGCAGCCAAACATTGTTCAAACCGGCAGATATTTATTTCAAATTGTAGCGGAGTTCCCAAAGTCTTTAAAGATATCAAATAAGTCAGGCTAAACTTTAAAAAAATGTGTTCAAAATGATGCTCAACACACTCAGAATATTTCCATCTGACACCCATTCATAAATGGAGTATCAAAATGAATTGATAGTGTAGGACATTGTGGAATCAAATTAATTTAAATTCACAATCATAGGCAAACACAGCCTCTGTGCCTGTCTCTCTCTGTCACTACCCATTCCACCATTTCGTTAGTCGTTTCACCTTTTTGGCCCCCACAGGAGACCGTCCCAGCAGCCAGCCTCCTAGCAACGGAGAGAGAGAGCGAGAGGGGAAGAGAAGTAGAGAGACATAAGAGGAGGGAGGAGGAGGACAGAGGCTAAAAATAGCAGCAGCGAGTTTTGAGCAGCATCACACCTCACAGAGACATCACTGCGCTACTGAGCACACTTCCTGATCTTCATAATCATCCACACACACACACACACACACACACCTGTTTCACACATCAGTAGGTGTCAAGCATGAAATCCTGAATTAGTTAACGCTGAAAAATATGCTTGCAGTCTGCACATTTCTTTTCGTTCTCTTTCCTCTTGGACCAAAACACAAACAGGGTATACCTGAGTATGGGACGAAAAGACAGACAGACAGACAGCACTATAATACAGTTGCAGAGGCTATGAGCAATATTTATAGACCCAACAAATTCCCCCTGGTTCAGAAAACAGAGGGGAGATGAAGGATGAAAGTCAACCACACACCCACACACATTAACATGTTTCAAGGACAAAATCCTCCACAATGAAACACAAGCTGGAAAAGTGGAGCGTCTGAAGGCTGGAGAGAAAAATGTGATGAGTCAGAGTGCAGCCTCTCTGTCTGTCAGAAAGATGGATGACGGACAGGCTTGGCGCGTTATGGGCGGCACACGAAGAGGAGAGGGGTGACGAAAGAGGAGAAAAGACGTCAGAGCATCTGTGACATCAGAAATCACACCATCAAAAAGGGCCTCTGCACTGAGCTCGCCTCACATACGCCGCATGCATGAGCGTAAACACTGTCTATGAACTCAGGCAGCCGATGAGAAACTACCTTTTGTCTGTAGGTCTGTAATTTCCAGTACCTTTTCTTTACCCCTGGACACTGGATTACATGCTTTCTATGTGATAAATGTGTGTTGCTTTGAAATGTGCAAAACCCAAGGAGGGTTCAGAGCTCAAGAAGAGACAGCGCTAAAATGAACAAGACAAATTAAAAATACCAGTTGTATTCTGTTCAGTAGATCAGAATTTCAACATGGAGAGCATGATCACAAACAATGCAACACCTTCAGCTTCAATCTTGCATCCAGTTGGTAACAGACGTTCTCATTTGAAATGAATGGTGACAATGTGATCTCACCCTGAACACATGTTTAATGAAGGCCCAGTTAAGTGACTTCTGATTTGGTTATTACATTAGAGGTACTACAGAAATTGGGTATTGGACTTCCTTATAGTTCTGGGATTAAGTTCGAAGCAGCAGGGGCCGAGATATACTGACTTTTAGTCCTTAGTATGGGTCAAGCTCCAAAAACACTGGATCCTACATTTCCCATAATGCAACTTGAAGTGTCTTTTAACCTCCACAAACCTAGTTTGTAACAGGTTTTCTGTTAGAAATGTGCACTTTCCAAGCCCAAGCTGAGATAACCCTGATGACATCACTATGATATCATCAGGGTTATTTTTGTAAAACTTGATAAAGCTCCTCCAGAGCCTCAGAAGACACAATGCAACTGTTTTCAAAGGCTGGGACTCCTCATGATGAGTAAACTGAGTGTGTAAAGTTGTGCTCCTTTAATGTGAACAGATCACAGGGCTCAACCATTGTGATAAAAACATCATTCGCATCATTTTGGGAGGTAGGGTAATATTTATTATTTATGGTAATTACCCTCACTGACTGTGAGAAAATAATTATGGCACAGTGACATATTTGAATTCAAACAGTACTTTGTTTGCATTGTTTTACGCTAGGGTGCTTATATGTGCTAATAAGTGTGTTGCTCAAGATTTTAATTTTGGAAGGTTGAGCTTTTGTTTGAGAGATCTGTCAAAAAGCAGGATAATAAAATTATTACTTTTAACTACAACTCAAAATTACAAACAATGCACACCTAATATCTACCAGATATTAGGATAATACTCAAGTCGTACGGGATTCCTTCGGACAACTGGTGTACTATTTACGAATTCTATACAATAAACATGTTGATCATATCGGTCATACTGGAGGAAATAGCAACATCAGTGTTCTAGTAGCAATGCACTGGTTTTCCGACACATCAAGTATCTAATGACACAATTTCTTTCATATCATTAACTAGTGTACACTTTCCCCTTATAGTGGCTGTCAGCAGGTCAGTTCACAGCAGGGGAAGGCTGCTATTGAAGGTACAAGGCTGGGCAGATGCTAATCCTGGTTTAACTGAGACAAAGGATCAGGACCTGATTAGGCTAACTGAGGGTTTAACACCGACTAATCTTATTTCTGTCAACTACACCGAGATTTCGTTACATTCACATATGGCTACAGGTTACCATTGCAACTACTGCTAACACGATGGCAAAAGCTTCTGCTTGTCTTAAGACAAGAACAGAAACAGAAACATTGAACATGGAATAACGTATGCATCCAAAAGGAGACATTTAAGCAGGAGGGAAACAAACGTTATGAATGTGTTTACATTAATAGAGATGCAAGATTAAAACAGATTCCACCCAAAACTGCGCACCACAACGTGGCGCTCAAAGATGGCTGTAGTGTCTGAATTTGACCAAAGGTGACCACACGTTCTGTTTTTATCGTTTAAATTGTGATGAACATTCATTTTAGCTGTAAATCTCAGCCCCCTCTGCTCTTGCTGTTCTATTGAAACACCTCTGCAAGGATATTAGAGGAAGCCTGGGGTTTGGAGGTCACAGAGATGATGGCATTGGGAGAGTGTGTGTGGGCTGTACTGTAGTTCACATGCTATGTGTGTGTGTGTGTGTGTGTGTGTGTGTGTTGGGGGTGTAGGGCTATACCCAGGGGGCGGGGCATTCATGAGAAGTCTTTACAAATCTGCGCAAAGTCAACAGCAGATTAGAGAGACTTCACCTTGCTAATACTGCGCTCTGAGCTTTCACTCTTGGGAGTCGCTCTGGCCTGCTGTGACTCCTCTGAACCCTCCCAGGGTTTTCTCCTGCTTAAAAGAGCATAAGACTTGCCAACTTTACTTTTCGGTAGCACTGAAAAGAGTGTCCCATGCCCTCGCTACAACACTGAGACTGTATGTGAATGGGGTAATACAATATGGTAATCCAGTTGGGCGAGTCGAATATTGCGCAGTCAAATATTACAGCTACAAAAATGAAATCAGGGCAAAAACGTCTCATCGTGGCCGATACATTATCCATGTAGCTAAACTCTCCTCAAATAAAATGACACTCCTCTGCTCTGTTGTGAAGAAGTAAGTAGTCTAGTGAGTGAAATAACGTTTTACTTTATAGAAGAACGAGAGGAATTAAGAGAAGGATTCATTATAAAAGCACATCAAGTGGAAATGGATTAAAACCTTAAAACATTTTACAATGCAGTCTGGCAGAGAGAACTACCTAGACAACTGCAGTGGTATGCGAAAACTGTTTTGCTCACATATTCTCAGTAAAGCCGTCAATGGAGTCCCAGACTGCAGAAGCCTTGTCACATGATGCCACTCATGTGAGAATCTGCTGTTTTTCTGCTCAGCTGGGCAGACGCAGCTTGATGCCAAGATATAGAGACCTCAGTGCTGGTGGAGAGTTTGGTTGGACAGAAGCCGTGCTAGTCTCACTACACCCAATGGTGCTCCCTAAACAAGACTCTTGGCACAACTAGTGTGCCAATGTCCAGTGATTGCCAAAGATCAGAGTCACTTACTAAGAGGCTATGACGCTGGCCAGCGTCAGATCACATTAGTTTAGTCAGTGCTGACTCTTGGAGTAGTATAGCTCTCTCCTGTACGTTATGTCAGGGTAGGAGAATTAGTACCAGACAGTGGGCCTGAACAGTCTATCAATTAGGAAAAGATATACATAGAATAAAATGGAAATAAACCATGCTACGCTAACCAGCTCTTTGTGGACACTATTTTCTTGGTTTTCTAAAACCTTCCCTCCCCTGCTGCCACATGCAACAGCAAACAGTTATGCTGTGGGGAAATTATTTCTGTCTAGTAGAGCTATAGGACACTAACATGCTGCTGGATTATCATTAAATAGGAGAACATACATCTAACCAACTAGGTTGCATCCTAACCTGCAAAGCCAGACATGCAGTCCTGTGTCTACACAAGATGGAACAAACTACAAACAACTTCCACTGATTTAATTTGGACAATTTGAAACAAAGATTTTGCTGTTATTCGGATGACAAAACTCCGCTCAGGTTAAATCGGATTTGTTGCTACTCTGGAGTTATTACTGCCCTGCTAATTTCAGTGACAAGAGATTAATCCAGAAGCAGGGTGTGCCGGGACCGGGGCTCCACGCTGCACATTGGAGAGGCGATATACCAAAAACAAGACCAGAACTTACAGTTCACGTATCAAAGAACCACATACAGCTAAAAAAAAAAAAAAAGACAGTAGCCTCTCCTTCAACAGATCAGACGGTTTAATTTGATTCAAAGACTATCTTATTTAACAATTTCACAAGACTTTATTTGGCTACATATCTACTTAATCAATGAATGGAGGGATGGGACGAGAACTGAAAGCTCAAAAGACGCAAGAACTTACTTGGACAAACATATACTCCAACTCCCGGTTCATCATGTCTCTTTATCAAGTCTCTAGCTCATGCTGTGAGTCTGCTGGTTTTCTAGTTGCCTCCAGCCACACGAGCCACAAGACCAGACACAAGCTGATCGAGCACTGATCTCCAGAACTCGCTGGTGGATGAAACCTTCCCATTGTGTCTGCAAACACAAGCAGCGTTCACCGACATCCCCCAAGTTCCTTGCCCTGTGACAGATGACTGGCCATCCCTGCTGTCTATCAAACAGCACGGCTTCCTTGCTCGATCACATGAGTTGTGAGGCAGACAGACTCTCAGAGCAACAACATAGGACTTTCCCACAAACCATTGACATGGCTCCAAAAAACAACCGTCTGACAGATGAGCAGTAAACCCGAGTCTTGTTCCTGTACGCTGGATTGAAAATTGTTTAAAGAGGAGCACAATTTATAATATCCAAACATTAAATCAAAATTTTTGTTTCTAAACGTAATATTTGTTTATGTCTGCGTTGTGTAACAATGACACATTTCATCTACTTTAGGATACCAATTGAAAACTGAAACACACAGGATGTTGAAATAAGATGATAAAGGTTAGTGCCCCAAATCATAACAAAGAATAACTGCTACACTGTACATAATAATGACTATTTTAGCACCCCTCCTCTGTGCATCTTCCCTGGGTGTGTGACAGGACTGCGATGACTACATGCCAGAGCATATACAACATGACTGTGCAATTACCCTAACTAGGTTATCGCAGTAATCCAATGCACATGCCCTTATTTAGAGCTGTGGAGAAAAACATAAAACACTGACATTAGATAATGTAAAGCTCACCACCGGCTGCAGCTGAGACGACTCCTATACCACTCAAAGCATGACTGTCCTGTTGCATGACATATTTGTACAAACCATTGTGTTATAAAATGTTTAACATGTTCACCACCTTAGTTTAGTGTGTTATCATGCTAACATTTGCTAATTCACACACTGAACACAAAGTACAGCTGAGCCTCATGGGAATGTCATATGTTTTGCAGGTATTTGGTCATAAATCTACGGAGCCCCCTAAAGGCCATGGCAAGAATTTGTTTGAGGACTACTTTTGCATTCCCACGCAATCCTGAAGGAATGGAAGAAGAAACGTATTGCGAGGTAACACAACATTTATTGCGAGAGAACGCAAAACCTATTACGAGGGAATGAAAAAGTAGTCGTCAAGATAATTCTCGCTGTGACCTTTAGGGGTCTCTGTATAAACCAAAGTGTTGGACGAATTAAAACTTTGACATGATGATGGTGCTAGATGAAAAGTCAGGGGATCCCAAAGTTACTACAATTCATCCTGAGGGAATTAAGTTGTGTGCCAACCCATCAAGTAGATGTTGAGATATTTCACAGGATAAGTGAAAAGGTACACCTGCTGGTGGCGCTTGAGGAAAAGTCACAAGATCATCAAAGCCATTAGGATTCAGCCTCCGGGCATTATGGATATCTGTACCACATTTCATGGCAATCCATTCAACAGTTGTTGAGATATTTTAGTCTGGACCAAAGTGGTGGACAGACCATCCATGGAGTCATGCCGCTGCTGTCATGGCTAAAAATTAGGGATATGGATAAATTAAAGGTGGCGTTTAAATGTACATTAAAACCCAGAATACCCCTGCTGCACTGCTTTCTATGGGTTGAAACAGTCAAGCATGCTGTGCTTTTGGCAACACCCAAACAAGTCATGTGACGGCAGGTGTTTTCCTTTCCGTCAACCGTTCATGACAACACTCGCTCCCTTACATCACTGTGTGGTGTGTGTGTGGCCACATGTGGAACAAGCTCGAAAGTTTCAACCAAGCACTATTTTCTGACTCATATGATTCAATTCTGATTTACCCTGGAGGTCTCCAATCCCTTTACCACATGCAGCTCTTTAAGCTCAGGATCCAGTCAGTCTTTAGGAGGTGGGACAAATACTGTATGATCTTGCAATTACTGCAACAATATATAGAAATAGTTGCTGATACGCTGGGACCAACACTGCAATGCATTGTCGTGTGATACTGAGGGAGACGTTTATCTTTGCTTTCTGGTAGTTTAGCCATTTGCAGGCAGTTTGACATGTGAATGATGGCACATGTGTACAATGTGTGCACGCATGTGTGTCTGTGTGTGTGCGTGAGTTAAGAGGCAAAGACTCCATGCAGTTTGTCACATACGGTTTCATCACAGCGGTCTGTGGAGTGATGTGAACCTGAAAGCACTATGTACTGCAATGAATATACAGTATACAATGATTCCTGCTTCGTGAGCAAAGTCCATTACCCAAAGATCTTTATTGGTATAAAAGGTAACTTTCTTGTAATCACATACTTTATCATGGGTAAAAAATCATTACAGTAATTTATCTTGAGCATAGTTCATTACTGCCTCACTGCCAGATCTTGCTGAGGATCGACAACCAACCACAGCCAATCACAGCCAGGCTAAACTCACTGATACAGACGAATCAAGGCTGCCTGTACTGCAATCAGAGGCTGCACATCTTTATATGACTGTTCTAATCAGTAAGCTTGTTGGGAAAAGGGAAATCTTGTCAAGGCAATGGTTCTCTTTTCAGTTTAAGGTCATGAATAAATGCCGAGTCTGGTAACTCTAAAAATAAAGTGCACGCTCTTGTTGTGGTACAACAAAACACTCCTTCAAATGTAGCATGTATTTTTGAAACTCAAGGTTGTGTGTTGAATAGCCTTTCCATCTCTGAGCATTGCCTTGCTTCCATTTCCATGAGAATATCCTCCCTCTCTTCCACCTCTGACTCAACTCTCTTTATACTACTGCTGGTCAGGCCGGACAGGAGCCAAACGCAGATCGGAGCAGAATCCGATGCTGTGTGTGTGTGTGTGTGTGTGCATGTTAACCAAGCAGCTCAGATCCCCTCAATAAGCTTCTATAAGGCTGACTCACACGCACAAAGGGCAGAGTGTTTTCCATCCCTCTGTTGGAAAAGTAAATCACAGAGAGGGGTCTGACATCAGAGGCTGACTTCTAAAACAGACTGCACCATTCAAAGTAGAAATGGACTTTTTGTTCCCCACCTTCGCTGACACGTACATCCAAAGTTTCCCCTATTTTATACCATTTAACACATAACAAGATCCTTATGGAATAAGACAGCCAAATTGACAGCTGGCTACAAGCCAAATCCTGCTGGAAGAGGAAAGAAATTCCTGCATCCTCAGCCAAAATCTACTTGCATTTTGTTGGTGGATGGTTGTAATTTCACACCTAGGGGCTACCGAAGCTGACCTTGCTAAAAGAGAGTGAAATCAGGCAGCAACTTTTATTTGTCTTAAACGTATAATGCAACTAAGGCTGCAACTAACAGTTATTTTCATTTTAGATTAATCTAATCGTCACACCAGCTTTTTTTGTGTGGTTTTAGATCCATTTTCATTCATTGAAAGCCACCACTATTAGGAAGAGAGCAAAAATCAAACTAGACTGTGGGAAGACATTTAAAAATATTTAATTTACTATTATAGATGACTTAGAAAATCAGCACATATTCACATTTAAGAAGCTGGAAACCAGTGAATGTTTTGCTTAATCGATGAATGGTGGCCAGTCAAATTTCTGTAGATCATTCACAAATTGAATATATTGTTCCAGCACTAAATGCTACACTCAGTTGGTGCCTTTTTGTTTGCCTCTCTCCTTACAGATCAGAGGTCAGGGTCAGCTACAGAACAGCTTCCCAGGAGCAGACAGGGACTCAAACATTTCAAGAGGAGGGGCCCGCTGGCTGACACGGGGTTCAAATCTGTTTCACCTGGTTCAAAGACACAGTCCCTGACCACTTGTCTACCTAATCTAAAGCGCTTACGACAACAGAGGCTGGAAAGGAAAACAAAACAACCTTCCATTAACATGACTGATCCAGTTGAGTAGAGTGGTTCGAATTACAAATACACTGCAGTGCTGCTGCTTAGTACGGATTTTAAAAGGAATTTCAGTAGCACTCGTCATCAGCACACACAGTGACACGTTTCCCCTTCACCACAACCTTATTCAAGCTGAACACACCAGCTGTCAGAGTAGGGGGATGGGTGACTCATCTCCTTCTCCCTCCCTCTCTCTCTCTCTCTCTCTCTCTCTCACACACACACACACACCACTGTCTTGTCTTGGTTTCACATTAGCAATAACAGAAATACAGCAGCAGCACTTATGACCTTGTGAGTCTTCAGTGTAACAGGCCTGGGAGCATTTGGGGCTGTAAAGCTACACGGAGGCTTCGGGGCCTCTGCGAGTCTAAACATCCTGGATGCTAAAAGGATGCGGCGCTCATCGGAGCATCTCTGCGGTGCCCGACCTGCAGGACTACGGCTCACATCCCAAATAACTGTTGTCATGAGCCTCAGACACGCGCCAACATCAAAATAAAACACCAGCACACGGCGATGCAGATGCGCAGCTCTGAGCTCGCGCTAAACATTATGGTTTCCAATGTTAAAGCCAGCGCCTCCATCATGGCTGGCACCGCCTTTGCATCATCCTAGCCCCCATAGCCTCCAGTGTGTGTGTGTGTGTGTGTGTGTGCAAAATATGAAGGCCCCGCATAAAACGATATCTCGTTCTGGTGAACAAACCAGGCGACACATGACCAAACAGAATCTATGAATAAACCTGGCTCTGTATGATGTAGGCTGCGGGTATGAAAAAGGACGACTATCTCTGCTGCATCTGTTGTCTGTTTGCCAGCTGCACCCATGTCAGCGTTGAACTCACATCCATGTTTGAAAACACCCGAACACATCCCACTGCGTGTCAAAACAGCGTGTTTTATGTCACTATTCTCATTCATTTGGAGCCACCGCCACGCTCGCCATCAGAAAGACCCATTTCCCCGTAGCGAAAGTCAAACTGGCAGCGTGTTTATGGGGAGGAGCTCCTGGAAAGTGAAAAGCATTTCGCGTGCCGCTGAACGTGCGCCCGGAACACTGATTTAGCGGACATGCTAGCAACCAGCTATATGACGTTACATATTAAATATACACTTGTTTTACCTTTGTGTACAGCTCCGACGCTGCCATGGCGGTCACTCGCTATGTCCTTTCTCCAGTCTGGACTAAAACTCCGGCAGGTCTCCGCACATCCAGCTGGGTGTGTGTGTTCTCATGTAGCGGAGGGAGAAACCCTTTGTTGCTGCAGGGACTCAAGGGAAAGATGCGTCTCTTATCGCCATGATAACCTGAAAAGCTTGAGGCTGCTGATGAGGTTTCGGCGTCTCACTTTGCATTCTGGGTACGATGGATGAAATGATTCAACCACCGGGGAGGGCTGCTGCTGGCCGCTGCCGCTGCCGCTGCTGCCGCGTGGCAAACTACGCCCCCCCACGGTCAAGGGTTGAAAACACGCCAACATGAAAACGGCTTTTATTTTGATTTTACGCCCAAAACAACTAAATGGATAAAATGGCAACTCTGTATCATAGTTTGTCTTCTTACTTTAGCAAGATGGCTTCAATGTGAATCACAATATGTAAATTGTAAATATACTGTGTTTTCTGTGGCAGTCTTTCATGGCTCTCCACCCTCCACTCCCCCTAAATACAATTATTAAACTGTAATTTGTAAAGGGCCCCCAGCTCTGGGCCCCTAGAATAATTATTATCAATCTTTTTTATTTACTTAGCAATTTATTTGTTTTAACAAGAATATTATGATAATATCATATAGGTACAAATATGTGTATGTCCATTTTTTATTTAATTTAATATATACTGTGTGTATATATATATATATATATATATATATCAGGATAGCAGAACATGCTTTAAGAACACGATTTATTACATGTGTATGATGTGTCCCTGATACATTCGTTCAAAAAGGGAAAAAAAAGAGAACAAAGAAATACGTGGGGGGATAAAATCCTCACCTTTCACAAACATTTAAGCTAAAGTGGCAATAATTGGTGCATGACGCACAAAAACTAATGTTCTTTACTGTGGCAAATTATTAACTGGATGGATAAAATGTAGGGGGGAAATGACAGCTTAATGCAACTTCTATGTCCCTGCAAAAGGTAACTTTGTTAAGTTTATGAATGATTTTCAAGTTTTAATTGTCAAAGAGAAGTGCTTTTTGACATTTTGCTGTGTTGGTGCAGGTACTCACGTCTTAAAGTGACTGCAGTGCTGGACTGCCTCTGTCCAGAGTTACTGTACACGACTGATGGCCGCAAAACAGGTCAATTATAACTATTCCACATAATGGAATAAAAAACAAACACCGTTCCAATATTGTCTTCGACATACTGTAAGGGAAAGCTTGTCCTCAATCAAGTTTTCCAAACATGGGTTAAAAAAAAAAAAGACAAACACAAAACAGAGATGAAGACAAACAAGCCCTGATTTCCTCATCCGAGTGAATTTTGGTAAACCCGTTCATTTCAAAAATATGTAGTGTGGTCAAATTTATGCAGGGATTAGACAATTGAAATCACCTTAAACATAGAATATGTCCTAAACATCAAAGTGAACACACACACACACACGACACAGCAATTAAACATTTGTGCAAAACTATTTTATTTACAAACCAAAATGGCACAAAGTGACAGCAGGGCAGCCATATACATGCACAGCTCAGATGGATGTAGTGCTAGCTTAGATTTACCACATCGCAGGTAAACTTCATCCAGTCAGTAAGGACCCTGGAAAAGCACTTTACAGAGCCAAGTTTATTTTAAAGACAAAACTACTTCAACGTATGAGTTTAGAGGCCTTTGCTCGTCACCTGAGGCTGAAATGCACGGCACACCACAAATACAGTGCAAACCTTCAACATTGCAGTTCAAACTGAAGCAACACCATCCCCTCCTCTTACACTCTTGAAAGTAGAACATTTTCTAGTTTTAAGCTGTCTTGAGTGCACCATCTACACGCCACCCAGTGCGTGAATGCCGCACCTGAGTGTTCAGTGCACCTTGATGAATCAAAACGGAGATCAGTGAGGTTTCACTTTGGGAGCCCTGCGTCACACATGCAGTTCCACGAGACTCACTGTGGTCCTTTAGTATGCACCCCCCCCCCTCAATTGACAAAGTGTCAACAAAACTGAGCTTCTGGATTACTATATTTAGTCAATCACTCAAGCATATTGACAGAATAATTCAGGAGGACATACAGTGAATGATCCAAATCTGATGTAAAACATTCTAAAAGTCTGACGTCTGCCCCTGTGCCAAACCAAAGGAAATATAATATATATATATATATATACACACACACACTTTCAAACTGAGGGAGCCTGATGACCATAGTAAAGCCCTCAAACCATACAAGATACAGCATCTGCTGGTCGCCCCTCTCTTCAGCCAGTAAACACCGTGGTCGTCCATCAGTGGTACAGAGGCGTCACAGTCTGTTCACCACACTCACGCTTCGATGTCCTGTCTTTCAGCATATCTTACATGATAGAAAAAAGAGAAAATAAAAAAGGAACCTGCAAAAGTAAGAGGACAATGACAGAAGGGCAGTCAGTTTGGGGGAGTAGCGAGGGACAAAAACAAGGATAGGAGGTAGTAGAGACAGGGCCAGATGGGGTGGAAACAAAAACAAACAAACGGGATTTGAAGGTATCAGTCAGCCAGTGCGCTGGGTGCGGGTTCTTGTTGGGTTGGGGGCAGAGGCAGGGGGCAGGTGGTACTGTGAGGGGTAATGTTATAGCTCTGAGACTTGAGTGGACAGGGTTCGGGCTGGGCGGTGCTGCAGGGGCTGTTGATGCTGTGTGTGCATCAGCCTGCCAGTTTACTGGCCACCAGAGAGGGTTTCCTCTGGGGCAGGTCCTGGGGGGTGGGGATGTGGTCTCCTGTGATCTCGGTCTTCTCTGGTGCAGCTGTCGGCAACTGCTTGTTCTTTATCTTCGCTTTAGCCATGTTGTAGTCGCCAGAGTCAAAGTACTTTTGCTGTAGAGAGACATAAGATTCCAATTTTAAAGTATGAACTATGGAAAATTAACAGAACTAGCACCCGTGAATAATACAGTGAACATTCAATCTGATAAATATTTTAATTACATTGCAAGGAGGAATTAATTGTACCTTCAGTATGCAACATACAGGTTTGCTGACATTGACGGAATAATAACAGCCCATTTTTAAAGCCTCGCCTAGCTTATTTTAATTTGATTGTAAAGCCACAAATTGTAATCTTGTTTTCTAGTTTAGGTACCTTATAAACTGGCAAATGAGTGTCAGTGTAACGGTGCTAACAAAAAATAACAGTGGGTTCAGAGGAGGTCCCGTAGGTGAACTCTGAATGTTTTGCAGACAAACCCAAGAGATAACTCACCCCCTTCTGGAGGCGTTTGCGAAGCAGATCAGAGCCCCCGGGTTTGTGCCCTAAATTTGGGTATCTGGCCTTCAGTTTAGCCTCCTCTGCCTTCTCAGGACTGATCACCTTGTCCTGAGTCTCCTGCAAACAAGCAGATGGGGGAGGGGGTAACCTTACTGCACAACAAGAGAGTACATTCACCAGTTCCCTTCAGCGATGTACGCACTCAGTGAGAGATGAGCGGGCAATCTGGTGTGGCGGAGGGTCAAGCGGGCGCAATCCTGTGAAACACGAACGCACACCGCCAGAGTTTAATTGTCCTTAAAAGTTTTTTCTACGCGCAGTGCAAATCAATGGATGAGAGAAAGACCCCACACTGTTTGTGAGTTCCCTGAAAGGAGCGGTCCTCTTCCACAGAGGTCGCCATATTTCTACAGTAGCGCAGAATGGACAAATCAAACACTAGGCGTTTCTTAGCGTCAAGGAAGGATCCTCGGAAGCCAGAATTTCGAGGATGCCACGTTATCGACATCCGTCGAAGGACTGTTCCAATGTCGAGGATCCTCGGGATTTCAACCAAGGACTGAGTCCTTCGTTCGAAAAATATGCCATATACAGGAAAGGATGTATATGTGTAGCCTTCGCACTCTCAAATCACCCACAATCCTATGCGCGCAGCTTTTCTATCTTCAAAATGTCAGACGTTGGCGGAATCGGAGCGGGGCAATATGGTTTCAAAGGATATTTACGTTACCAAACGTTTGTTATAACATTAGTAAATATAAGTACAGTTTCACGTTTAAATTCCAGTAAAAATTACTACCATATTGATATTATAAGTTATACAAATATATACAAATTACGTTATTGATGGCCAACGGACCTGCCATTTAACAATTAGCTTGGTTGCCGTCACCGGCATTTCTTTTATAAATAACTAGTTAAGTTGTACAAAGTAATTTAACGTTAATATTATACCATTCACAGCATTATTCATAGCTTTCTCCTTCTTTTACCTTTTTACTGACGCAATGACGTGCACTTGCTAGCCTGTTCTATTTACGTATTCTCCGAATGCTAAAGAGGAGCCTCGCCTAGCCTCTGAAGGAAGTGACTTGGAAGGATCAGTCCTTCCAAGGAAGCATCCTTGACATTGAGAAACGCCTACTGTCTCTAGATAGGGCCGTTGGCTTTTTCGCGAGATTCGCGGCCACCGTACTTTTTCCCTACACGCTTGGAAAGGGAGGGTGAGGCGAACGGTATTCAAATGTTTGCAATCTGCAAGTTCACCGTTAGATGCCACTAAATCCTACACACCGGACCTTTAAGTTAGGCTATAAAGTTTCGACTATGCTACTTTAGATAACTTTAACTACCTTAACATATAAAAACGTTTAACGTTACTAAAATCTAATATTTGAGAATAAGATCGAACTAACGTTAAATATTCACCTGCCTGGGGGGTTAAGTAGTGTTACAGTAATTTACAGGTTCCAAATACCGCTAACGTCACTGCGTTGCATTGGTATCTGCTGTCCATATCAACTTCAAGTTGAAAGAAATATTGGCTAGTGTTAACGTTAGCTCGACAGCCACCTCACAAAGCAGAGCCTGTCGAGCTAACCTGTTACTGCGTTGAGTGGGCTGGACCACCGTGTGGGATTAACCACTAACGTTAATTTACATGCGACAATAATCAGAATCAGAATAACGGTAACCACCGGTTTGTTGCTCGTTACAGCTAGGACGGTTAGCTAGGTAACGTTAGAAATCGTTAGAAATCTAGCAGCAAGCAAAGCGGTGGCAACGTTAGCGGAATTGACGATGACGTTACTTTATTGTAACTAGGCTTCCAAGCCAACTAACGTAACAGCAATCTGTTGGGTTAGCAGCTGAGCCAACGGTTGCCGACCTGAGAATGTCATTAGCTTGCCGAATGGCTAGCTGCTAACATTAGCAAGCGGTACCCCTGACATTCACATCAACCATCCGAAACATTTGCTCTATTAGCAACCGATAAGGCCAGGGCAGCTTACGAGTAACGCAATGCTGTTACAAAGTTTGCTAAATAAGATTAAATACTCTAGCCAGGGCTTAGTAGCTGTCTTTGGTGATATGTCAACAATAACGAGCGCGGGGCGAATAAGCTAAGCTATCTAACGTAACGTTAACGTCAGCTATAATAAAGTCAGTGGTGCCACTGCTGCAGTTAAACTGCTAACGTAATCCGCTGCAGTTACCTTCTCGTCCACTGATGTCTCCTCGGCCCTCTGTGTTTCGTCGTTATTCCCCGACATTTCTATATTATCGTCTTCTCAGACAATATATTGTTCACTAACGTTAGTTAGGCAAGTGATCCACAAATCCCCAGCCGGCGCGCGCTCCCGCTGAACACATTCTACGTCACAAGCGGAGACACCATGCGCGCTCACCTCCTGGCACTCCTGCACACAATGCTGGGGTCGGATTTACATTGCGTAACATACCGATCAGCTGTTAAACCCATGTGCTGTACGCAAACCGATTTCAGTTAAATAATCTTTCGATCTGGAGGAGGGTGAATGGTACACTGATGAACACAGTTAATTTGATGTTTTCCCACACCAATGTTTTTTTCCTTCACGCAGTGTGTTTGTGCGGCTGAGGCTCAAATATGCGGTTGCTCTGCGCACATTGTGCTTTGTATACAGCTGAATTAAGCAGCGCGGCATGCATATGTGAAACAGACACTTTCGGGTTGACAGCAGACCTACAGCCTGACTTTGTCACCATGCAAAACAATAAATGATGCATACAAATGTGTGCAGATGAGTTTCAGAGCCCGGTGGCCGCCATATTGCTTAAATGACCACCATCTATTTGAAACTTTGTGTGCCAGATTGACAGCAGTACTCAGCTACTGTTATTAGATTATTTTGGTTATAACCTGTAGTCTTATGAGTGTGAAGTGGTAGACAACTGCTGACTTCAAGCCGCAGCCCCCAGCATTAAAGATTATGTCAGTGTGGTGCTACACAGAAACTACTATCTGAATATCAATAGAATACTTTTGGGGGATGCACCTCTGTCTAATAAGAGATGCTCTCACATTTAGACAACGTGTTTTTCTTTTGATCCTAAAAACTGTCAATTAGAAGCGTGCTATTGTAAAAACACTGTTTATCTTGACCAAAATATCAGGATTCACCAGTCCACATGCTGTTCAAGAGGGGTTGCCTCTGTGTTTGTCCACTTATTGGGATAATTATCCAAAGAAAACCAAAATCGGCATTGTAACGTTTGCTTTTTAATTGAAACCTTGTCTGTAAATAAACTATTCTGGTCCCTCTCTAAAGTCAACATTGTTACCAATTGTCTTTACATCTGTTTTTATAGATTTTAAAAAAGGAATTTACAAGTCCCAGGTGTCACTGGTAACAGGGCTGAAAGCAGAAACAGAACTGATAAGAGCTCGTTTACCGAAATGCTTTGTGTACGATCCATTTTGTATTCAGAAACATTATCGAAGTTTAAATACTCACACGATGTGTATATCAGGTATTTGTGACTGATATACAATTCCAAAAGCCCACAGCTCTGCTGTTGTTTTCATATTGTGCAGTTTCAAACCCATTTTAAAATTCTTTCACTTATAGGAACCTTTGACATAAGCATCTGCTACTTTTTATGCCAACCAGATCAAGAACACTTCTTTTGTAATTGCTTTAACAATAGATTTTCTTCTAATACATGGTCCATTAACATTTGTCATTTAAGGACTTCATCTGTACAATCTTTTATTTTCTTGTAATGATTCAATTCTAACATAATGCACATTGTGCTACATTTGTATAAAATACAACAGTGTAATAAAAAAAAGGCCTGAATGTCACAGATCTCAAATGGCCGTTTATAGTTGTTTTGTACCAGAATATACTCACTAACTATCCGCCAAATGTTTGAACTGAGGATATCAGCCGACAAATCATCATTTATGCCACATGTGAAGAGCGTGGACATGATAAGATCATTCCTGATTCTCTGTTTGAACTTTTCCACTCCAGTGTGTGACTGTGTGGAGAAGTAGTGTAGAACAGGAAACGTGGTGGTAAAAAATAACAACACAATAAGACAGAAGCAGCTTTCAAGATTGCTTTAGAAGATATATAGATATATTTTTTTTCAGATTTGAATATTAATGTCAAAAATACATACTATGATATACAGTTTGCACTACATCATCTTAGCATGACAGACATCACAAGTAGTAACTGAAATATTAATTTAAATATTAAATAAACTGATGGTTAAGTAAACTGAAAGTGAATGTGTAAACACTAAACTAAGGGTACTCTTCCTATTGCAACACTTCCAATAAAGTGGTTCTGTAACAGTACAAAAGTATTAGAATATTACTATTTTCTGTTTCATTTCCAGTTATGAGAGAAAAAAAAATCCACAGTGCACTTCTGATGTTCTGCTGTGATGCTTTCAGTTGAATTTCGCTTGATTGCTTGTTCGACTTTTTTAGTGGTCCATGGTATGTGGGTTTTTCTTGGACGAGGGGATGGCGTTGCACCACCAGTCTGCCACCTGCTTCCTCTTCTACGCACTGCCTCTGCTCCGAGCTCAGGAATCACAGGGTCAAAGCTGAGTTCACTTTCAGTTCTACAAAATCTTTTACTATTAAAAGGGGCCTTGTCTTGCATTTATAAAGAAACTAATGAGACTGAATACTTACTCATTATGTCAAGTAGAGGTTCAATTAACATTTTGATTTCTGTAAACTGAGTAAAATAGCCTAGACTCTGCTGAAATAATTTAGGTGTCCAACTGCTTCTGTAGACAATCATTGGTCTCTACTCTCCTGCCAGACGCTGGAGGGGATAGACACAACAGCAGGGAAAATAATTACCTATCTGGTAAGGCCTTCTTAGCCAGGAGACCAGGCTCTGAAACATACTCTTTATTTGTAACCTTTGACCCAGCTTCTCTGATCCAAGGTCGTGCACTTAACAGAGAACAAGGTTTCATTTCTGACGTGTCTACCAGGCTACCATGTGAGCGTTGTTGACTGGCATCCTTAAATCACGTCTCTTTTAGAGCTTTTGCAACTAGCCAGGGGCTGAGCAAGAGTCTATCGCTGGAATCGAGGTGCGACTGAAGCTTCGATAGTGGCCAGCCGGGTGGAGGGAGTCAGACCTCAACAGCGGGGGGAGAATGGTGGATCAATGGGGGACTCCGTGAAGGACTGGAGCTCGTAGGCAGCACCGCTGTCCACCTCCATGGACTTCCTGGAAAACAGCAGACGGATGTCCCTATGGAGGTAGACCTTCCCAGACTTAGAACTCTGGAACCTGGTGAGGATTGGAGAGAGAGATGAAAGACACGGAGGATGAACATGGGAGGAGAAAACATCACTGCTACTGGATATATTCCACTTTTGATGTCCACTGGAGACCAAATGACAGTCCACTCACCTCAGATGTACGAGGTAGCGCAAGGTGCGTCCGTGGCCGAGGGCCTTCCTGCTGGTCTGATTGTTGGTCTCACGGCGAACGGGAACAGAGAAGGTCCTCTGGCGTAGGAAGGTCTGGTGTCCAGCTGGCATGGCTCGTAGGTCGTACATCACAACAAACATCTTCACCACTGTCTTGTTGGGGTTGAATAAGGTCTGAGCGGTACAACCAGAGAGCATGGGAGGATTTAGACAGGTTTCTAACTCTGACCTGAACTCATCCATCTATACAGACACAACAGAAACTTACATGCCATGCAAGATGCATTAAATAAAACATCATGCTGTACATACCATCCTAATAATGTAATTTAAGTTTATAGAGGAAAATGCCTGTCAAATTTAGAAGTATAAGCCCCATAAATGAATAAAAACAAGCCCTTGAATCTTTTACACAATGAATTTTCCTCTATAACCACTAGGGGTCTCCCTTTCCTTTTGTGACTTGGCTCTTTGTTCTCAGCCATATGTACACCACAATGCAGATATTTTATTAAAAATAAATATTTTCATAATATTTCTATGTTTGTGTAAAAACAGTTTCCTCACCACTTGAATGGTTCCTGATGCAGGTACACGATAGCCCCTTTTCCCCAGGGACTCTAGGTTTATCACACCCTGTGAGAAAACACATAACAACCACCGTGTCACAAACAGGCATACCCAGGTAGTACACTCAGGAGCTCACACATAATAAGGAGAGTTGCAGATACAGCTGTCAACTCAAGGCTCAGTCATACAGGCTGGAAGAGTAAACTCAACTACTCATTGACTAACTGGGAAAATAGTCATCTCACCATATACGGTGAGGGAGCGTTGTCATCGGAGACACTGTAGAATGACACATCCACAGGTAAGGTCAGGTGACTGGGGCAGAAGGACCCGCTGGCTCCAACCTCTGCTGTGAAACCCTCCACTAACCCTAAAGGCTCCAGGCGGTAGTTCAGCACGCACTCCTATTGAAACACAGTTCAATTTGTTCATAAACTTCCTTTATTCTTCTCACAAGGGACACATAATTGATTTTGGCTTTGACCTTTGACTTTTATCCATCCAGTGAGCCACGTTATTAGGTAATCTTTTGACAAAGGAAAACACAAAACTAGCCACCACGATGTACAAGCCGCTAAATGATGGCTAGTTCCGATTTCGCACTTTAAGGAAGCCTGCAGCCGAACTGATTCCCTTTGCGAGCATTCTGTTCAGTTTGAAATATTTAGGGATGGAAATGGCATGAAAGTACAGCAAAGTGTACACTATTCCCAAAAAAACAATGATGAATGAAAAAGCCACGATTCTGAGTGTGTTTGTGTGTTATACCTCAAAGTTTCCCAGCAGACTGAGACTGGCAGGTGGAGCGCTGGCACTGAACAGCTGCTGTGACTCGTCTGCGTACCCTTCTCTCTTTGGACACACCCTGAAGGGTTAAAACACACGCAACTTGATCAACTTGTTTTCAACGCATGATATGTGAAAGAGCATCTTCAGACGTTTACGTGACAAGCATTCCTTGTATGTCTGGATAGACCTGGGTCCAGGGTGAGATCAAATGATCTCTGACTGAATTGTGTCTAAACAGAAGCGATATCGGCCATCTCGAAATGCGTATTACACTGACATCTTAATTTACTGAAGGAACAGGCGGAAGAACGGCATTTGTGTCCATTGGTGTCACATATCAATCTCTAGTCACATTTTTTATAATCAAGCAGATCTTGTCAAATAAAAAAAATAAAAAAAAGTTGTCCACCCTGAAAGCCAAAATCTTCAAAACATCTGCTTTATCAAAATCGGCACCGAGCTACCACCCACATCTGCTGCGTGTAGATAAAGCCAGATCAGTTCTGTCTGCCATTTTGAGCAGAATGCGTGTGATTCTAGATGCAGTCACAGTACAGCAGAGCTTCAGCAGGTGGCAGCGTGAGAGGAATAGTCAGCATCACAGTGCTGACCTAACCTTAACATTCAGAACAGCACTCTTATTGTCTGAAACAATACTTCTAAAACCTGTTGCTGATCCAAGGCTATGTCAGCGTGTTACAGTTTTAATATTGTAGCTGTAGCAAACCTCCTCTCTAACAAAGATCCCTTATACACTGGTCCTAGGACTTTCGATAGCTCGGTTAATACCAGTGGTAAACTAAATAAATAAATAAATTAATTAATAATTGAACTTTAAACACAATAAAAAGCTGTCATAAAATATCAAAGCTAGAGTTTGCCTCATTGGCACTTACACATAGTAACAGCTGAAATGTTGCAAAGTGAGAAAAACAAGTAAGTGTGATGATGCAAAGTACGAGTAACTTGATCCAGATGGTACTATAATAAACAGATGATGTGGGAGGCAACTGTAAACTAAAAATTCTTTGTCCATAAACTGTTATTAAACCTGTCAAAGTATCCTGCCCTTATCCTTGTGGACAAACGGAGTTGGAGTCTGGTAACTACAGGAAGAAAGAAAAAATGCGTACCTTTTCCCAGAAGCCCAAGGCAAACCCTTACAGCCAGCCAGCGAGGTGTCCAGGTCAAAGTAGCCTGTTTGATTTCTCCTCTGAGGAACCTGGACACACAGGACATGATTAACACGGAGTAACTGTCACAGCATCCCAGGTTAGAGCTGAGAGGACAAGATATCTGTTTCTTCTTTGAAAATCTAGGACTTTAAGAGTCATTGTGCTTTGTGCAATGTTCGTCATGATGTGTATGTGAAAATATGTGAGCTTGTGTGTTGGTGAGATTTTCTGTGTACACTTAAGTGTTTATACGTGTGAGACCATTCAGAAGACAGGAAACTGTGAAGATCAAGCAGTGTGTGTTGTGGCTGATGAGGCACACATGAGTCACGTACCTTACCCGCCTATATGTGTGTGTTTTTGTGTGTAAATCAACCTTGGCTAACAACTCAGTGGCCCAGCAGCATTAAAAACACCTGCCAGATATTTCAAAAGTCACTCTTATGACAAACATTCACAGGCCCACTGATTAAAGTACTGTGAGTAATGCCTCAGATGGCTTGCATTAAAGGGTAGTGAGTGTGGTGTTGTGACAAACACAACTGCACGGACAGCAACAATAGCCGTGTTTCCATCAATGTATTTTAACGCGCAATAAAAAAGTTTTTCGAAAAAGAGTTTAATGGAAGATGGAAACACCATTTCCGAATAAGTTCTGATGTAGCAAACTTTTAAGTCAAACAACTTGATTAGCTTATTTGGCTTCGAGAGAAGAAGAAGAAGAAGCAGCAGAAGAAGCGGTTTCCGCTGTCGCCGTCTTCCCGTAGATTCCCACATTCCTCTTCTTCTCTCGTAGATGGCCAAGGCAACTGGTTCGGTTTCTTCATCTCCATCTTCTTTGAGGTTCATTGGCGGTTGGCGAACAACTGGGTTTGTTTCCGGTTCGTGACTTCTACTTCTTCTACTCTGTTTATTACAGCCATGCGTAACGTAGCCTATACTGCCAATTTCTGACGAAGCTGCACTTTGCGTAGCCCAGTTGATAGAAACACGCCCAATTTGCATTTTCTTTTCTTTTTGGCGACATTTCAAAAGCTCGCCTCAAATTCGCTCGACAATTAGATGGAAACACGACTAATGAGTCAGTATGAAAGTGTGAATGATGAGTGCGTGTTTCTTACAGGGCTGGAGAGCAGAGGCAGGCCAGTACAGGGGTGGAAGGCCTTGGTCGCTGTGGCGTCTAATGAGTGGCGATTCTGTTTCTTCCAGCTGTTGCACGGACGCAAAGGGGAGGGGCTGTGAGCTCTCTGGAGCACAGAGATGGGAGGGGGATTAAGACATCTTGCAAGTAAACTTAAATATCATCTGTATATCCAATCATGTTCTCAAAAATCCTATGCCTTGATTACCACTCACTCCATTCCCACCTGTTCCCAACAAAACATACATTTAAACTGAGCAATGTTTCTAAATTAGGAGGTTCCTTCCACTTTGAGATGTTAAATTTGAAAACAATATGATGCCTGTTGTTACCTATTCACTAATTTCTGAGTGTCACTAAGTGTCAGTAATTTAGCAGATAACTTGACATTAACATTTTTATGGAATGAGTAATTTGTTTAATCAAATATTTCATATCCAATAAAAATAGCTACATGTAAATACAATTTTTAGAATATAATATTTTGTTACATTTGGACAGTCATGCTAGGCTGTTTCCCCGTTTCCAGTCTTTGTGCTAAGCTAGCTTCAAATTAGCTTATTTCCCAAAATGTCCCAAAAACCAAAAACCTATCCCTTGAAGCAGGGATAGGTAATGGCACCTGAAATAATTGCAGATTACTAAATGGGCTGTTACTCAAACGTATATGGACAAACAATGCCCGTTAAAATGAGGAGTCCCTTACCAGCACAGTAGGAGTGGGAGTCATGTCTGGACTGGGGACACTGGAGCATCCAGACTCCGAGGGTGCCTGGTTCTCATCCTGCGGGCCAGAGGCCTGGGCGGGCGCACAGATCTGCATCTGCAGCTGGGACTGAGGCTGAGGCTTGCTGTGGTTGTGGCTTATGCTACAGTTCATGACTGGGCTGGCATCATTGCAAGTCCAGCTAAAGATCTGGGCATTCCTTGGGCTGTTCTCAAGGACAGGGGAGGCAGAGGGGGTTTCATGGCTGCTGGGTGTCCTGACTCTGAGCTTTTCCTCTGGGGGAGTTCGTAAACGCTGACCAGCCTGGGTGTGCGACTGGCCTTTGAATGAGGGTTCTTCAAGTGTAAAGTGAGCACCGTTTTGGGCCCGGGGAGAATGGCATTCGGTCCTCGGATTGGCTCGGGACTTGTCTGTGCAAATGGGCGCGTGTGTGGCAGAGGTGTGCGTGCTGCCTCTGTGAGGTTCGTGGCTGGGTACGTGGCCGTTGGCGTAGCCATTGGTGGCAGTGTGTGAGGCCTGTGGGATGTGCGCGGTGTGCAAGTATGTGCGGACTGTGTGTGTGACTGTTGTTGTGTGCATGTGGTGCAGAGGGCTGCCGCTCCTGCTGTGCCTGGGGGACAGAGAGGGGACAGACAGTCTCTCCTGGATGAGTCTAGTAATGTCTTGTACTGCCTGGGCGATCAAAGAGCTTTCTCTCCCCCTCTCCTTGTCTTTCTCCTTCTCTTTCTCCCTCTCTCCATTCCTCTCCTCCTCTCTGTCTCTCGTCTCAGTCATTTTCAGCTTCCTGCAGGTTGCGGGTTTAGGGGAGGAGCTCTCCTGTTTGCTGAAGGAAGTGTCAGTCATGGGCGTATTGAAGGGGCTGGGCCACACACGTCCCACAGACTCATAGGGCGGTACCTCGGGCTCTTTGGTCTTATTGGCAGTTACGTCGTCATGGTTACTGCCCCACATGGCTTTGGGAGGGTTGTCAGAGGCAAAAAGGCCGGGCGGGAGTGGCGGTGCTGTGGGGTCGCAGAAGTTGAGCCTCTGTGCGATGCGGGCGATAACTTCCTGTCTCTCCTGCAGCAGGGAGCCAATCAGGGGGTTTGTCTCGGTTGCAGCAGGCCTCGGGGAGGGGCAGCAGGGTGGTTCAGCCAAGGAGAAATTCTTAAAAGCTCTCAGTGGCTCAGGGATAGGCCCTTTTGACCTCTCACTGCTGTTGGTGCAAGACCCATAGTCCTCCACTTGTGTGGGGTCAGATGAACCATTGAGGGCGGAGTACAGCCACTTCCCTGCTTTACTTGTGGGAAGTGGAGAAGGGGAGTGGGAGCGGGAGGGCGTGGGGGAGTGAGAGGACCTGTGAAACAGTGGGGAGGCCTGACGTTGGGGGATGTTGACCTGTGGAAGCTCTCCATTCTGATACGTGTGGTCTTCACCAGGCTCCTGGCTCTTCTTGCTGTAAGGAAGTGGCACAGCAGTGGGGGGAAGGCTATTGATGGGGATGTTGTTGATGGGAAGATTAGGAATGGGTAATCCATTGAGGAGAAGGCCAGAGTTGGAGCTCTTGCTGAACATGTTAGAGTTGTGAAGGAGGTTGTCTTTGCTGGGGTCCTGGTTCTTCTTGAGGGTGGGCAGGCCACCATGGCTGTTGAGGTTTGGGTTGAGGCTGGGGGTCTTGCTGTAAAGCGGAGGCAGGCCGGTATGAATGCTGCAGGCCAGGGTGGGGTAGGTGGGTTGGCGGGGGAGCGACTGGACACGAACCTGCAGCGCAATGCTTTGGGATACATTGGGGACGGGGAAAATGTGCTCTGAAGGTGGCTGGGAGAACTTCCACACCAACTCCTCATCAGCAGCACTGATCCTGTTTGACAGAGAGAGAGAGAGAGAGAGAGAGAGAGAAAGATTCAATGAACTCTTTCATCTTAAGATATCCAGCAATTTTCAGAGCCTGCAGAGATTCAGTTTTACTTCCTCTAAATTGTCAAAAGAGCACAGTAGAATTACACGTATGTATAACTTTGAAAACAACATTACTTTAGATCGAGTTCCTGGTAGCTTTAATAATCTGGTGCAACAGCCTCAGTGAAAAGCCTTCAGCCCACCAGTGTTAAAGTCTTCAGTGAGTGTTACATCTGACCTGTACAGGATGTTTCTGGGGACGATGCCATGGGAGGCGCTGAGCCAGGCGCTGAGCTGGGAGAAGAAGACGTAGGAGCGAACGGCCAACAGCAGGGTCTTCTCCTCAATGAAACGGTCGCCGCTTCTATTAAAAACACAGTCAAAAAGAGGTGGAAATGTACCAGTATGTCAGGTTAATGAGAAACCAGTTCAAGGATGTCTGTGTTTCAAACACAGTGTTCCCTGTTCCTACATATGTCAGTAGGAAAGTGGGCCAATTTGTGAGGCTAATTAACCCTCTGAGTGCCAAACCAATTATGTGTTTTTTTCCCCCCACTCTTACTTATATTATTTCATATTATATTTTTAGCATTTTTATAGCTTTTTAAGCCTTCACTTTTGCATGTCTCTGCATCTAGTGGAAGATGAAACTCATACATATCTATTATGTAATTTGACACATTTACAATGCCATACTTTATAGAGACACGCAAACCTGCGCTGAATTTTTTTCTTAGAATGTTTTAAACACACAAAAAAAGTGGGGATTTCACAGCTCTTATGAAGGTTTATACACTTTTTGGGGGGCTACATGTGTTTTCTCTGGATACAGGCATTTAGCCATAGGTGTGGTATTGTGGAAAATCATCTGCCACCAGGACACAGGGTCTATATGCAGCAAACATCATGCCACTCAGAATAGTGATGCATCTACAATTGTGTGACACCCATCATTGTCTTTGCACTTCAAATCAGCTTATTTCACAGTTTATTTTACTGAAGGTTTTTCAAAGAATTGTTGTTGGATTTTCTTTCCCGTTCGCTTTTTTAAACCTTTTTGCTTAATCATGTTAGAATATTTGTAAAAATAAAACACGCAGCACTTGAGAGGATTAAACATGCTGTCATACTAGCACAACTTGTACGGCTCGTGTTCAGTCTATGTGTAATGGCGGTTTTCCACTACACAGCAACAGCTCGCCTTGCCTCGGTTTGGTTTTCCACTGTGTAAAAGTTGTACCTGCTTACAGGTACTGTTTTGCGTACCACCTCCGGCGAAGTTCCAAGCGAGCTGAGGCGATACTAAAATGTCACGTGAAAACACGGCAGACTGCTGATTGGTCAGAGAGAATCATCACTTTTCACTGTGTCATCATTGCAAGCGCCAGACGGAGTATCCTGAATAACCCCGCCATTTTAAATAGTTTGGCCAGAGATTGCGTGATATACCCGTTACTATTACGGCCTCTCGGAAGAATACGCCACGGTCAAATGAAACAACGCTTGTCTTCTTGCTGTGAGAAACAGCCACACCCCGACGATCAAAAACAGCAAACACTCGATTTCCTCCATTGTCCCATGTGTGTGTCGCGGTAGTTTCCAGCGGTGTCGCTATGACGACCAGGTACTATTGTGGAGGTACTTTCTGCAATGGAAAGCCGAGCGAAAAGCGAGACGAGTCGAGTCAAGCTGGTACTGGTAATGGAAAAGCGCCGTAATAGGCCTGCTGGTGAAACCTGTAAAAGCTAGTACATTTGCCCACAGGTATTGCATATTTTAAGGTATTTTTGACCTCTATTTTTATTTGCTTTTTTCTTTATAACCCGTGCCAAAGTAAGCATGGTATGTAAGAGTATTAGTAACCTTGGAAATAAAACATACTGTATTCTCTTGTAAACTGAACACAGTCTCCTCTGTGTAACTATAGCTGTACAACACATCGTGAACTTTTCTAGCATTGCCCATGTTTAAATAGTAAGATCATGAGTGTGTGCGCCTTACTGTCTTGGAACAGGCTGCAGGGTCCATCTCTCCAGCAGCAGAGCATCTTGTTTGATGACCGGGTCGCTGATGGGGTCACTCGGCGGGCACTCATCACCATAGCAACAGTCTGGCAAGAGCATAACCTCAATCATGATGGGGATGCTGTTCCTCCAAAGCAGGATCACCTCCGAACGGGTTCGCCTTGCCTGCCGACACTGAACACACACACACACACACACACACACACACAACCACAGACAAAGTTGGAGGGTTAGCGTTGATTAGTGAGTGTGGACAGCAGGATGTTGAAATTTAGGGGCAAAGCAGATGGGTCCCAGAAAGAGCCTCACTTTCTAAGCGATTTTAATTAGGTCACATCTCATGTCACATGATTAATCTCTTAAGTATAAGTATTAAGTATAAATCTTTCCACCTTGGAGGTTTACTGCATATATGCTATTCTGTATAGCTGTTGCAGTGATTAGGAATACCTAATTAAAACTACGTAGTCTAATTATTTATTTATAAAGCAATGCTAGGTAAACTTCCAGCGTATCTTTGTACTCTTCTTTGTGTAAGTTCTGGCAGTTACCAGTTGCGCTCTTCCAAGTGTTTGCTTTTAAATGTACCTAGAGTTTTTACTGAACTGGGGAAATCTGCATTTTCCTATTATGGACTTCTAGCGTGGAATAATTTGCAAAAACATTTCAAACTAGAGAAATTGGTGTCCATCGGTGAATTTAAAGGCATCATAAAGACAGTGGTAATGAAGGCATGTGATTGTTTTTGTAGAGAGGATCCGATGTAATATTTTCTCTTTTTCTTTTGTACTTGTTAATATGTTGTCAAACTCTATGGCTGCTACCTTGGCCAGGTCTCTCTTGTAAAAGAGATTTCAATCTCAATGAGACTTCCTGGTAAAATAAAGGTAAATAAAATAAATACTACAACAGCCCTGCAATAAATCCTAACACTCATAAAGTATATAATGTCTAGTGTTTGTTAAAACTGTTTTAAAGAGATGTTGATTCAACTTTATGGTCATTTCAGAGGCCGTAGTTTGTGCTGCTGTTGAACTGTATTGCATTTTACTGTTTCTAATACATTTATATCAATTACAGAAAATTCCCTAACAAATTCTCTCTAATAAACAATATGTTAAATGTGAATCTCATTTGATAAGTGGGCCTCGCTTAACGCTCAAGGCATGAATGACACAAATGAAGCAGCAATAACCTCTAGTAAAATGAGAGACTGCCTTCTGTTTACACTTCAGGAAAAGACATGACAGGCTGTGTACATAGATGTGTGTGCACGTGTGCTACCTGGGGCAGTTTGTCGCTGCATTCATGCTTGTGAACCGGCGGCATGGCTGACTGGGCCGGTGGACAGTGCAGCCCCTCCGTTCTGCCTTTCACAGAATATTCTGGTGTCCTTCCCTCTGTGATGAGCAAGGTCAGGAACACCAGGAACTCCTCCGCATCGTACTCGAAAAACTCCTCCGTTGCATCTAGACATGGCAGAGAAACAGAGGATCAGCATATTTTATCAAATCATTTCACGTCTAAAACAGAAAACAAGGAACCAATGGAGGAAAGTAGCAGGTAAACTACTAATTTGCCTATCCTGTGACAGATGCTGGGGGCAATAAAAATGCAATCAGAAAGCCACCTGTATTGACATGGTAAGCACGTGAATGCCCGAAAGTCTTTGTTTAGGTTTCATATATGGCTATTTAAGTTTGGCTGGAAAGACTTGTTTAGAGAAGGGGTGTGGGGGAAGGCATTGGATGACACAACCTTACCAGTTTGGCCACTTCAAAGGAATAAATTTAGACCTTCCATGTCAGCTGAGCTGATGGGTGAAGCACAGTACACAAATATAGGCTGTGCTGACAGTGACGTCATTCACACCCATTGACAAAGCATTTACATACAAAACCTAAACCAGAACACAAGGAAAGTAAAGAACAGAAATAATACGAGTTACGCTGCAACAGCCGGTGCTCCACCAATTTTCCCAGGGTGGGGTTGGGCGGGGCTGTCAGGGTGACCATGACCTGGCAGGACAGAGAGCTGAATCACCCTTAAATCATTCAGGACAAGGATAGTTCCCCTCTTAATCATCTGCAAGACTCTGTTCAAATTAACTATGTAGAAGCATAAGGGATACTCAGCTGGCTGTCACATTTCAAATTATAGCTCATGCTGAGCCACTCTGTTGTGCACTATTATTCATAATAACCACATTTGTAGCAGTTTTTACAAGGGGCAAGATGGGGCTGTCATGTAATAGGTCACCAGTCAAATTTGCAGCTGTGGTTTGTTGGTTTGTCTCCTGCCACAGCAAAATTAACAGAATCCTGCTCTGTTTGTGTTGTAATTGAAGCTTAGATCTAAAGTAGGGGTATTTTTAGCAGAAGGTTGAAGAGCCTGTCTTAGCTCTCTATCTCTTGTACTCCTCCAGAGAAAACTCCCAGAATCCCGCAGGAGGTCAGCTGATACACAGCAGCTCTGAGAAGCACAGCTTTCTTTCCTCACAGCACACAAGCAAAAACACTGAGGTACAAAAGCTGCCTGCCCTAAAATCTCAAGCCCTCCTCGTGCCTTCATTTGAATTGGAGTCAAACAAATATTAGCTAAGTCGCAATTTTGCGGATATTTTTTATCTTTCAATCATTTTGAGAATGTCAGGTTCGGATAAGGTTAGAAGTACAAATACACACACAGCATGTCCTCCCACCAGAGCCAGGCTGGTTAGAACAGAGTCCCTCTCAGCTGGCTCTGCAGAAGTGTGAGCTACGAGCTGCCGCTGTCTGTGTGTGTGTGTGTGTGTGTGTGTGTGTGTGTACGTATTGCAGTCATCTAGCCAGTCACGCACATTCCTCTCAGGGAACTCCTCCTACATGCCTTTAAGCAGCTACTGCACGTGGGGAGAGGCGCAGTCCAACACAAAACATGAGGAGGGAGGGGAAGGGGTCTGTTAGCCAGCTGTAGGCTGAATAAGCGCAGGGTGAAAGAGATGGAGAGGGAGGCTATATTCAGGGACAATCTCCTTTTCTTTACGGGCTGCAATTGGAAAGGCTTGAACAAAGGGAGAAAGAGGCCGACCAGAAGGAGTAATATATGACAAAGGTCAAGATTCAAGGTCACAAAGTACATCACCTTTACATGATGGCTTGAATGTACTGGATATACAGTAGTGAGCTGCGGTAAAGGTACATTCCTGGTTGGCACTGGAAAAGGCTCCAGTTCCTGGTCCTATCAGGGGATTTGGGCTAAAGCTGACACTCCATGATCGAGGTGAGGCGCAAAAGAGAAAGGAAGCATGGATTGAAGAAGGGAGGAAGGTAAAAGAGTGATTAAGGGAGCAGAGGAAAACAGCCTCTGAGATGTGGCGTTGCACACATACCCCCCTTGAACACACACACAGAGCATCAATCGTGCGCACACAGTGGGTGTCAGATTGTTGCTTTCTAGAAAAGGGAAACCCAGGAACACATACATACATACACCCCTAAAGCACATTTAACAAAAACACACATGAACACCAACAAACACAGAGATAAATGATACACCATCACCAAACACATGAACCCACTGAAAACATACAAACAGACGCACACAGCAACACACACACACGTGCAGTGCAGCACAAAGAACTAGTGATGGAGGCTTTGGTTAAGGGGCCCAGCCTATGTACGCATTGATGAGAGCTGTCATTCTTTAGTGCGTCGCGCCTGAATAGAACATTCCTATGAAGCCTACACACACACGCACGCACAGACAAAGAAACACTGCTGGGAGGTGATCAAGATGCAGGACAACACAAAAAAGGCAGAGAAGTAGGAAACCTTTCCATAGAGCTGAGTACAACATACAGAAGCACATTTAGATTTTCGGATGCAGGGTGCTAAAATCACTTTCCTCTGTAAAGTTTTTAATCCTGTCATTGGTACAAATGGTTAATATCATTTGGGAATTTATGTAAAAAAAAAACACATTGTTTACCAATTATTAAGCCTAAAAAGTGAGGCTCAATGTTGCTCAATCCTGCCTTTTGCTTACCCCCCCTCCTCCTCTGTCTTTCCCACTGGACTGTGACCAATTCATTCCTGCCTCTTCATCTCTTTAAACTGTGAACTCTCATCAATTAATATATGTACTTTTTGAATTAATGAATGTCTGTAAAATGTCTTTACTCTCTTCCTCCAATTTGTTTTTGCGTTTTCTCTCGGTGTGTACACGCGAAGTAAACTGTGTGTAAAGTTCGCTGGTCCCACTTGTATTCATTTAGAGAAATACCATAGCAACTACTAGCTCTGCTTGGGAAATGCAAAGAGAAAACACTTAAATCAGGAAAACATAATGAGGTTTAGGTCCACTGTTTAATTGAGAGGCTTTGCTGATACATCCTGCACTTTACAGACCCAAACCCAAATACATAACACACAATGGAACACTGATCTTTCTCTTTTCCGTGTGCGTGTGACCTCTCCTCCATCTCCCGATAATGTGTGATGTGAATTATGTAACAGGTTGGATTTAGATTCAGGCGTCTTATTATTAGACCTGTGACCGCCTGCCACCAAGTGCAGCTGGAGTCCCGCCTACAGATCAGCTGGTTCGGCCTGCACACACACACGCACACACACACACACACACACACACACACACACACACACACACACACACACACACTTCCTAGCCATCTTCATGTCCTCGGGCCAACAGATCAGTATAGAGTCATGTGGGATGGAAAAGGGACTCCAGGACAACAGCAGAGGGGACAGACTTGATAGCCAACACTGTGTTCAGCGTAAACACACCGACACACACTTTCGTGTGATTCATCGTTACCTAAGACCTGTCAGAGAGGCAAATGAACATGTCAAACATGTCAGTGCCTGGTCAAAAATGGTTATGACGGTGATTGTTTTAGAAGCTTGTAATTTGAATACATGTTGCTGGAATCAATGTTATACGCAGTGGTGTTTTAACAGAGAGCCAGCTGGACAGAAGGAGAGAGAGGGACACACAAATTCAGATAAGCGGACCCATTAATCCGTGCACTGTGGCGACACAATCACTACGTGGTTGGCCCGTTTCTATAGCAAAAGCTACTCTGCACGCACACTCATTCACTCACATACACACACCTAATTTGAATGCTGTGTAAGTACCCATATGGCAAAAACCACTGCCAGTGCAGTTCCCATATGTGTAATTTGTTTATGACCATGTTTCATTTAAATGAAGCGCAGAGCACTGCAAGAGTCATGTTAGTCTTTCCTCATTAGTAATGCGTCTGTGTTGTGGGACTGGAGACAAAAGCCAGTGGCAGATGAGAAAAAAGGGTCACAGATCAAAGTCTCAGCGGGAACACAGCACTGGTGAGCTCACCTATGGCCGGGCTACTGGTTATCGAAGACAATAGGAGATAATATACTGCAGGGCAGCAACCAGGGAGAGACAAGAAATACTTCAGAAGGAGAGAGACTGAAGGTCTACACAGACATTGGAAGACACAGACGAGTAGTCTAAAAGGGCAGATAGGAAACACGCACAGTTAGTTCAAAAGGCAGACAGGAAAGTCATATTAATGATGTTTCCAGTTAACTGTCTGTCAAGTGAATTTTATTCATATTTGAAACCTTGCAGGGGGCGGGAAAAAAAACACGAATTAGGTGAGTTGATATAAAAACTAAGGTTTTCTGAATGTCAAAACATGTCCACGAGAAAAATAGTCTCTTAATTAATGGCAGGTTGTTACTGTTCTTTAGTGAGAGCTCTTAAAGATGAAAACAGAAAAAAAAAAAATCAAACTTGTCACTACCATGGCCATACATAACCAATCTGGCAGACTGTAAGGGACACATATATTACGGTCAGAAAATATCTTAATGTCTAAAGCCACCTTTGAACTGTGCTACAAAACTGAACAAATAGTGACTCAGCTGTGGGGATTTTCGTGAATAAAAACAACAACCCTCACACCTCGGACGGCTCACCAACCAGAGAGTGTTAAAATTCCACTTATCGGTTGTATAAAATATCCAAGTCTAACATTCAAATTAACTTAAATGTGTGACAGAAATAAACAACTTAAAGAATGGCTAGAGTAGTACATGTGTACTTGCTTTGTTCCAGTTCAAATAGCAAGACTGACTGTGAAAGTAAACAAATAACTGTCTACAGCTATGGTTTCCCTGAGCCAGACACTAAAGCCCCTAACTGCTCCAGTGGGGCTGAGTCAATTTTCTCAAGATGAATAAATAATACAACTAATAGACCAACGGTCTGTATAACTGGACCAAGTTCTTAATGAAAAACAATCCACGATTTCTGAGACATGAAATGCTCTTTTGAGGTCTGAAGTTGATATGATTTAAGACATTTGAATTTTTTGTAGGACCTGCAGACTCTAGATAACCAGTCTGTCGGGAGGCTGTGTGTTTAAGGCATTTCCAGGCAGCTTCAGTGCAGCAGTGGCAGCAGTATTCTGAGCTCGCTGAGGTGTGTCGGCTTAACACACAATGATATCTAGCTCCTTCTGAATGGGACCAAACAGTGAATCTTCAACCTTCCCACCTGCAAATTCCTCATTCTGATCAGGTGCAGCACCGGTTGTCTTCATGGGAAACATCTCAAAGTAAAAAGCTGTTTTCTGCACTTGCACCTCTTAGTAAGAGTGCTGAATCTGTGAAATGTAAATGCAAAGAAAACTGTGATGTTGTAATGACCTGACCTTGAATCATGTATGCATATGCAGACGGGCCTGAGTACATGTAAGATACATATACACAGTAGGGGCTGCGTGATAATGGAATTGCAATTTCAATTCATAACACTATGTAAAGTCCTTCAACCATTCTCCCCTATTTGCATTAGCAGGAATCTCAGCTGTGTCAAACAAAAGCACTTCTATTTTCTCCCTAAGTTGCTCAACCAATGACAAGACTGTGTCACATCTCTTGAACTGTGCATAGGCAGAGTACGGAGCACACTAAAAGTTGAGTTCCCTCGCAATACTTTTCTTCTTCCATTCCTTCTGAGCGATCTGTGTATTTAGAATGGAAGGTAGTGTGGAGATTCTCAAGTTAATGCATTTAACATTGTTGGACACCTCGCCTTATATGATATCGATTGCAAAGAAGTTAGCAGATAGAACAAGATCACACTTCTGGGTAGGGGTCGTATGTATAAGGAACATCAATTATTGCTCCACAGTTATACACTGCAAGTGGTTCAATGCTGTCCGCTCTCTCTGTGACAGAACCACAGACTGTTTGCAGCATTTCAGTCACCTTCTTGTTTGTTGCTTTTTTTGACTCATACAAATACAGCACATTAGCTTCATGGGGTAGATTCAACTGCACATCTATATTTCTGCCTCTGGAGACGTCTCCTTTTTCTCAGTGAAAACCCTCTGGGGTCCAGTACAGTACAGAGTACAGTAACGGGTCACGCATTAAACCGACAGCATCCTGCAGATTACCGTACTGCTTTCTTCTAGAGAGGCCTCTTGATCTAAGAATTCATTTGAGTTTAACTTTCACTAATTACATAACCATGCATGCCTATTGAGCAGTAGTACTATATCAGAATACCTAATGCCCAGTTCAAAGTAAAATTCAATGAACTGGGGCATTGCGCTGGGAGCAGCTGAGTGGAAATAGACATATGACTCAGACGGAATGGAAGAAGAGAACTATTGCGAGAGACAACAACGTTTATTTCGAGGGAATGCAAAAGCAGAAAAAAAAAATTCTCGTCATGACCTTTAGGGGGGCTCCGTATAGAGGGAGCAGAAACAGAAACAAATCTAAATTTAAACCAGTTCTGTTGTGCTCGAACTGAAAAAAGGGTCACATTCTGTTGTGTGGGACTTTGTTGGAAGAAAAGAATCAAACGCACTTTAATGTATATGTATTTCATACTGTTTTGCCAAATAATTGTAGCTAAAAATAATAATAACAACTAAATAATAAAAAGTAACCACAAAATACAATGTGACGAAGCTGATGCACTGTATAAGGGTGCAGGACAGTGTACCATAATACCTAATTAAATTATCCTAGGCACAGGAAGATTACTGAGGAAATATTAATATTTTCAAAAGGTTATCCTAAGAATATTAAGACAAAAATCATACTTTTAATTCTGAGTGTGAAATTTCTGATTCTCATTTTATGATGCATTTTGCAGCCTAAACACACACACACATCTGCATGTCTAAAATGAATATACAGAGGCAGAATGGGAGATTACACTGACAGTTCTTCCATGCTAAATCTCCTTACTGCAGCCCCTGGTGAGATAAATATAGACATAACTCAGTAGCTCTCATTTTCTGTTTATCTCTCTCTCTCTCTCTCTGATTTCAAAGTATATAGGTTCCTACAATACTATCTGATGACTTTGTGATGGTGTCTGCCAGTAGTGCCTATGTTAAAAAGGGGCTAATGTGGTGAATGCCTGAAGCCACACACTATGGAAAGATAAAAATAATTGCCAGACTGTGTGAAAAGTTCCAACAGCCACAAGTTACTCGCTTCAATGCTGACATATGACATACTGTGCTCCTTTGATTTTTATGTACTAGAGCTAGTAGGCTAAGCTAACCCTTTAATGTCAAGTACCACCCTCATCTCAAAGCATAACATAGACAACTAATGGATTATTTGAAAACTGCAAAGGAGTTCCCTTAAAGCCCCACCACTGGGCTGGGTTTGTGAAGGGTCCCTGATGTCCACTATGTGTCTATCCCGAGACTATGTATGTAGCTAGCTTCAAATGCACTGGTAGCAAAGCAAGTGGCAGATTTGAAGTGTCAGCAGCCTCTGGCAACTGCATTTCACCACCAGGGGAATTGTTTGCAATGCTGTATTTTCTGTTTCATGGACAGTTCTGCAGTCTGACCGACTATATTTGGAGACCAGCTGATCTGCAAGACCAACTAAACTGTATCTTCTTTCCCTATACATCTGAAGAACAACAGCTGTTTGCTTATATAAGTATGTGTATTCCTTACAAACTCGCAATTTTTCACCTCACAAACAAGAGAGTGTGGTTCCAAGCATGCTATGTGTCCTGAAATATGCAAGACCACAAAACTTACAGGCCTAAAGAGAAGCTATATCGGAGCGAGCAGTCTCACCCTCCGTATGTACTGTATGCATACAGATTCCCACATTTCACTAGTTTTCTGAGTGTAAGAGTGCTTTTGCTTTTCAGATTTCAGGCTAAAATCCTGTGCTTTACCAGCCAATGCTCCAGACTGACATGGTGTTTACAACTTCATAAGTGCAAATTCTGGTAATTCTGAGGTAAGCTGGTGTTTTGTTTTTTTTAAACCACCACTATTGTCTAGTCTTTTTGTTCTTTATAATGGTGTTAAAAGGCAGAAAAAAACAATTCAGTCACCATTTTGACAACAGCACAAGAAGTCGTTTTGTGGGGTCTATTTTTGTCAGCTGTCTAGCAAAGGTGTCATGACTTCGAGCATATTGTGTACCCAACTTCCCATGTCGAAACATGTAGACAGGCAAGGGATGCCCATAGGTTTGGACAACTGAATTAACGTTATTTATGTAGAGCTGATACCATCAGCCGGCAGATGGTCAGCAGCTAAAAGTAAGAAGCTTAAAGGTGCAATTGATAACACTGATAACATCCAACCACTAGATGAGGCACTCCATTCCAGTGGTTGCCGGTTCGTCGCACAACCTGCATATTTCATAGATTTAGATTATTTTGTGCGGTGGTGTTTCATGTAACATTATCTATATCTACGGTAATCTTAGTATATGGCTAGGTAGCTTTATATTTGATCTCAAATATAAAGCTTATATATAATATAAATATTAATTTTCAGTAGCTATAGTCATTCTAGATTATTTCAAAATAAAAAGAGAGAAATGCTAAGTACATATGAGGAAAAACGTAACCAACGACAATTAGAACATAGCTGACTGACAAACAGAACTGCTCCAGAGTTTTTGCTGGTCAGATTCCCTGGCAACGAGCTACTGCTAAAGTTCATGAGTTATGGTGGACTATTAATATGACAGAGATTCTGACACAATATTTAGCAAACATGCTGACTACATTGGTAAATTCAAACAAAACACCCAACTTACACTATGCACCTGTTGGAGTGTTAACTGTTTCAATATTACTAAATTTCCTGTGAAAGCAGAAACTGCAATAGGATTGAAGACACAACTAACTGAGCAGCCCTGTGGCAATGCACAACAGCAATAGAATAGGAGGTGTTGCAGTAGAGGAAAGGGGATACATGGCCGCTGTCATTTCTCTCAAGGCTGACTGACCTGGGACTACTGGAGAACAGTGATCAACGATCACAACTGTTGACCAGGAAAGAAAGGGGGGAAAAAAGGACAAGTGTTACCAGGGCAACAGAGACCTGTGTTAAACATTCCAGTCACGGTGACTGAAGAGTGTCTGTGTGTAGGAAAGAGCTGCACCAATATGCGTCTTTGTATGTGACCGTGAGCCACAGCTTGACAAGAAAGTGTTTGAAGACAATTAATGCTCCTGTTGTGGTCTGAGAGTGTGTGTGTGTGTGAGACATGCACTGGGTATATACAGCATATGATTGTTTTGTGTTAGAGCATGTCTGCTGTCCTCTGACTGCATACCATGTCCTTGCACTGTACACTGAGACCGTCTGTTAAGCTGTTTATGTGATCATACTTGCTTTGTGTGTGATGAACTCTGTCTGCGTAGGTGTGTATGTAAACCTGAGTGTGTCTGACTGTTCATGCCATTCTTGTATCTTTTGTTCTCTCTCTCCGTGGAAAAGCAGCAAATGACCGCTGCTAAATTTCAATTGTAACAACAGGGTCAGTTGTGTTTCCTTAGCGTTTATAACATGAATCACACGTCACTGCCAGCTCACCTTTCCTGTTTTTGTCTGCCTTGTCTTACAACATCAAAAAACATTGGAAGTGTTGGCAAAGCCTGCAAAGGGAACTGGCATGTTTTTGCCAAAATAGAGAATGGTAAGGAAGTAGTAAGGAAGAGCTGATCTAGATTCAGTTTGATGCTTTGAAATTAAGCACATCACATTTGTTTTAAATTATAGCTAACAGCCTGGGTGACCCTGATGTTTTACATTCTATTAAGTTAGCTGTCAGCAAATCTCACCAATAAACTTTAGACTTTGTCTGTCAACCTCTACTTAGTACCAGAAGGTTTTGTTATAGCCAGGGTATCCAATATTATGTTTTAGTCTAAGACTCTGTCTTACTCAAAACTTTTCCAGTTTCCTCCCACTTGATTAACTAACACGCTTCTTCAAAACTACGGGCTTCGGATCTATGACATGGTGTGTGTGTCCGTGTCCCTCTCTCCAACACAAAGGGGCAGATTCACAGCACACATAGCAACAAGCCCTGATTGGCTCAGAGGCGTTAGTACAGTTCCAGCTGAGCAGAACCCTTCTTCTGTTTTGTGAACTCAGCTGCTATTATTCTCCCACTGCCAACAAACAAGCACACACTTGACCCAGACTGACACACCACCTTGCCCTCTCTCTCACACCCTTTATTGTCCACTATAAACAGAGCTGTTGTTTGGAAGATGAGCAACTCGCATACTAGTGAGGTCACATGGTAAACAAGCTCTGAGTCTCTGAAAAAAATTGTCATTATGGGGCATAAGCATGTAACAGACAAAACTCATCTCAGCTGATGTGGAA
The DNA here is from genome assembly GCA_011952105.1 of Coreoperca whiteheadi. NCBI lineage: Eukaryota > Metazoa > Chordata > Actinopteri > Centrarchiformes > Sinipercidae > Coreoperca > Coreoperca whiteheadi. The sequence continues at coordinate 23,863,458 of CM022485.1, forward strand.
AAACAGGGCCTGATTTCAGTCTATCAGTACTTCTTTCAATTAGTTGCAATCCCTTGTCTCCCTTTTCCTTACACCTTCCGGGTACATAAAGTTGTACAAGTCACATTCCTGTCATTTTTTTGTACATGTCTATTGAGCAAAACATTATATTTTCTAATATAACTGTATATGTAGCATTAGTAGGCCATCTAATTTAAACCCACACTCCCTGCAGTAAACTTTCGTTGAGTTCATGTACACAAATCGCCTTTTGCTGTTTAGCTTTCTTACAGTATTAGGTGGGTACTGTATGATGAAAGCACCAGTAACAATGGTAGCCTATCACGGTTAGGTAACCATGGTTGAATGATTGCCAAGAGTCTACAGGATTTCATTGCAACCACACATTATGCCAGCTGATTTAAGTTAGTAGCACACCTTTAACCAGACAGGATTGGTAAAATCAGTTAGTATATCAGATGAAAACCTGCATACTCTCTGCCAGCTACTGACCACAAAAGTGTAAATTCAAATTCCAAACCTGCTGGGACTTTCTGTGTTAGGAATGAGATACAGCCGCTCTACATCTTCAAACAACCATAGCAACTGAAGTCCTTGAGCAAGGTACTTAAACCCCCTATTATTCAGATGAGTTGCTCGGTGGCTAAAAGAAGAAGACTGGCTGCACTGGGCAGCTTCCAGTCCATTATGCTGAGTAAATGCCAAGCAGAGTGAAGCTGAAAAACAAAAGTGCTGTAAACTTTCCTAAGATAAAAAAAAGACCCATGAAAACTAAGATGCACAAACACCAAAACTTAGGTAGGTATACATGTGGCTAAAGTGTAAAGTTTGTGCTCGCAACATTTAATTGTTCATAACAATTCATCACACCTCTCTCTCCTAATCTCCTCTCATCTTTCTTGAAATGACAGAAAAATTATCTTTGGAAGCACTGACCTAAGGTTTGTTGTGCCCTCCACAGTGCCCTTTTTGACCTTACTTACATACATACTGGAGCTGGGTCCCCTAAGTTGTCCTTTGCAAAATTATTGTCAAACTAATACCTGTTGTGCAATGTGGAGTGGAGTAAATAAAGCAGTACTTGACAATGTGGGGAAAGTGGGAATTACTAAACCCCAGTAGATTACTACTGCCTAATATAGCCATAACAATGTGTACACTATTGGTACAAACTTTCAATTTCGATTAAACTTTCACATTCAAATTTTATTGAAATGCCACAAAGTAAAGCACATTAAAGCACATTCCAATATCAGGTGCATTGGCATGAAGGTGAAAACAATGTGAATGTTAAAGATGATAATTCTATCCTCCAAAATAACTACTTAATTTAACTGTGTGCATAGATGGGGTCTCCTTGACCAACTCCTATCTCCTCTAATGACAACATCTGACACTAAATCTTTACTATAGCGGTTTACATTTCAGAAAGCTGACTGCTGGTAGCTACAGGACACTAGGGCAGTAGGACAACCCTGCCTCTCTCTGTAACCAGAGCCACCCTGTCCAACATGAGTGCACAGGCCTTTGACCTCTCCTCTGCTGCCGATGCCAATTTCTAGAGGGGGAGTCTGAATTGAGCAACCAGAGCAGCGTAGCTCCAAGGACCACATGAAAAGTGTGTCAGTTGCGGCACAGGCAGATCAAGGAGGTTGGTGACTGAGACAAGGAAGCACAAGGCCAAAGTCTTGACGTGGACAGGAAAAAGCCCCACCTTGTTCTTGGTAAAGCTATACTGAATGATTAATCTGCCACAAAAGGCCAACAACAGCTCTTGTTCACCTAATCTCGTTTTGGGTGCTTCTTATCTTTCATTCATTAACAACAACCTAACCAGTAAAAATCAGCTGAGTAAATGGAAAAAGAACATTAACCCAGTCAAACAGGATAGACTGATTGTCAGCTGGTTTGTTGTAAGGATGAGCAATGCTGGGGGTGATAGGGGAATCGCCTTGCTCATTGGTGAGGTCCGTTGTTGGCCTGAAAGCGATGAGATGAGACAATGGAGACAAGGAAAGGGGATAGATGAGTCTCACATTAACTTAACCTCACACTTGTTAATAAACAATGTGCTCAACGCCTCCACAATGAGCCCCTGAGGTACTCTCCGTTAACAGAGTCTGTGTAACCATGATTCTATTACTTTAAAAGGAATGGTTCACATTAGAGAAAGATCAATTATCGCTTTATGGTTTATGGTTGATATTAAATTTCTTTTGATTAAATCAGCTTTTTTCGCTCTGTTTTCCATTGCAGAAAGTACCTCCACAATAGTACCTGGTCGTCATAGCGACCACACCCGCTACCCCCACACACGGGACAATGGAGGAAATCGACTGTGTGCTGTTTTTGATCGTCGGGGTGTGGCTGTTTCTCACAGCAAGAAGACAAACGTTGTTTCGTTTGACCGCGGCGTGTTCTTCCGAGTTGCAGTAATAGTAATCGCTATATCACACAATCTCTGGCCAAACTATTTAAAAATGGCGGGGTTATTCAGGATACTCCGCCTGGCGCTTGCAATGAGGACACAGTGAATAGGGACGATTCTCTCTGACCAATCAGCAGTCTGCCGTGTTTTCACGTGACATTTTAGTATCGCCTCAGCTCGCTTGGAACCTCGCCGGAGGTGGTACGAAAATAAAGTACCTGGAAGCAGGTACAACTTTTACACAGTGGGAAACCAAACCGAGGCAAGTCGAGTCGAGCTGAGGCGAGCTAGTACTGTGTAATGGAAAAGCGCCAATAGAAAACAACATTTCTTAGATTCTTCAACCCAGCTTACTTTCTTTTTTGTATCTCCATACTGTTTTAAGACATTTCAATTCTTAATCATCTATTATGGTCTTTTAGTACTATACCACAACAGCACAGTGTCATCATGGGAACACAGAAACAGAACAGTGTATGTTGTGTGTCGGTCTGGTGTATGAACCTGATTAAAGTGCCAGCTTACATAACACTGTGTGGTGTCTGGTAATAGACCTGACCTCTTGAGTCAAAAAGCCCCCTATAAAGGGGGCTGACACAGTCCTGTACAGTATAAATTAACATTACACAGGCTAACCTAACATGCGTCACACAAAAAAAAGGGGAGAAACTCCGCTAAAAGCCTGTACCAAGCATTGACCGCCAGAACGAAACAGAATTACACCCTAGACAATTATATTCATTATGATCAAAACCGCGAAAATATGTATTTCAACATTTCGTGATTCTGTTATTTTCACCACTTCCAGCTACCCACACAGGCTATAGAGGGTTTGGTCAGTTACCCGGATGCGCCACGATATTGGAGATACTCGGATGTAAACAACAGCATGGATTGCACGGTTAATACACGGCTTAAGACTAATTTCTACTAATTTATTATGTCTAAACCACGAAAAAAAAGCAAAGAATTGGCAGCAGCAGCCTTGTGTTTCTGCTAGGTTCGATTTACACTTTTATACTACGTTTGTAGCGTGACGTCAGTGAGTCCTTAGGTGACCGTGGTCCTTCTTTTCCTTTCATATTAACGCACGGCACCCAATCTGTACACAGGTCAGATATTTTACCTAGAATACAGTAATAATAAATATAGCACCATTAACTAAATTTCAGTAATATTTTACAGAAAATATGCAAGTCTTGTACTATTGGAGAAGGTTAAGAAATTAGATTAGAGTCTGATTTTTAGCCAAGAAATAACAAACCGAAACTTAATATCAATATGTGAGTATACTGTTACACTATGAAAGCAGTTAAGTTAGTAGCCGAATATTTCTCGTATCAGAGAAGAAATGAGAAGAACAAATGCGAATGTTGTCAAGATTCTTGCCCTTGAAATCCTGGTTAGGTTTGGCCAACCACAAACACCTTCTTTCCTCACAGTTTTTTCCACTCTTCTCCTTGATTTGTTACTACATTTGGCAGTCTATAAAACTCCAAATGTTTTTCCCGGTCTGACCGATTAGTTCAGCTTAAAACACGACAATAATTGATCATTTTCAGAAGAAATAATAAGTAAAAGTTTGCGAGTTCCGTTCGGTTCAGTTGGCATTGTTTAGATTTAGTATCGCCAATATGGCCGACTTCCACGGATTGATGACGTGTCGTGAAAAAACACTATACACCGTCTGAAAGAGCAGATGCTGCAGAAAACAACAATGGCGGCCGCGTTGCCGTGCGACGGAAACTCCGCGAGCTACAGTCAAAAGTGTAACAAAGAAAAACACTGTTAAATCATAAAGTGTGTCTTACCTTTGGTGTTTTCAGGTCAAAAGTTATATTCCGACTCGAAAAGACACTGCTAACGTTAGTGTATACTCTCTTGTCTTACTGTCCGTTTCAATTAGATCGCGGGAGTCCTGGCTGTTTACATAAGCACAAGCGCTCCGTTCAGAGGGGGATCCGACTCTGTCCACAATACACGGTCTTTGGCCTTATATTGCTGCCTTCTGGATGGTCATTGGTGTTTCTAAGCCGAAAGTGGGTGGTGTCAATCGATACTACTTGCTCTGACGGTCACAAAGAGGTGTCATTTATTCAGATCGGCCAATGGGCTGCCAAGATATGGCCTCGCGTATCCGCCCATACAGCTGCATTCAGTTTTACACAGAGCTTTCCTAGGTGAATCTGAGCCAGATTGCAAGCTCAAAATGACTCAAAAACAGTTGTATTTGATGGAATGACTTACCATAATGATCTATCAGTGAAATATAATTAGTTTTCCTGCCTGGTACCTAAGGCAGGTCAAAGGCACATATGGATCCAAATGGGCACAAATGGCAAATTTGCTGGTTCTGCCTGGAAATATCTGCGATATAATGTGTGTTAAACTGCTTAGGTTTCACTTTTTTAGCATCTACTTTTGCACAGTTAATTATCAGATATTATTTTAATAATTCCTACAAAGTTTAGGCTTATTTATTTATGATTCAAATGTGTTTTCACTATAAAGGAGGTGTGTTTTTTTAGGCGGAGGTAGAAATTTCAATTTTGTACTGTGTTCCAGATGCATTTTATCTGACAGAGTATAGATACCTGAATCCCTGATCCCTAATCTCCCAGGTCTTAGCTTTCTTTTGAGACCAGGATTATACATATAGCCTTTGTTGTTGTTGTTAAAATATACTCCATTTATTTGGATATGTAAATTCGCACAAAAGAGTTAGGAAAAAATGGGCTTAGTACTGAAGAGGTTTCCACGCTCTTCAGAGTCAATCTAGACTGTCCAGTTGTATAAAATCAGTGGCATCCCCGAGCTCAAAGCTAACTTTCAAAGTATCAGTATGCTAACTTTAATGACGCATACAGCCCCCCCCACCCCTCGGTAGGTCAGACCACAACCTGGTTCACCTCAAATCCTGCTATATGCCTCTGGTTAAAAGGCAGCCTGTGACCACAAGGACAGTGAGGAGATGGTCAGAGGATGCCTATGAGACACTGCAGGAATGTTTTGAGGTGACAAACTGGGACGCACGCTGTGAGCCTCATGGAGACGGGCTCACTGAGTGCATCACGGGCTACATTAATTTCTGTGTGGACTGCAATGTCCCAACTAAATGGTTCATTTTAATCCTAACAATAAACCGTGCGTAACAAAGGACATCAAAGACATCCTGAATGCCAAGAGGAGGGCCTTTACAGATGGTAATAGGGAGGAGGTGAGGGCCATCCAGGCTGACCTGAAGGTAAAGATCAGGGAGGCCAAGGAGAAGTACAGGAGTAAGCTGGAGTGGAAACTCCAGCAGAACAACATGAGAGAGGTCTGGTGCTGCATGAAGAGCATCACTGGCTTCAGACTGACTGGCAGCAGAGGAGCTGAAGGCAGCTTGGACAGGGCCAACGAACTTAATCTGTTCTTTAACAGATTCGACACACCGGTTCCTGCTCATCCCCCCTCTAACTCATCTGCTGCCCCCCCTCAGACCCCTGTGAGTCAACGGCTCCCCCCTCCCTCATCACCCTGGGAGAGTCCTCCTCCCCCCTCAACTGGCTCTCAGGCTAACGGCCCTCTTCACATTCACATTTATGTCCCCCACCCTCCCCTGCCTGTAACCTCTGCTGTGTGCCTGACTACTGACCAGGTGAGAGGACAGCTGATGAAACTCTACTCAAACAAGGCTGCTGGCCCTGATGGAGTTAGCCCTGGGGTGCTAAAAGCCTGTGGCCCCAGCTATGTGGAGTTCTTCAACATGTCTTCAGCCTGAGCCTGAGTCTTCAAAGGGTCCCTGTTCTGTGGAAGACATCTTGCCTCGTTCCTGTGCCGAAAACGCCGCGTCCCAGTGTGCACTGACATATTAGTGAGCTGCTGTTACAAAGACTTTCCCCTTGGGGATTAATAAAGTATTTCTGATTCTGATTCTGAAAAATGATTCCTTGGAAAAAACACATTACATTTAGTTTCAACAAAAACTGCATCAAGTAAGTATAAATGTGAGTGAGTGTTACACAAATGACCCTGTTACATGCACGAGACCTGATGTGGATCTCACACAAATGCAAAAATCGAAGCATGTTTCGTTTTTGAGGCAGATGACTTAAAACACTCCAGTTACGCTCAGAAAACAGAGTTGGGTGTGCGTGTGTGTGTGTGTGTGTGAGTGAACTGGCCTTACACTACAGCTTCCTTTATTCAAAGTATTACGTGACAAATGCACTCCAATACCAATATATCTGCAAAATTACTTTATCAAGCAATCAATATAAGTATACTGATAAATCTGTCAGGCCATACTGTCACCTATTTCATTCTTGTGTTTTTAGTAAATCAACCTAGCTCTATTTCTGTCAATATGCTTTTTGTCTAGATAATATCAGCAGATGGAGGTGGAGGTGTTAAGTGCTGAGGTGTTGTAGTAGCTGAAGTCTATGTCATGAGACAGGAGAGAAAAAGAGAGGAGGGGGAGAGAAAGATAGGATAGATTAAAAAAAAAGACCAGTGGAGCGAGGAGTGAACAGTAGATTCACTACAAGGTCAGAGAGAAAAATTGCCTGTACAAGGGCTTCCCCCCTACAAATCTTGCAGAATAACAAAAACATCCCATAACATACTCCTATGCAAACACTGTTGAGATTAACAAGAAGCTGTCATTTTGGTTTCTCAGTTACAAAAATAACAGACACGGTGGAAGCATGAGAAAGAAATACTCATTTGTGCCAGGCATGAGCGCTTGTGTTTTTCTTTAGTATGTGGTTTCTGAGTCCCACAGAACTTGCACTTATGTCACATCAGGGATTATTACTAGAGTGGAAGGAAGGACGCACTATAGAGGACACTGGGAATTCATAGTTTATGAAGATTAAGTCCTTATTCTGCAAGTTATTGAGTTTTTGGCAACTTTGTTTTCATATAAAACATATTTGCATATTTTACTAACCCTGTTCAGCATTAATCTTAAAGCTTATATGCAAAGTTATCAAAGTCATTGCCTTAAAACATTTTAGCCACTTCATTCAGAGCCACAAATATTTCACTATGGACAAACTGAATATGCCACAGACAAACAGGAACTGAAATACAGAGAGAGAAAGAGACATGGACCTTGTCCCTACCACAACACCACCTCTATCAGGACAAAACCACCAGGTCCAGATGGCTCTTCCTGTTCCTGCAGAGCTGGCTGCTGGTTGGCTATGAGGAGCCACGGGGGCGGGAGGATGTGACGAACACAAAAGCAATGACATCACTGGCTCAGTGGCACCCTGACAGCAGAAATGTGACCCATGCTGCTACCTTCAGCTTCAGCCAGTCCAGCACTGTCTGGATGATGTATTTTTGTGTGTCCTTATGTTAACACTGAGCCTTAATATGGAGTAGCTGTACTAAATATGTACGCCTACTTTTGTGTCTGTGGGACTTTAAACCTACACACACATATATATATATATATATATATATATCTGTACTGGGTAACAGTGCACTTGAGTATGTTTCCTGATAAAGGGTTGGTGGGCTAAATAAAGTGTTCCAGCATTATGTAAGAGCATTGCTGGACTGGGAGGACTGGTAGCCCAATCCCATGCAGCGGCTAGGCAAGGCTAGACTACTTACAGTCAAATCTGTCCCAACAGCATTGATTTAGGCTGATTACTTATGGGGCCAGGATAGTAACTCACAGCTGAATGCCTAGCCAGGTATTCATTGCAAAAGGCAGCACTGAATCTCGCTGAACAATGGGGAGTCCAATATCCAAGTTCAGTGCAGCTGGGTCAGCTAATAGCAGTGTTGTATTGAAAAGGTAATACGGTGAAACACTTACGCTGACTTAAACTAATTGATGAAATGAATACCTACTGTAACATTATGTACGCATAAACAGGAAAAGCAAGTGGACCTTTTAAATAAATTGCAACAAAATATAAAATTATGGTTTTCAATATATCTGTTTCTGTTGTGCTTGGTTTCCAATTGTCATACACTCTCGTCAGTGAGAGTGTGTACTCTGATCAACTGGCATGTTGCTGGGACATCTCAGGGCAGGTATAATCTGGCTGAGCGCACGGCAGAAGGCAGGCAGTGGAGTCATTTGGGGATGGGGGGGGGGGGGGGGGGGGGACTTGTATTCAACTCCTCCTTAAAGGACTAATGGCTCCAAACAGGAAGCACCACCAAACAAACACACAAAATAACATAACAGAGAGCAGGAGCACAGCGCTGAGGCTTGCCAGCTGACTGAGTCTCTCCAACATGACTAGCGCTGAGGTCATCTCTGTGTATGTTGTTTAATGTGTCTCTGAAAGGGGGAGAGAATGAGAGCTGTGGTTGAGGGCATAAAGCAGGAGGCACTCAGTCACCATACTTAGTTCTTTGCTCATACATTGCACCACATGATCTCTTATAACCATTGAATGCAAAATCTTTTTTATTTGTCAAGTCCCTTCGGTGATTTGGTTGCGAAGAGGACCACACTTGAGCAAAAACAGCCTATTTTTATGGTGTAAACAATTCCAATGTGGTTTTGAATAAAACGTTGCCCTTCTACATGTGGAGTCAACACATTAAAACAAAATGATGTCTTTAAGGATACAAATAAAACCCAGCTTAACCACACTTCAGCTGAAACTGTTTGGAACCCGACATGACAAGCCAAGTTCTCTCCGAATGGTGTAAACAGGTCCTGAGTTTTCCGTTGCTGCTCTTTATGGGACCTGTTGTATCTGTCAGTTGAGCCACATGGTTCAACGGTACAGCGCTTACTAGGACCAATTGCAATCTGTTGCGTACTCTGCTACACTCACTCTCTCCTCACACCCGCACGCACTCACTCACTCACTCACTCACACACACCATCCTGACTCACAGAAAAACAAAGGGCTCATATGACTCTGGTTAGGCCCCTGAGCAGAACATAAGTGCACCTCTTCTCCCTTTATAACAAAAACATGGTTCACAAAGCGCCACAAAGATGTGAACAAATTATTTTTTGTCTAAATCAGAAGCTGAGATCTTTAAATACCTAGACTGATGCTGCGTTACCAATTCTGATATCCAAACACATAAGCTGACACAGGGTTCCCAACTGATACCAGTGCTCCTTTTTGTCGTTCAGTTTTAAATATACACCATACAGTATTGAACCAATTAGGATCATTCTTCCAAGTGAGCAATATGAGGCTGTAACTAGATATCATATTTTAAAGTGTACGTGGGGACATTCATACATACTGCACTTCTGAATTTGTTTCAATTATGTTGTTCTAGCTTTATAAAACTGTTGTTAAAGCAGTGACTAAGTAACATCACTTAATTTAGATTGGTCACATCAGCCTGATAAGGGATCTGTTTATTATGATAGGCATCAGCACAGATACCAATTTTATATGTTGGATTTGAGCATCACTAGTTCTCATAGTCCCCTCTCAAGGTGCTAACGGTGGTGCGAGAGCCAAGGTAATGGCAGGGTACATCCTGATTCTAACACCTCATCCCCCACCCAAAGCCTTGGCTTGACTTTTCACACCCACCAGGATCAGGAGGTCACAGCCTGTGAGACTTGTTGCACGAGTATTAGTGTTAGGGTTAGATGCACATGTCTGGACTTGTTCAGCTCTCCCCTTCAAACTTAATATAGCTAGGCCCCTCTAGGAACCCTCAATCCAGCATCAGAGCAGTGAAACGGCCTGCTCTGTGCTCAACTCAACCTTGCTGTGGCCCAGGCTTCGAAGAAAACAGCTTCTCTCACCACTGCAGTCCCCTTCCCTGAGAGCAGGGAAAGGAGAAAGGCAAAAGAAGGAAGGCTGCTGGGCTATAAGCAATCTGGTATCTCCACCACAGGAACGGTACAGTATGTTCCAAATAACAATAGCCCCACAGTGTCTGCCAGTCAAACAGGGAGCTACTGCTATGGAGCAGCTTCTACTGGCACAATGTTCATAATTAGAAGAGGACAGTGAGAGAGCCAACCAGACATGGCAACAACATGGCGACAAACAGACTTGCAGTAGTAATGTGCCTTAGGCCAAGAGGTCTCAATCTTTTTGGCTGATTCAAGGCAGGCACACACAAACTGAATATTTGGTTGTAATTCATCTCAATGTCCCAACCAATTCAACAACATACAATAGCAGTGTGGCTGTTTACTGTTCAGAGCTGATCCAGCATGCTGTGCTGCATTATTAGGCTATAATTACACTGTACAGTGCCAGCCAGTGTGCCCTTTACTCTGGCCAGCCACATCCCACAGATGTCTGGGTCAGTGCTTCTATATAAAGGCTTAGGATCCTCCAGTCAAGAAAAGGCAAGGCAAGGCTGGGGTTAAAAGTCTAGGCCCATATAGGCCACATGTTTACAGTTTGTTGTGGAGTCCCATTACCATAACATTGTGCTCTAAGGAAGATCCCACTCAGACCAGTCGGGGCCTGACGGCCGTTTTATAACACATGCAAACACACAAACTATCCCTGATTGACTGCAGATAATTTCATCATGACTGAGAACAGTGGCCCCTCACTGCTTCCAAGTATGTTTCTATTGTGTTGTTGACAACGGCTCAAGTCATCGGTTACACTGGATCACAAACAACTGTGTACAATCAATCGCAAAGTGAGTAATTCAGTTTACACAATCTAGGAATTTATGCAACACCTATTGTTAATTGTGTCAGGGCAGAGATTAAGGTACAGGGGCACCCTTTACAAATGAATGCAATGATAAAATTAGCATAATCACAGTGAAACAAACAAGGGTGTCCCCTCCGTCCCTGTTTTACCCCTTGCTGCAGATACAGCGACATGTAAACAGGTTGCAGAGCATAAGGCAGGAGCCTTATTTTCCACAACAGGGTGGGTGTCAAGTACATTTTGCAGCAGCCCCGTTCAAGAGACTGTAAAAACAAGAGCAACTGGAAAAGGGAACAGCATTTGGCATGAGAGGATCTTGCACGTTATATGTTGATGCAAAAATGGGGAAAAGACACAGCTGACATCCAAAATGAGGGCACCAAATGCGTGTTGTACGTACATGTTGTCCTCATCGACTGGGGTCAGGCTTTGTTAATTCACATAACCAGTGACCAGGCTGACCAGCTGTTATATAATTCCCTGGCCTGGATCTTCTCTCAGGGGAATGGGTACAGTCAGTGCACTAAATCTGGAAATACACAGCTTGCCCCACACACTGACCATCGAGTCCACTCCACACGTGTCTGTGCGTTTCTGGTGCTCCACATACCTCGCTCGGGCTTCATGTTGTCCAGTGTCATCAGGTTGCCTTCGGGGTCTCTTGCAGGGTCTTCTCAAGTCTTCTCCCTTTTCCTAGCACACACACGTCTTGACAGCAATATAACGGTGTCTGGCCCCTCAAACCCTCTGTGACCGAGACCTGCTGTATTAGCTAAGCAATAATATCAGCTGTGAAGCCTGTGCGTTGGTGCCAGCTGCCCCCTATCCAACAACAAAGCATTGCTTTGTTAGCATGCTACAGTACGCTTCCATCGAGTCGCACTGTATTGTCCAACTGACTAACACAAAGACAGCTGATAGCGAATACCAGTTACAGTCCGCGTTAGGTAATAGAGTTGTCAATCCGCTTGCTAGGGAGTAACCAATCTGACTACTAGTAATTTATCTAGCAAGCTGGCTACTCTTACTGTCCGTCTCAAATTCCACCACCTTAACCACAGTTACGTCGCGATGCATTTCGGTGTCTCGTCTACTGTAACATTGGCTCTTACCGACGGAACTCTGCCAGAACGGGGGGGGGTGGGTTGCTAACTCCGCAGTGTTAGCTAGAGAAAAAAACACAACTCACGTTAACTAACTTTATCGTTACTGTATGGTTAAACGTCTGCCGGTGACGACGACCTCCCAAACACCCCAACCCCCACTACAGCACAGGCGACCACAGCTCAGCTACAAACACCGAGTCCGGTGACGGACGGTCTCAGTATTTTGTATTTTCTGCTACGACAGGAACATATTCAGCGTATCATTCTTCTCACGAAACGTTAACCGGCGATATCCGACGTGTACTTTCTATCCACCCACAGCGGTCGAACCGTCGCCATCTACTTAATGTCAGAAACGCCACCTGTACTGACTTCCTTTGCGATCTTCATTAAAACTTTTCAAACCAACAACAAATAGCTCGACTCTGCTCGAACGCTACGGCAACGTTTTCCCGCGAGTAGCACTCGCTATTTTACCGCTGACGGGCCAGCTGACTGCTAAAACTAGAAGACTATTCCGACACTGATATTATTCAGGCCAAATGCAGATGAAAGGAACAGTGAGTCCTCCTAGTCGTGATGCTTACAGTCTGCCTCCCCTCCTCACTTCCCTCCCCACCGCTTGTCAAAACAGATCAGCGCAGCTCCAGTCACGTGTCCCAACAACAGCCCCAGTCGTCACTTCCCTCCCTACCAGCCTCGCATGAACTCGCAGCCATAGCAACCGCCGAGTTCGAAGTGGTACCAAAACTTGCGAGGGAGACGCGCCGTGTCTGATAAAAACAGATTTAAAAAGAAAACCCCGAAGTGATTTTCTGTCGTTCACACTTCGGTAACATTAAAACAATGGCCGTTTGAGTAGGGAAACAGGAGAGACGGGCTACTCTCCGTACGCTGATTGGACAGTGGAATTCGGTGCGCGTTCACGTGCGCACGTGAGAGTTCGTTTCTTTCCGCCGTGAACGTTTTGTTCTGGCTTATTTTGCCTGTATGAAGCCAAACGTCGTGTCTTTGTGACGTAGCCTAATGCTGTTACATGTTGTAGTACAAAGTCCTGCTGGCTGAGAGGCTTATAAAGCCATTGTGAATTAAAAAAGAATGAATGGTTTCGCTCGTGTATTTTTAATACAAAAATATTTGTTCGTTAAACTAAAGGGAGCTTCAGTAATTTGTTATATATTGTAGCCTAATTTTCAAAAATAATAGGGTAATATGAAACAGAAAAAACTTTAGGTTGGTAGTTACAAAATAAAAAAACATGGCAGGCCAATATTAAGCCAACCAGAGACAAAGCAATGGCAGATAGTAGCCTGCAATATTAAATGAGAATGAAAAACCATAAATGTCCAATATCATCCAACTTTGGCCAATTATTGTAATGAGGAGTGCCCTTTGACCTAAAACAAAAACCTGCTACAAAACACATTTTTCAAAAACAGAAGTTAAATGTGAATTTAAAGTGAAAAACGAGATCCAGAACCTAACGTCCACACCCTGTGTGGTCCATTGTCATTTTAATACAAATGACAACAGGACACAGGAGAGAGCTGTTTGTTTTAATCTCTTCTCGGCTAAAACCCATTGGAACAAAGGCAAAGGCCAACATGAGGACAATAGAATCTTCTTCATAAATCTGTTTGGCAGCTGCAGTTGCACTTTGAGCGTTATTGTTGGTTGCTACACACAGATAGACTCTACAGAGTGGACTTAAGTTTGGTTAAAATTACAAGTATCATTGTAATATTTTAAATAGACTTCTGAAAAAGATAAAAAGGCTATAAGCTATTGTTGTCACAGGGGCCCCATTTAAATTAAAAGAATGAGTGTCTATTGAATTTTAAATTGACAGAGTTGTCCTTTGTTTCTGATACTAGAGACAAGTGACCCAGAGAATGAAGGGTCAGCTGTATAAGAGGTTGCTGTTCAGCATGATTGGGGGATTGTTGGTGGTGGTAGGGGTTAAAGATACTGTGTCAGAGCCATTGTTCAGTTGTTGTCAAAGGCCTAAATTCTTTTTTATGTGTGTTCCTGAATAGTTCACAGTTAAAAGTTAATATTGACAGCAGACCAACATGCCATGCCTATAAGGTCAGCTACTTGGTTAAAGGGAAATTCTACGATAAAACGGAATTCACATGTATTTTTATGTAACATTGTACAAATCAGTTCTAATTTGTAAACAATTGTAATTCTCTCTTTAAGATAAAAAGCAGAGAGATGTTGTACCATGAATGCAGACCTCTGTGGTTGAAATGCCTTGCAAACCTTGTGGTAGGAAGAATCCGCCATCAGCGACTTTCATTCCAATTTTAAAAATGACATGCTTGGTGTGTAGCAGCTTTGTGAAGATCAGCCACTCAAACTGTAATTTATTTCTGTTTAATCGTAGTTCTGCAACTAGCTAATCACTGCCCGACCTGGAAAAAAGTGGTGTGTTATTTTTAAAAATCTTATGAGTGTGAAGGGGAAGCTGACATTGTAAGTTGTGGTTTGCAATGAGGACTAGTTAGTGCTTGTGTTTTGAAAAATCAATGTCATAGCCCCATCTAGTGCCAGGATACAAGTAATGCAGCAACAAAATTATCTATCTATCTATCTATCTATCTATCTATCTATCTATCTATCTATCTATCTATCTATCTATCTATCTATCTATCTATCTATCTATCTATCTATCTATCTATCTATCTATCTATCTATCTATCTATCTATCTATCTATCTATCTATGTCTATCTGTCTGTCTGTCTGTCTGTCTGTCTGTCTGTCTGTCTGCCTGTCTGTCTGCCTGTCTGTAGATACAGTAAAAATGAGAAAGGAGGAGAGGTAAAGAAGAGGGAAGGGCTACAACTCCAGAGACTGAAGGACAAATGTTGCACAAATAGGAGTGCAGCTGAGGGGAAACTGTGGGAACATGTTGCCAGGTGTTGGGACTCCCTTGGGTCACAGTCCTGTGACTCCATAATCCTCATTCAAGGCAAGTACATTCATAAATAAGAGATCATCCTTCATCTGTCTGGCACACTGCAGTGGCTTTATTCAGTGCACTTTGACCCATTTAAAGAGCTGAAGAGCGTGCACACACATACACTCACAAATACACGCAGAATAGCTAATTGATTTGTAGCAGGTAACAAAAGCTCATGAACATTATTTATCTTTAGAGCTTCAAGTAAGGTGGATGACTGAAATTAAAGGATATTATGTTCTTGTTCACAAAAGCAGTATACCTTTTGCAGAATCATTCATCTTATGCCTTGTATATGTATGTATATTTTATCTTCACACAATATTCACGAGGTTAATTGTCTTCACACATAGCTCAGCTGAGACATCTTACATTGTTCCCCTGCTATAATTGAATCCTAAAGGAAATGTTTCCAGGCTAGATTGGCTCTTTTGATAAGTTTGACAAAGTTTTGGTCCAACTGGGGGCCCAAATAGAGGCAAGATCTGCTCCGTTTGATGAGGATCAATGATTTACCACTGACTCAATGTTTTACTGAGAACTGTAACTTGGTATTTGACCATCAAGAATTTTAATTCAACTTCCTATGTTGGGAAATTTAGCCTGAAGTTAAACTTTTAGCTTTCCCTATTTACATGCAAGAGTTTGCCTTTAGACCTTGAATCAGTGTAATCAAAGTACTACATATCACCTTTGCGTGATGGATTACTAACAGACGGATTTGTGGGGTTTGGCACCACAAACAGAGGCAACCACCTGAAAAATCTATTTACTTTATACTTTTATTGCTGTGTTTCTGAGTTCAATCAATGAAATTACTGATGGGTTGAAGTGTGGATATGTCAGCTTGGCTTGATTCATTTTTGATTCTGTGTAACTGAAGGTAAAATATATTAAGGCTAAAATGATGATCTCAGGACTTTGCTCAATTATAAATTATGATTGTTTTGATATAATTGTTTTTGGTTAATTAAAGAGCCACACTATCTTGCTTTTCTGCCCTTTAGAATTCTAATCTGGCTGACTATTTTCAGCATCATCAGGTCTTCAAAAGAAATTACTGTAAATGGTTAAATAGACTTACTTCAACTTTACTATAAGACTGCACTGTCAGAGTGGGTGGTGCCATCACCATTGGTGGTATCCATATTCTATAGGTTGGCACGTGCATTCATTACACTGTGAAGGGTTACGGTGGAGCCCCAATTACATGTGACAGCAGTATATAAAGGGATGGCTAATTAAAGAATAACTGATTGAGACATAATTTGAATACATTCGCCTTTGCTGCATCTATTTCATCTATGAGGAAAGACGTTTGATGGGAAAAAAGGGACTCAAGATTTTTACACAAGTGCATATATTTTTGAAGATGGGGGCCCCCAGTGCAAATTAACCTTCTAACCCTGACAGAATACATGACATAAACTATCCACTGATCTTTTGAAGCTACTTGTCATGCAGGTTCCTATCCAAGACTCATATGCCCGCTTGTCTTGTCCTCTACTTCCTTATCTGATTTGATGTTTTATTGATTCAATTTGCCTGTCTGAGCAAAAAAAAAGACAAAGCACACACACCAAAAATTAAATAATAATAACAAGAGCCAGAAATCAGAAGCTGGAAATACCAACTGTTTATTTTCTACTTTTTGTGACTACAGAAATGTTGAAACATTTGAACACTGAAAAAAGCTGGATGACATCATCACTTGCTTCTCAATTGTCTTTCTTTTTTTTTTCATTTGCTTAGCAATCACAACAGATGATATTGCACGGCACTGAGAAAGCAGTAGCAAAGCCTGGGAAACAGCAATGACAAATTAAGTCATGAGACATGGAGTTATACATCTGAGAGTAACACCGACAGTATTGCCTCTCTGGCACACACGCGCACACACACACTCGCGCACACACACACACACACACACACACACACACACACTGAAAACTGAATAAAGCATTGTGAGTTGAGAAGGAGGTCGAAAGAAAGGGATCAAGTTTGACAAGCGCACAAGGCGGACGAGAGCAATGAGATTTCATTCTGAAATGTAAGTGCAAGATGAACTACTACTGTAATCTATTCCTAAATGTCTATGACAACAAATATGCTTGTTTATCAAAACCCTTCAAGCATCTTTGTATATGAATAGCTCGAGGACATCCCTCTGTGGGTGAGAAACTAGTTCCCCAGCGTAAGAGATCCAGATGATTGTCTTAGGCGCCGCAGTATTGTTATGAGACTTGTAGCCAAGCTACCCATCACATGGGAACTCCTTATGGACAAAATAAATAACAGAAAATGTGAAAATGGGGAATCATCATCCATTGCCTTGTTAACACAGACCTTTATAACTGTTCTAGAAGCACCTGTACCTTGCTGAAAAATGTTCACATTCTCCATTCTGTGACATAATGACTGCATAACATGCTGATGTGATCTGTCATGGACATTTTGACGATGACCTTCAGTCCTCGGAGATTCTGTGCTGTCTGCATGACAGAGAGGAAGCAGGGCTAACAGTAAGGCCTCTGACAACCAGAGGTAGTCAGACTTACTGTTGTGAGATGCACCTATCAGCCACACACATGCAGACACACCAGCAGTAAATACAGATTTTAACAATGGAAAAACACACCATAAAGAAATATCCGCAAATGAGCACATAACACACAAACTCGCATACCTCAGCAGTACTTGACATTTGAGTTGCACACTCGCACTCATCCACACCCAGAAAAAGAAATGAGCAATCCAGGTGATCGTCCCCATACACACTCACACACTGATTCCTTGGTAAGGTTCTTTGCAGTTTTATTAGACTTTGCTCATAGTCATTACACGAGTAAGTACCAAAAGAACAGATACTAGATGGAGCGAGGTGGCAGTGCCACGGCAATAAAAACAGACCCAGCTCCGTGGAACAGCCCTTGGCAGACCGGCTGCCCAGCCTACACTCCACCTCACTCTGTGCATGAGACAGCAAAGTGAGCGGGACTTGCAGCCCTCGTTTCAAATGCTTCAGATTGTACATTGAACAGGAGATTCCCCACATGGTAGAGTAAGCTTGTCTACATAGCCCTACGCCTTCTACATTCTATACCCGTGCGAATGGCAAATCAAAATTCAACAAGTCTACCTCACAAATGCCAGTGCTTTTCAACATTATACATATTTTTTTTTCCAATTTTTGGTTTGTTTTAAAAATCTTTGGATGTGCAGTAATACCCATAAAATAACAGTTTTTAAAAAGTCAAAAGAATAGAAAACACACACACACACACACACACACACACACACAAACGTACACACTGCTTTTTGCCAGCTGTTCAGCAAAGTAGCTCCTGTATAACTTTGTCTGCGTTGGCAAATCAACTTTCTGGGTTTCTGGCAGTGTTTAAAACACACATTGAAATGCCGGCTAGGATTTAGCTGAAGAAGAATACAAACTACTCCTTTGTTATATCTAAGCGTGGGAAATAAGGCTGTAACATAAAACTGTCTTTTTTGTTTGTTTTTTTCAAAAACCTACTATATACAAATCTAGAGTTTCTACAAATGCATAAATTAAAGCAGTGGTCAACCATTACAAAAATGCAATTAAATTAAAATCACAACACAGAAGTAGAGAAAAGGGAAAATATGAACACAAAATCACAGCAGTTGGTTTTACCCTGTAAAAGCAATAGTCTACCATCATAATATTGGCATAACCCAATGTCTGATAAAAAATACGCTTCTCCCTCTATCCCTTAAGTTTCATACATCAACCCTGAAACTTGTCCTTTCATGACTTGAAACAGAGCACTTCTGCCAAAAAACCCCCAACAACTTCAAAATAGATAATCATACAGCTTTTTGAAGTAACAATAACAGTTACCACATGAGTGGAGTTCTGCCTTACTCACAGATAGACGTCTCAATGCAGAACTCAAAGGAATTATTACTATGAGGTATTCAGAGACATTGGTAAAGACATGCACGGCCAGAGTGCTGGACCTTCCTACACACAGCAGAGAGACAAGGAAGGTTGGGGGAATGAGGGATGGAGGGTAAGAGGAGGCAGAGGAGAGGAGAAACAAAGACCTTTGGTTTAATCGGTAGAAGTGGACAACAGAAATTCCTTTGGTTTGTTTTCATTGCATGGTTGCGATGGCAAAAGCACCACGGTGTGATTTAAAAAAAAAACTTTCCCTTGTTTCTTCAGAAGTGGCCCTTCTACAGGCTGAGGTATTCACAGAGTCAAAGGTGAGAGGTCAACAGCGGTTTAACACTTTGGTTCAAGCAAGGCACTCGTCCTGGGAGTTTTAGAAAGATTGCAACACGTCTGCTTCTACTTTCAGGAACATGTCTGCCTATAGTTGAGTCAACAATTCTGCCCATGGCTATGTCAGCTTGTCTGCCTATTGTCATGTAAAGATGTCTGACCTATTTGGTGGATCAATATTATCAACCTATAGATACACACTAAGAGGCAGGGCCAAGTAGAAATGAAGCTGCAAAAAAAGACACTCCTGCGGGGTACTCCATCAAAATCACATAGATTATTTTGAAATGAATCACGAACCAAACTTTAACTCTAATTTTGTATATTGCCACAATGTCAGCTTTTCCATTTTAATCCGTTTTTTCTGCCATTAAAGTGGGAGAAATGAATACTTTGGTACTGCTTACAAGCACAAAGACTGATCACATTGCTAGCGAGTGCGCTGTACCCCGCTGGCACCTGCGTGGCTGCTTGTGTGTATCTATAGCTAGATCAGCATATCTGCCTATAGCTACATCAGCATGACTATCTATGGAGCTGTAATCAGAGCACAGATGAAGCAAGAGCACGTGTAGCAGGGGTGCATGGGTTGAGTGCAGGTGGGAGGGGGAGAAAGGGGAGAAGAAAGGAAGAGAGGGGAAGAGAGAGGAGTTGGGGGAAGGGGAGACATACAACATCTTTTAACACCACTCATAAAGGCCGTGCAATGAGAAAAAATCTTTGGTTATCTTTGGTATCATCAAAGTGATAGAAATCACGTATGGAACTTGAGTGAGGTAGCATCTTTGGTTCACACTATAAAACATCAGCAGGTCTTGACACATTTTTGTATCTTGTCGTCTTTTTGGTTTTTCTTTCAGTTACGAAGGAGCAGCTCTCTCTCGCCTCTCCTTCAGCGCTTGTTCTGATGAATGTAGAGCTGCTAACCCTGGCCATGAGGAGGATGACGGCAAGGGGCCAGCTCAATATATTTAATGATACGCTGCCCTGGGCCAGCCCTGTGTAGTGCTTTCCTCCTAGTGCTGAAATGCATAGCTTACCAGGAGAGCAGTGGAAGGATGGGCGGGGGCGGTGGGAGGGTGGCGATTGGCAACAGGCAGGGTGGGGTGCTTTCGTATTCAGGTGACGAGCTGACATTGCTGTGTAAGCGCCTGAAAGTGATTTGATCGTTGATATCATCCCCTCCACCCAACATCTTTGATGAGGAGATAAAATCAAATACATATGAAGCACACGGGGACGACGGAGAAATGCTGAATGCTTATTATTAGAGTGGTGACACAGTTTGTCCTAAACAAAAAAAAAAACCCCGTCAGCGGCCGTCTGTCTCCACTCACAGTGTCAAGAACACACATAGAGCATCACAGCCAGCATCTTCTGTTTTCACCTTTGCAGAGAAAACACTACTGAACGGATTAGTCTTTGTTTGCCACCTGCTGGTATTTGAACACATAAACTAGAACTAAATCTGTAGGCATTAGCTAAACAGACTAACATGAAAAGATGTATCTATAATGATTAATCTTCACAATGAGCATTTACTGGAACATTCACTAGACTGTTTGTGAAGATATCACTAGAATATTTAGTTTGATTCAAGAAGGCATCTATAAGGCAAATGTCAATAGTTCATTTTCAAGGTTGTGTGATATAATATTTCCATTTGCAGGGAACATAAATTTAAGTATGACTCAAAATGTTGTATGAATCATAAGAAGTAACATTCTCTTCTTAATGCCGCCAAACTAACAGTCTGTCTCAGGAGGTAAGGGAGGAAATGAGGTAAAAATACTCTTAAGATTATCAACTACAAAATATACTCTTTGGTCAAATTACTTCAAAGCGGGTTCTTAAGTGGTTTGTATTTCTGAGGTGCATGAGAGGCTTCAGGGTGTAGAAGGCTTTGGTTTTTCTTGTTAAAATGATTCAACGCTTCAGCATGTTGGAAGAAAGCACTACCATGTGGGTTTAGGTTAGGGTTTTTTTGGTTTGGTTTAGGGTTAGCAGTCTATACGCATGGGCATTTCCCTGTCTGTCTGGAATGCTTGATAGAAAGACAGACAGCTGGACAGACAGACAGATAGACAGACAGTCCAACGCCACCGATCCAAACAAGGTTGCACAACAATCCAGTTGCTCCTGTAGGATTTTTTTTTTGTCTTTAAAGTTGATTGGCCAATCCCACCAGAGCTCCACATTCTGGCTGTTTTTCAAGGGTGTGGACAGCTGCAGATCACGCTGCCAATAGGCTGATTAAACCTCCATTTAGGGACCCGTCATGAAAACCAACCAATCAGATTGAAGATAAGGATGGCGAATGATAGATTGATACTGGGTGGGGAGGTGCGGGGGGTGTAGTAAAGCTATAGACCAGTGACAGTGAGTGTGTGTGTGAGAGGGGGGTAAAACTATAGTCTTTTTGCAGTATGTTACACATAAACGTGTTGCTGAAACAAACATTTCAAAGCAGGTCAAACAAGAAGTCTTTGGTTTGTTTTTTCATCTTTGGATACTATAAATATCAATATAGTACAGGTTTAAGGGCAAAATGTTGCTTCAAGGTCTTTTTTAAGTTTCTCTTTGTTTCTCTTAAGTTTTAAAGCTTTTCCACCGAGGTTGAGTCAGTCCATGAGTTGGTCAAATCAGTCCGTCTTCAGGCTTTGGTGCAGGTGTTGGGGCCAGAGTTGACTGAGTGACCGGAGCCGTCGTCCACCCACTTATCTAGGCTCCGGCGGCGTGCGTTCATAAAGAAGTTGCTGACCGTGGCCAGCTCGAGGCCCAGCTGCTGGGCGATGGTGATCTGCAGCTCTTTGGATGGACGCTTGTTCTCCTTGAAGATGGCATGGAGCGTCCGCCGCTGCACATCTGTGAACACCAGCCGGGGCTTCTTGGTCATGTTCCCCCGCTCGCTTCTGCCGTGGTCCTGTTCCTTACGCTTACATGCTGTGGAGAATTCAGGGAAGAGGCAGGCAGAAAGAGAGAGTGCGTTGGTGAGAGAGGGCAGAATGCATTTGTGTCATGGCAGAAAACTGGTATGAGAATCTTCTCTCCATCACACCTCCACCTCGAGCTATGAAAAAAGGCGTTAATAAATCTATGGACTGACGCCTGAATTATTATTAGTTTTCATTCAAACTGGGACACACTGATATGATTATTAAAAACCAATACCAATATCTGATATTCTCCAATCCATTTTGACACAAACTAACTCTAATAAAGATTGTTTTGGTACATAAATGAATGTCCAAAACAGATTAAGCTTTCGAGAGATAAATGTAACTTTACTTTTGACACCATAACACTTCAATTTATATTGCTAATGTGACAATTGTATCGAGTAACATTATCCTAGAAACAAAGACCACAAAAATGGTCTGAAAATTTGACTGATGCCAGTATTGCTTTGAAATTTTCATTGTGTCCTGTAACTGGTGAATAACATCAGGAACCGAATTGGAAACAAGCATTTTTAAGCCTTTAATGTGTTATGCATCTATACAACCCAAACAAAAACTGCATCTGCTGATTTGAATGAGAGGTCCTCCTCTCTGGTTTAACTTGGGTTAATTAGTAAAACCAGCTGCTGCAGTTTGATAAAAAAAACAAGTATACTAAATATATAAGCTGGACTGAGCATTGCACATTTAAGGTGCACCGTACTTGCTTTGATGTTGTGGTGACAAGGGTACTGAAAAAAGTGTTGTCAAAGCCATATTTATCATTGACTACACATGTTGAGAAGAACTTTTCCAATCCTAGATGCACCCCTCTTAACAGATTTGATCTGTCAGACGTAACTCTGTACAGACTCATGCAGCAGTCTGCAGGTTGGAGACAGTGGTACTTTTGTTCCAAACACTATGGCACTCTTTCAATCGACAAAACCGCTGGAGTGCATGGGAAACACTAGCGGAATTGTACCCCAAAGTGTCCGGTGGGCCGCTGTTGACAGGAAGCCCGCCAGCCGGGGAACAATGAGCGCTGTCTGCGGTGCTGAAAACAACGTTACCCCGCAATATAACACAGCTCTGGAAAGATGAACTACAGCTCATCTAATATTGGATAAAGGAACTTGGTAATTCTTTTGAGAGCAAATCAAACCTTCCTTCAACTGATCTCGTTGCTATTTCATGTTGGGTTTTGCCAGCCATCCAAACTGATGTTAAGCAGTGAGCAGAGACCGGGAGGGGGCAGACGTGGGCTGCTGGAACAAGGCCCAATATGGACTCACGAGGGAAATTAATGAACGGCATATTCTAACCACGAAGCATTTCTTAAACCAGCACTGATTCATTTTGCTAAATGCACCGGTTGAATATAAACATTTAATTACAGAAAACCTCAAAAGACAGTAATGTAGAAAGGAAACCAATTCAATAGACCAAACCCATACACAGAATTTCGAACACAACATGGAGAAATTTTGCCAGAAGAGTCATTCTAAGCGTATTACTGCACTTTCAAAAATGAACATCAATTCTATATTACATAAGTAATTTGGATGTAGTCCATAGTGCGTTAAAAGAGGCTTATTACTTCACGTTACTATGGTAGCCTATTCGTCTAATATTTTGGTCTTTAGTTTTGATGTAATATCTGTGTCGCTGCCCTTCAAATTCAAGTGTAGTAAAGTAGCAGTAAACAGCGAGCTTCATTAGAGAGAGATTAAAACATACATGATTATTAAATCAGTCTGATTAAGATGATTTTGACCTCTTGTAGCCTAATTTGAGCACACCCTCTCTCTCAGATGTGTGGTCAAGTACAGTGCAGCGACCTATCCGCATGACCATAAATTGGAGTATGATTGTGACTTTGAGCAGCCCGGTGTCTCCAGTGCTGGTAAATATTAACAGAGAGCCGGAGCTCCTCGTGTAAGGGCTGCTATAAATCAGCAAGAGTGAAGGCCACTCAGACAGCAGGAGCCACCACGGAGCGGCCCGGCCCCGGCACAGGAGGCCCGGCAGAGAGGCAGCTTTTCCCAGGACCAGGGGGACATAACAACGGCCCCGTTATCACGCTAATCACACACACTGCTGCCGCTCCCGGCTAATCATTACAAACACACAGATAACTCCACACACTCAAGCAGACTGCACACACTGGGCCTACTGACACAGTGTGACTATAGTCCTGCGTTTCATAATCTCACAGAGAGCACAAGAGAACAACAAACAGACCTGCCGAAAATCCGGCAAATATTCAACTGGAAAACCGACCCTCTAACTATCCTAGCGAAAGCATGTATCCTAATTCACTGTAAGCAGGTAATGTTGACTTACAAAAAGTGCCTCTGCAATTACAACTGATTTACTCAATCTAAAGTGCATTTTAAGTGAATCTAAAATTTCTGCATTCATTAAGTCTGTCCTGTGCCAAATCACATATGCCTACTTTTAACCTGTTCTATTCTATTCTCTTCAAGCAAATTCAGATGGGTAATTGAATACGTGAGAAAGGAAGGAAAGGCCCGATATTAATTTCAGAAGCCTAAAATCAATAAGTATTTCGCATCTACTTCAGCACACGATCACATATCTAGTTCACCTAGGAACGGATCAATACAATTGCACTCAGCCTATATTCTCTCCAAATTAATTTAGTTTTTTGTTGTAAAATTTTGTCCTCTCCCAACTTCTTTTTGTGGCGTTTTCCAACAAAAAGCCATAATTTTATATTTGAAGTTTTTGCTCAAGAGAAGCTTTGGAATTTTCAGGGTATTGCTTTATTTTTTCTTGTTTTATCTTGAGATAAAACGAGACAGGGCATAACATGCTCAAGAAAAGGTGAATGGGAACACAACGGAAGCAGGCCTGAGACATTTATTTTCCCAGTACAGGAGGTATGAATTTCTCTTCCTTTTAAAACTTTTTTTCAAATCATCATCAATAGTAATCAACAGGCCTCTGATGTGATTTTTGTTTTAACTAGAGGCTGATCACAATAGAGAAAAAACAAAACCAGCTTTCAAAAGTCAAATGAGATTTTTCTTTACTCATTCGCAAAAGTCAGTGATAAAATCTCATCTTCACCACCACCCCCACCCCCACCACCAAAACACACACACACACAGCAGCAGATGGGAAAACTGAAAACACACGTGCACGAGCACGCACGCAAACACCCCCCCCCCCACACCCCCCCACCCATACGCAAAATCCCCGCACTTTGCCCTAAGTGGCCCCCGCCTCACTTTTCCAAATGCCAAAAAGCCCATTTGTAGGTCATTGATTAGGCCTATAAACGTTAAAAAAATCCATTGGATGTCTGTGAACGCGCACGTGCGATGTGGCCTCATTGCGCGCAGTAATTGACTCGTGCTTACCTCAGGGACAAATTAATACAGAGGTCTATCAGTTAATTAGAGAAACCTCGGTCAAGACAGGGCTAGTTTACGACCAAAACACAAACACATGATCTCGATTCTTTTCTTTTCTATTCTGAAAATCTATTCTGATTTTTACCAAAGCGAGCGACAAAACCCAATTCACCGACTGAATGATGCACGACTTCGGCTTTACTTGGCATTTAAATTTAGTTTCTCACAGACCCTCAAGAGCACGTGCACACACACTTTTCTCTCTCTCTGTTTACACCAAGGGCAACACCAAAATAAACACATTCCTAACGATTTCTGGGCGAAGGATCAGCTTACGCACACAGTTGTCCAGCGGTCGATATTTTGAGGTAAAATGACATGAGCACTTGTTTCACACAACCCCAAAATCAGTGTAGAGACAGAAAAGGGATGCGTATTGATATCAGGCCACTCGTGTGGTGCACGAGCATCAGCTTGGAGAAGTACCTTTAAGCTTTAGTGACTTAGTGACTTATTGTATATTGTTTACCACTGTGGATTTGACCGTCCAGCAGACCTCCCCTCCAGGAATAAATCATTACCATCATTTGGAGGCTATATCGAAAATAAACCAGGGTCGTCAGTTCATCCAACCCTGAATCAGTTGTCATTTCTGGAAACAAGATCTTATGGGCTATGTTATGTTGATAAAGAACTATCAGCCTATAGAGGGAACATTTGTTCTGAATGCTACATTGATGTGATTTTACATTACACTTAGATTGCTGGAAATGTATCTCTGTCTTAATAAAAACTGCAAAATCAGATTGGGTTCCCAACCCACTTGACCCATTGCTCAATATAAAGTAGCATTCAGGGGTAATGATCCGGTTTGAGAGGGTGTTTTTCTCAGCAACACATTCAGAGGATGAAAGCAAAAAGAGGGCTTTACCGAGGCTTCGCTCACCTGCGAGCCTGAGCGCACTCATGCGTTGGAACTCAGGCTCCTGCAGCCATTTCCACATGCGGCGGAAGGTCTCTCTACCGGACTTGAGCTTGGACCAGGGTTTAGGGTTTCTCAGCAGGTCGGACAGGGTCCCCTGGGACCTGCACAGGACCCGCTGGGCAAAGATGGCCTGAGGGATGCTGTAGCGCTTCAGCTCCGTGGTGATCCTCTGCGCCACCTCTTTGGTATTCACCTCCTCCATCTGGCCCCCAGAAACACCACCCCCTCCACCGCCTCCCCCTTGCTGCCCGGGCCCGGAGGCCTGCTCCCGGCTGTTCCCCAGCCCCTGGCCGTGCCCCTGTGCGCCAATGTGGGCGTGCGGGTGGTGGTGGAGGCCGTTGATTTGTACCATGCCCGCTGAGGAGCTCATGTGCTGCTCCGTGTGTCTGCCGAGCATGGCCGGATGGTGAGCCTCAAACCCGCTGGGGGTGAGCATCTTCTCGCCAGGCATGGCGGCACCGGGATGAGCGTAAGGGGGGATGCCGGCCTGGGTCGTGTGTATGCTGGCCAGACCGGAACCAGACAGCGGGGAGAGGCTCTGGCCCATGCAGGGATCCTTGTGATGATATGCGGGATACAGACTGTTCATAGGCGCCAGACTACGGTCCTCTCGCATCAACGTGAAGCTGCCGGTGACATTTCCGGGGATCCTCTGGTGGGGATGAGGGTGAGGATGATGGGGATGGTGGTGGTGGTGGTGGTGGTGGTGATGGGGAGGAAACTTGTCGGACACGGTGGAGATGGGGGGTAAGGGCTGCAGAGGGGTTAGGGTGGTGTAAGTGCTGCTCGCACTCATGCCAGGGGGGGCTTCACACATGCTGATGGCTGGATGCAGGTGTCCGGGATGGCTGGGGTGATAGTCTCCGCTGTCCAGCAGGGTCGCCATGCCCATAGCGCGGTGGCTCAGACCCCGGGGGCTCGGACGGGAATGTGGACTGTGCCCACTCAGCAGCTCCCCGTGACCGGCCACGGACTCATGGCTCACTCCGTGCAGGTCGCCAATATTCTCCATCGACAGCTGTGCGTTCATGATCCGGGCAGCGCTGTGGACAAACCATCTATCTGACCTTCCGCAGTTAGCTGGTGTCCAGAAGTCCTCACGTCCAGTAAAGTTCAAATTTCTTTTTAGCTTTTTTTTTCTTCTCGCAGCTGCCTCCTTTGCTATTGCCTCCTTTCTGTCCTTATATTCACCTATTAGATTTGTCTCCTACCTCTGACGCTGTTTTGCAGAATGGAAACTCCTTTTCCGAATCCTTTTTTTTTTCTTTCTTGATATTTGTTTTGTTTTAAAAAAAAAAAAAAAAAAAAAAAAGTATTTTCTGATTCTCTTTATGATTCAAGCCCCCCCACCGCCAACCAGCTGTCCTTGCGCTCCGGTCGGGTGCCGCGCCATCTCTCTAGTTGTGTGTCTCCCAGCCCCTCTTCCACCGCAGCACAGATCACTGTCTACACATGCGCACTGTGAACATCCAGCTCCTACACTCTCTCTCTGTCTTTCTCTCGCTCTCTCTCTCAAACACACGCGCGCGCACACACCGCCCCATTGCGCTGACGTCAGCTACCTTATTAAGGAAGGGAGGTATCAAACCACCTGCTAAAAGCTGTTCCGCCCGGCACGCCATATTCAGCAGCCTGTAGACTAGTTACCGAAATGTCAAAAATGCAAATAGACGGAGCTTTAATAAAAATCGACCAGGTGGAAATGGACTGGATGCAGCGCTTCGTGTTTGATTGCACATTGCTATTTAGAAAATGTTAAATTCATTAGGGCTTTAATGACGCTTTATCTTCAGTCCTCCTTAAATTATTAAGTGCAAATGAAGTAAACTTCCGGGTTCATTTGGAGTTGATTTTTAACTAGTGAGGTCTGGCATTCAAAACCCCCAAATCGCCATTGAAAGCACACTTAGGCTAATACTTCCCAAGAAAACAGACAAATAGGCTTCAGAGGTTGCAACAAAGCACGATGATTTAATTAGCAGCCAAAGGGCAGCCACCAAAGTTACATCCTAAGGTATTCATGTAGCCTACACCAGATAGCCTACGATCCATTCTTTCATTATGAGGCTACTTCAGCTGCACCACCCCACCCCTGCCAAATATGGGGCGGTTTAACCAAACGAAGAAGACTGTAGTAGCCTACCTTCTCTTTTGATAGAAAAAAGATGAGCAGATGTGTCTATTGTTCCTCCATTAGGCTTAACGAACCAAGCCCAGCAGTGTGTATGAGTGTGTGTGTGTGTGTGTGTGTGTGTGTGTGCGTGCGCGTGCGCTCGTCATATTTGGTGATGGACACATGCACTTTTAATCATTAAATTTGAGAATCATTTAAGTATATCAATTGGCCCATACACGGCGACATTACAAATAAAACGCCAACATGTTATTCATTCAAATAAGAGAACATTTATTTATTTTTTTTGTCGGAAAAAACTTTCAAGCTCACACCTACACTTACAAACGCATTCACATAAAATCCAAGGTCGTGGAGGAAATGACATGCTGACACATAACATGACTGGTATCCCCGTGTTGTTGTAGTCCATTATACTGCATGAGTGTCAAACTCCCCAAACTTGCAGCCGGATAAAAGCCGGCCCCTGTTTACACGTCAGGGGCCGTTTAGCCTAATAGAGAGGTAGCGCAGGGCGTCCTCAGCCGGCCGAGGTGACAGCTTGCAGCGGTCAGTGTCCTGCTGGACCCCCTGCTGAATGAGGGACATGTCAAAGGTGACGCTTCAAGACTCCCAAAGCCAACATCTGCGGGGGGACAGATTAACCTTTCAGACTTTTCCCTGTCAAGGACCTGCTAGGGGCCCCGCATCTGTCAGGGTCCCCACAATAGACCCGGCGCTCGGTTGAACGAGTTAAATAAAAGAAAAGAAAAAAAGAGAAGAAGTTAAACTGTCTCTCATGTGAAGTCAATGTCAACGGCGTGTGTGTGACGTGTGTCGAGACAAAAGGACACTAATTCCTCGAAGTGTGGCTGTCCAACCGTGTAGTCCTGTGGACATAAGAGGCAGGCAAATAGGGCTGACAACAGGGACACAAAAACACCGTTAATATACTTATTCATTTTAAAATAAGTCTATCATGCGCCATATTGAGGTACCTACACTTTAATTTCATTAGAATTAAATCAGAATCAATGGTTAAATCTTATAGCCTAATATAGACTGTTTACAGCTTTGCCTTATTCTATAAAATTAAGCAACTCCCTCTCTGATAATATAACTTTTATTTTTACATTGTAAGCCAATTTTATTCTGTTTATATTTTGATGCACACCCGCACAGAGACAGACACGAGCAAGATGTAGAAAGACAGAGGAGTATGAAAGGCCACGGTTTGGCCTTACATGGCAGCAAACCTCATCTACACATTCTCATACGGATCGATAAGCTCCTGCATGTCTGCACGACCCGAGCTTTGTGTTTATGTGTGTGGGCTCTCTATGGCCATTGTGCCGAGATAGGCTTGGCCCTTCGAGCCGGTGACATTTGCTTTGCAGAAAATACAAGGGACGCCGTTTTCTGAGCAATTCTGAAAGAGGATACATTTCAAACGGGATTCAATTCAATTATCACAAAGGAAAAAGAGGCACAGACCAACTAATAGTGCCTCGCAGATCCATATCCATGTGGATATGCAGACGAGTTGGCAAAAATCTATTATTTCGTTTCCACTATAGTCCAGCCTTTTATGAAAAAAAGTCTGCACCAGAGCAAAGTGAGGCCAGACAATGGGCACCCGAAGGCACCGTTTCAATTACTTAAAGGTTTCACACTGATTATTAATCAGTGGCATCGTTCCCGTGAAGCCCACAGCAGCATATCCGAGCAGAAACAAAATGATGCCTCGTAGAGAGGACCGTGGATCAATATTTCGGCAGCTCCGCAAAGTGACACAGCAATGCAAGCGTTACAGATGTTCAAAATGACAATTACAGATTGTTAAGGAATAAGACCTTTGCTAAATGGCATCTGGTGAAAATAAACATTTATAAATGAGGCTACTTGAGTTTGGCCTATATGGTCATTTATGGCGGATGGATCCATGTGATGTAAGGGCGCAGAGCCTACATGGGGAAACTGAATTAGCCTTTTGAAAATAAATCACATTGCTCTTGTTTTATCCTTTTGAACCCATAAACCAATTTATTGGTTCACCTTTTGAGTCTCGAGTTTCATAATCATTGTTGCTTTGCAAATGTACTCCATCATTTTTCCTCAAATCCCCCAAAAAATCAAGAATGCTGGTGGAAAATACAGATGTGTTAAGCGTTAAAATATTTGAGAAGATATGGAATTATTCCTCTCCGCGCTCTTTTCTAAAAATTTGAATTGCGGTGTTTGTGGCTGGCCTTTACAGCATATTTGAAGTATAGGCCTTGAAAACACACCACACCGCGCCAATCAATATTGAATAAAATTATAATTCCTGGAGGAACTCAGGACTAAGGCCTTTGATTTGTTAGAACAAACAAACCTAAAAATAGACCTTTATTATGTAGGCCTACTTTATCTGTGAGATTTTAGGCGTAAATATATATATATATATATATATATGTCCTCCAATTTGTTTTTTATTCAGAAAATGCGATTATTTAAATTAGCAACCGCGTTATTTTTTAAATGAAAAAACATACATCTACTTATAATAATTATTTCAAGCGGTAAAGATGGCCTCCTTTTAATGTGTTTTACTTTATTCTGAGGCTGAAAAAGCAAGTAAAATATAAGCCACATGAATACAAAATTACAATTTCGACTTCCCTGACAACCGGTTAACAGGCGACAAGCCAAGATTACATTCAGAGCTAAAGCGAGATCATCTTCTCCTTGAGCTTCTCCAGTTTGAAATCCCGCATTAGAGCACTGAAGACGAACTGGTAAGTTGCCTGAGTCAAAACATGTAAATAATAATGTGACCAAACAGGAGCGAGCAAACATTAGAGCCATAATAATAAAACCACTTGAATCTTCTCCCCATTGATTGAGGAATTTACTTTTCCCCCCTTTAATTAATAAAAATGCCATCATGGCCGAGCAGCAGATGCCGGACCTGCTGCCTTGCTCAGGGGTCAATCAACTGCCTCTTCCCTTGTGTTATTCCGCGTCACTTGCTCTGATTCGCGCACTCATGTGAATCACTTTACATTAAGGTGTCCATATGCCGCCCAATTACTCCCTGTAACTTTGGCGAGACTCCAATTATGACAACAAAACCGTGTCAACGATAGCCAAACCAGCCCCACCGTGATGCTCTCAGTGTGCACTTCAAATCCAAATGACTTCTTGCTCAAACAGACTGTGGCTGCATGAACGCCAATAATCAGTTTGGGGAACACCGAAACGACTCTTCCAACTTGCTGGTGAGATTTGCTAAAATGTTGTGAGCTTGATGCTATATTTTTTGGCGACCAAATTTCTTCCGCTTTAAAAAAAAGGGTTTTAACAGAACAACTGATCATACTTTTAGATGACTGTAATAGTAACTTGCCTATGAAAAATATCGGACAGTTTGGGAATTTAAAAGGATGATTAGGCTGGTTATAGAATGAACAATTCCCACACTGTGTTCCCTGAGATGAACGTATTTCTTTTAATGTAAACTACAATGCAAATACCTCCAAGTAGGAATATTTCCTCATTTAGACAGGACAGTTCTCTAGAATTTTGGGCCTGACTATTGTTTTTAGCATCGTGTCAAATGATATTAACATTTTCCCATCAGGTCACAACAAGAGGGTGGGGCTGGCTTCTAATATGAGACTTGACAACATGTTTTCCGGCATAATCTAAACTAAATTAACCACATGCTCATCTCTCAAGAGAAACTTTACTGTTTCAGATAAATGCATTTGCAATGAGTTTATTTAATTATTATTTTTTTACAAAACAGCTAAATCTGAGTCTAAAGGTCTGTGTGTAAGTGTGTGGACGGCTAAGGGCTAGTTGATCATGTACTTCATTAATCAACTGTTATCAGCAATAGTTAATGGTCATGCTTATGAAGGCAGCTGTAAGTAAACTAAGCCCTCATTTAAAATACCACAATTTGAATCTACAGGCCTGCATTATGCAGAAAAGCAATCAATAATTTGTTAGAATATTACCCACTTGGCTTGGCACTGCATTATTATAGCCGCATGTAATGAAGCCGAATCTTTAATTAAGAATCTCTCCTCCAGACAACCTACTTGGCCATAAACTGACACCATTATGCAGATATCACAGGTTGAAATGTGTAAGTTTGTGTGCAGATGCATCAGCGTGCAGAGGAACAGTCTGATGCTGTGCGTTAGACTTGGACGGCACTCTTTTGTCCACGTCTCTTCTAAACAGGGTGCCAGCCAGGGTGCAAAATGTCTGCATTTAAACTCCTCTTCTTCTGCGCCACACGTAAAAAGCACACGCGCGCGCGCACACGCGCACGGACAACTCACACTCACACTGTCCCCGACTTTTCCGCAGGATACTTTTCTCTCATGAATCTTTAAGAGCCCCCCCAGCTCACTCCCATACAGCGGCGCGCACAGTAACAGAGCTTGAGCATTAATGTACATAAACTCTTTTAACTCCAACATACGAGTTAGAAAAACCAGAGGTTGCGCTCGCATCCGCGCGTCTCCTCCGTGTGTGCTTTTCCCGTCCCCACCCTCTCCCTCGTCCTCCTCCTCGGGCTTCCAGCATTTCTCCAGAGCTGCCAGAGACCCAAATCCTGACCGAGGTAAACATCCTTAGCCGCTGCATGCCGTCTCCGTTTCCATTCGCAAATTATCCGTCCCGTAAAAAGCCTTTCTTTCCTGCTCCGGTGCAGTGCTTCTCTCCGTGCGTTTCTCGATGCAGGCGCATTTGAATAGCTGGCCGGTGTTGTTATGGATCCGTGCGCACTGAAAGAGAATCAGTATGCAAATTGTTTCAGTATCAATCGAAAGGTTCGATCCGCCTGAGCGTCAGCCCCTTTGGCACGAGAGGCTCCTTTGCTGCATAAATGTTTATAATGATCCCATATATTAACACACACACACACACACACACACACACACACAGAGATGAGAGGAAATACTGCACTATTATTTAGATGTAACTAAAATATTCTCTTGCAGAATAAATAAAATGTAAATTTAGGGATGCAGGGGGATGTAAATGGTGCCTCAATGACTCAGACTTAGGACTTTGCTTAAATACGTTTTTATCAGTGAAGTAAGCCCCCACACACAATCACAGGGTATATCATATAAGTAGAACTAAACCATTAATGGGCTACTATTAATATTTAATATTTAACAGATTTCTTTTTTCACACTTTTGACTTTTGCTCCAAACGGAAGACTGAAATCTGTTTCTTTCAACATAACACCACTGTATTAATCCCTGTTTATGACTTATAGCAGTCGGATGATAGGCTGTTACATTTTCAAGCACTGTTCTCTCTGTTAGTCATATTCTGATAATCTTACTAAAAGCACACATATCTAGAAGAGTGTAATAGTGCTGATAAACACACAGCAGAAAAGAAGCACCTGGGTAAGGATTAATAGAGAGAGGAAATGAAAAAGGGTAAAGATGATAGAAATGATGGGGTGAAATATGTGAGAGCAGTACTAGAAGGGAGGGAGCGTAGGAGGAGGAAAAGGAGTAATGGCAAAACACACAGAAAGTAGGTAGGTAGGTGATGACAGGAGTGGATCTGAGAGTTTAGGCAATCAAGCAGGACAGGGAAGATGAAGGAAAGAGAGGAAGGGCAACAAGAGGTGAAAGGAAGCGCTGTGGCAGGGAGAAAGAGAGTGTGGTCAGGAGGAGATAAAGCATATAGTCCGTTATCCATCTGTTCCAGGGTTAGAGTTTGACCAGCTGAGGGGGTCAGGGGTGAAGGGTTGGCGACCCCTTGACCTAAGGGCTCCGTGGTCAGTGCGCTCGCAGGTACACACTGGCGACAGGATTATAAGGTAAATGAAAAAGGAGAATGCTTTCCAAGGTCCTTGTTTTGCACAGATAGACCATCGAGCTCACAGACATATTTTATTCTTGAACACAATAAATTATCATTCATTTTATGTAGTGTAAACAAGCAGGCTGAAATGGGTGGAAGTGTATTTTGTACAACAAGGTGGTTTGCTGCACTCCAAATGTTATGCCTTATGTTTTTAATGTAAAATGCAAGTTGTTTTTATCGACTGAACAAGGACGTACAAATGTAGGCATTACTCAACGTCCAATGTTGTTGACAACACACTTTACGTGACCTTCATTAGCACATGGAGTTTGCCCAGTTGCCATGTAATTGTAGATTGAATTGAATTTGCATTTTGCGCACTTTAAGGAATTCTCGTCCACATTTGCATGTATATGTACAGTATTTACAGTATATGTATATGTCAGATGATAATATCAGGAAATATTATAGATTTTGTATATTCAAAAAATGGGTCTTTGAGCATTTTATGAGTTTTATGAACTTTTAGTTCAGGGATTTTGTAATTTCCTCACTTTCTAGTCGGCCAAGTTCAAAATGAAACAATAAGGTCCTCCTGGGTGTTTATGTCAAGTTGCCAGAACTGTAGCTCAAGAGTATTAATCTGTATTTTATAGTTTTGAAGATTTTGAAGTTTACATACAGAAGATACTAAGAGTAGTGAAGTTTATGAAAGCTAATTCTACATTAAATAAAGGACGTTCCTCTGATTGTACACACGTACAGCAGTATTGTATAGTGTCCCATGAAACTGAAATGCTCAGAAGTGGATATCCCTGTTTAAACTTTAATAATGCTTCGAACTGGAGTGTCCCCCTTGATCAGTTAAGATCCTCTCAGACACTTACACTATAGGAGGTGGCCTATTTAATAAGTAGGTTCCACCTGTTAAAAGTGATGTGTGCGCAGAGCACAGTGTGTGCAGATTTAACAAGGCGCTCAGTGGTTAGGTCAAGGATTGCTGTCCTTTACTTGTGCCTGAAAATCTATAACTTGGAAAGGGGAAGGATTATATATCTTATGTCAACAAGAGACTGTCCTCTCCTTTGTGTGTGTATGTGTTATGGCTGTGAGCGGCTTACCATTGTGCACAATAAGTCTCAGCTTACGTGTGTGTGTGTGTGTGTGTGAAACTATGAGTGTTGGTCTGTGTGTGTGAGAAGAGACTTGTGTGTAGATCAGTGTTTCTAAACCTTTCTTTACACAGGTAAACGTCTTCATGCCAACTGTGGCTGTACTGATATTCAATTTAAAATATTCACTGAAATTTAATTTTTCTTCTTTAATTTTCTAGACATACACAGACACTTTTTAAAGGATTTGTTTTAGCCAAATTTTGCTGGAAATATTTTCTCATGAAATGAAATGATTAGTTTTATATTCTGCCAAGCTTAATCAGAGAACTAATGTTAATGTCAAGATTTCAACATCAGCAAATCAGAGACAAGATAACTGATGAGGTTATATGTTACCAGTACCATATAAAAAGGATGATGGCCCTTAGTAGAGGTGGTGCGGTGACAGAAAGGTAATTCTTTAAAAAAACAGATGGATGACAATGGGATATTTTTTTCTGTTTGTTTTTACATGAGCCTATAATAAGTTTCAGTTAATAACCTTGATAAAAAAGTTAAATTACTAAATTTTTCAGCATTACTTTGGCGGTCAAGATTACACTAAGGAACGCAGTATCTCTTATTTTATTAATTTCCACTTCTCTAACTGCCTAATCTGTCGTTCAGCATTGCCTATTGGTCTTTTTGGCTGGTATTGTATTAGTATTGACCCTAAAGATGCCTGTGTGTCATCGCCTTAAGTTCTTGAGGAAATATTTCAGGGCTTATCATTCAAATGAATCATTCAAATACATTTTCATTAGAGAAATGAAGTGAATTGATCCAGTGTCCGATTGCTTGCAGGCATGCGGCCACAGTATATGTATTTGGCGATGAAAAACATGTGCGCCTGTGTGTGTTGACAAAATGTGTAAATAGATGATCAGTGTATCTCTTTTTGTGCATTTATCTTGAGTAAAGTATAAGTATGCATTAATCATAATTAATCATGCATGACATGGTGAATACAGTACACACAGGAGTGTTTCTGTGTTTTGGGGGGGTGGGGGGGCAGGGCAAGGTGGAGGGATTAGTAGGGAAAGTGGCTGGAGTAAGGAAAATGATAGCTGCATCTAAAAGAGGATTACACGGCTTCCCCCTGTCATCATGTACCTGCCATTATGGGATTACGGACACCACTTCCACCTTCTCCATTCAACACTGCAGTGCAGGGCAAAGCCTTCAAAATATCTCCGCACTCATATAGGCTCAAAGTCTCAACAAGGGAAGGAATGAGGGTGGTCCTGTTTAGGTCAACAGGTAGAGTGCAGTACTAAAGCTGCCTGATGGAGTTTGGGGGTTATTGTATGTCTGAAACCCACTGTTTTAATCCAAGATAAAACTGCATGCACTGGATGAAAAATTTTCTTCATACAGCATGTTTGGGGATTTTAATAGGTGTAGACATGGGTGCAACACCCAGTGAACACAATTTAAACCAGCAGTATGCACACAAACACACACACAAGTGCCCCCATAAACATCACTGCATTCACAGATACACGTATACACAAAACATGCTGGAATTACAGGCCTGCTACACAACTAGAACCATGTTAATACGTACATAAGGGACATACTGTAGATACAGGCACACATTTTATGAGAGGAAAAAAATGAATGGAGCTATGATCGCCCCTCACACACATACATGCACCTTCTCGGTAACAGTGAATACTGATTTGGCACAGTCTCTCATGATATCTATTGTTCATTAGTCATTGTTATCCGGCTTTGATGTAGCTGTAATGGGCTTTAGATGTGTGGACTGGCTCCATAAAGACCTCTGTTTAGTAACAGCTACAGTTTAAAGGCTCTTAATGTGCTGCCGAAGTGTGGGGAGGGGCCAGGAGCTGTAAATCACAGATAAATTGGGGGGGGTGCAGAGGGGAGATTGGAGGTGAAGAAAGGAGTGATTGGACAAGAAAGGAGTGTAGAGGGGAGACGAAAGTAGAGGGGGGAAGGAGGGAGGGAGGGGAGGAGGTTCAGGGACGAGGGAATGGAATCTGTGTGCGTGCATTTGGACGAGGCAGAGCGAGCCTCCCTCCGAAAATGCAGACGTGTTTACACAGCACAGGTTCACACAGTCGCTCGTACAAGTGCACACACACACACACGCACGCACACACACACACACACACACACACACACACGCACACACACACACACACACACACACTCTCTAGTTAACGTGCTCCTGTGTCGTGTGCACGCTTACATTGAGTTTAGCATTGAGCTCGGTGACAGCTGGGACTAAACTAACGTAACTGTGTGTGTGTGTGTGTGTGTGTGTGTGTGTGTGTGTGTGATCTACCTTGTTCCCAGTAGGGACAGAGCAAACAGACAGAGGCAGCTATCAGCCTCTCCATTGTATTCGTCTGATCACTAATCTTCAATGGTTAAATCATTATCCATCCACCACCTTAGCAAAGGGCCAGGCAAACACTACTGGGCGGTCACCAAGCAGCACTAGTCCTTAATATGTTACTGACACACACAGACACACATGCACGCACGGATACACACAAACATACAAGTGCTAATACAGTGCATACATGCACACACACCTGATTATGTTTATTCCTCTCACAGGAATGCACACAAAGGCAAAACTAAGCATATGTAAGCATTGTATATGTTGTATACATGTACATATGTAGGCGATACACACATACACACACAAAGAGCGAGAATTGTTGCCATCTCCAGGTCTGAAGGGCCTCCATCACTCCCAGCAGGATACTCGGGCAAATCTAATTGCAGGTAAATGTACAGTGCAGCTCTCTGTGGCTCCTGTGTGGAGAAGATGGGAGGAGATGCCCAGCGACATGGTTAGTAATGGTCGGGATGACTGATCGGCCCTGCCCTAACTACATTAGACTGTGGAGAAGTGGCTGGCTCCCTTTCCCTCCCCCATACACACCACTGCTGCTACTCTGCTCCCTCCCAGCCCCTCCGCTCCTTCAGAGATGGCAAAGGTAGTCGGCGGGGCTTTGGTCGGGCTAGTACATGGGGGTGCTGGGCATGACCTGTCCCTGCTGCGGATCCCTGCGTATCAACCTTCAATAGAGACGCCCACGGTTGATTGGAGCGTATTAGCAGGCTTTTGGACTGGAGGTAGTCCAGGCCCAGCGGAGGGCTCTGCCATCTAAGATCTGATCAGAGGTTATTAGCAGTAAAGAGCCACTGTGGATGAAGGGAGGAGAGACATAATTTACAGGGTCAGAGCCTGGCTGCACAGAGCCGGCTGGGCAGTGCACACACACGAAAAAACACACACGAGGCTATACGCACACACACTGGACAGTAAAGGGCGGCTCATTACTCAGTGAGAGCTCAGGTTTCCAGCGTAGACCTCTCCATTAGACCCCCAGTTAGGGAGAAATGAATGGCTGTAGCTTCTCCGCACTCATAAACCATCCAACCATCCACAGCAGGAGAAAATGAGATACAAGTAAAAGGAGGGAGGGGATCTTAGAGGCAGTGTGTGTGTGTGTGTGTGTGTGTGCACAAATGAGAGCCGAGGGGTCCTCGGGGTCTTTGAGATGGAAATGTCCAGCTGGCCGGCCGTCTGCTGCCTGACCCCTGAGCTCAAGGTCAAAAGCCAGGGCCCCCAACCAACCGGCCACTGACCAACACACACATATACAGTATACACACGCACAAACACAGCCACACACACACACACACACACACTCAATATCCACACACGTCCATATCCCACTTGTGTTTGTATGTGTGTATTTGTGTGTGTGCTTTCAGAGAGAGTGAGAGGGAGCGTGCACTCTGCTGTGTGTGTGTAATTGATCATTTAATCTGGCTGACATCATAATCCCCGACGCGTGTTTAACTAACTGGCTGACCAGCGGAGGAGCAGAAGGGCTGAGTAATTATCTCATTTGGATACATTAATAACGAAGCATCACTCACCGTTACCTCGGCTCCACCGATCCTGAATCAATCACAGTGCGCGGCGAAGTGTGTTTGCATGTGTGAGAGAGCGAAAGAGAGGAAGAGAGTGCGTGCATTTTTGTGTATTTATTCTTGCGTGTTCACATGCATGTTCAAGGAAGCTGCATCCATGCGTTACACCTCGAAGCAGAGTGTCGGCCATCACACAGCCCCAACCTGCAGCAGGAACGAGCTAAAATGGAGACCGGTGCATGTGTGTGTTGGCTTCTGTGCATCTGCAGTATTACATTGGTGTATGGATTTTTAGGAAAGCCCAAAAGCTCAAAAAATGAACCACATACAAACAATATTGGAGGGGAAACAATAAAAGACTTTAATCAAGAGATGAGACTATGATAAGGATATGCGGTGCGCATCAAGGAACAGCGTATCGTTTTGTTTCAAACACACATTCAAAGCCAATCGCTCAAAGGACGGAGAGCCACACAAACGGCAATCAAATTAAATGGCAGCTGAAACAAAGAGAAGAGGACCTACGCATGTGTCCTTGTGTTTGTGTGTGTGTGTGTGTGTGTGTGTGTGTGTGTGCGCATCAGGGTCTTACGAAAATTATTGCTATTGATTTAAGGCGGAGAAACGTGGAAATGTTACCAGATGGGACATT
The DNA here is from genome assembly GCA_011952105.1 of Coreoperca whiteheadi. NCBI lineage: Eukaryota > Metazoa > Chordata > Actinopteri > Centrarchiformes > Sinipercidae > Coreoperca > Coreoperca whiteheadi. Next base: position 23,903,817 of record CM022485.1, read on the forward strand.
TAGCTGTGAGTGGCTTTAGATGAGAGGAGTCATCCTCGAAAGGCCAGGGCAGAGAGATGCAGCAAATGCACATCAAAACACCAAATGCTGTCCAGACCTTCCCTCAGGATGAATCCACCATTCACCATCCAATTCTGAGGTATATTTATTCCTGTGCATGGATATTTTAGCTTGTATATTGGATTTAAGGTGTCTGAATTTAAAATGGATTTCTGTTTAGATTCATAGTTTCCCACGCATTTTATATGTCAATTTTTAGTGTTAAAAAGCATATAAAATACACACAGACAGTAGCTGCCACGTGGAATCAGTAGCGTATATGATGCTCAGACGGTGGGTGTAAGGAAACAAAGCATACAGTGTGCATACAGAAGGCACTACACCACAAATCAGAACAATTTAAATGGTTGCTGTTCTTGAACCCTTTTGATTACAGTCATGATCCTGATCCCTAACCCTTTTCTGAAAGACAACTCTTTGGAATTTACCACCAAAAAAGTCAGACTTAGTCCAAGTAATACTGAACCAAATTTACAGAGGCACAAACCTGGTAGAAATGTAAGGTTTTATCTTGCCTATTTTGTATTTTACCGTTGTGTTTTGTATGCACTCCTGTTACAAAATAAGCAGTAATTGCAGTGATGATGAGATCTTAAAATGGTTCACAAAGATATAATTGTGAGGTTTTGTGCCTTCAAACAATTTTTACTTTGTCAACTTTATGCCACATAATCTAACAAAACCCCGCGCCTTGTGGGCTGAATATTTATTGGTTATTGATTGTGTAAATGGAATTCTATTCACAACCAGTGAATCTAATAAAGGTACATCATCATGAGACAAACTGTATGGCTACACAACTGATTTAAAACGAATTCATATGAATTTGCATATTCATTTGTTGTATAGAATTGTTGAGCTACTACATGCATACATCCGTACATTCAGACCTGTGAATGGATAAATAATCTTTGAAAATTATTATCAGAATGTTCACAAAAATGACAACCTGTAATGCAAAGTTTAGTTTTACTGTATCAAGTGCAAATCACAAATCTCTTTGTTTAAGAGCTTTTATTCATCCAAGGAAAGTTTGCAAAGCATTTCAGTCACATGCTGGCATTCAGTCATGCAGTGCAGTTGTTTGAATTTACTCCTTCCAGCAGCTCCCACCAGCTGGTGTGACCATCACTGAGCTGGAGTAACAGGGAGCTCAAAGGCTTTTCTCAAGAGGCAGCCCGATGCTAGAGGCACCTTCTAACCAATGAGCCTACAGCTTTTGTAACCTCTGCAGGGTGGGTTTTGATTTTAGAGCAGATTGTCCCTTTAACTGTCTGTTCTCAGTGACCACTGACCGCTGTCCGTCTGTTCTGGTTCAGGTTAGGAGCCTCTCAGTAGAGCTGTTCAGATTACACCAACAGCTCAATAGAGACAAACTCAGCATGCTGCAGCACACGCATGCACGCACACACACACCGCACAATCACAGTGAACTGTATATGAGGACACACATGCCTGCACATAGACATTCATTTCATTTAAGTGCACCTAAACACATCTGGAAACACGCACACACACACACACACACACACACACACACACACACACACACACACACACACACACACACACACACACACACACACACACACACGCGGACGCACATGCACACACACAAAGAAAGCCTGGCAGTCTGGTGTTCTTCAAGTTAATTTGACACAGAATCGATTTGATCCCTCGTCATCTCAATAATGATAGAAAAGATGCTAAATGCAATAGAATCTCTGAAATCTAATATTTTGGGGTCAAATCGTTTAATGAAGAGCAATCTGACTCTGGACTTTCACTGTTCCTACTGCACGCTATCTATTAGGATGTTGTTTTTCCAGATGCTTTGTTGGATTACGGTTAGCTTAAAACGATACTGCAAAATTGTCTAAAGGAAGTGCAACCAAACCGCTCTCAATAGTACGATTACATTTCAGGCAAAAAGATGACTGAGCGCTCACTTGGGGTGACTTAATGGCGGTCTAAACGGAAAACAAAAGGGTTAGAACAAATATCAAAAACATCTATCACCCTCAAATAGATTGACACAACTTGACAGTAATACTAGGCAAAACACAAGATAATAAAGTTTGTTTACATCAGTTATGCTCTTAAATACAACAAGTAAACAGGCCTGTGTTTTCAGTTATGAACATATGAAACATATGAACACACACACGCACGAAACAAGTTTTCTTTAATCAATAAGTCAAACTCTTTCAATATCTATGTGATTAGATGCCACATTAGATAGATAAAATATGACAGATTTGGAGATTCAAGTGTGTGGTTGGAGGACAAACTTATAAAGTACCGAAATAGATAAAAAACATTACAAGTAACAAAGAGTGTATGACACTTTCTGCAGTCAGTCTCATTATCAAATTAATATTACAGTAAAATAGGCTCAATCAAATAATGTACCCGTGTAGGACAACTGCTTTAACATGTGTTAAATAATCCAAAATTAGGCTTCAGAAAGGAAATTTCTTTGGACCAAAATTATCTGTATCAAAAAACACTACCTCTTTATTATTTGTGACACAGGGAAAGAAATAACCCTACAACTGACATCTATTCCTGCAGGCTGATAATAACTGTGATTGTGTGTCTGAGCTGCAGCTTAGTGAAAAGGGACCTTTGAGTTGTTTATTTTCACAATCACGTGCAACAATCATACTTTAACCTTATATGTATGTGAGTGCTCTGTGGTTCCATATGTGTGTGCACATGTATTTCTTTAAGTGTGTGTGTGTGTGATTACCCATGCTGTTATCAGCGGCAAGCCGCCATTCACTCCGGCTGAAATGAAAGGTTTTCCTCTGTCACAAAGCAGTTTCTTTGTTTCCATGGTGCTATGATTCTGTCAAAATCCCAGAGAAAACAGAGGGGGGAGAGAAAAAAAAATCAATGTCCCCCATCACCAACAGCAGTCTCAGCCTAGCAGGCTGCCGCCATGCAAGTACACACGCCAACACATGCATACACAGACAGTGGGAAAACACAAAAACAGAAAAACATTGCCCTTGCGACTTATATCTGTTTATATGATTTTTTTTCACCGAAGGAAGTGGGCAACAGTATATCTTGGATATTTTTAATAATAGTAGGAGAATGCTTGAAAAGGTAATGAACCTGAGAGGTTAAAATGGAGAAGTTTTCTATCTTTTTGTAACTCTTATATAACCAGATATAATCAAATATATGATCCTGTGTTACTGGTATCTGGGAAAGAAATCACTGAGACTGAGATCATGATTCATAAGCTCATAGACAATAAGCCTTGTTAAATAAAACTGAGTCGATCCTGTTTGGAACTAAGAGGAAGTTGTCAAAGGCAGACATTGTGTATAACGGAAATGAAATTGCATCTCAGACATCTGTTGTATATTGTTGTATATGCTGTTTATCGCTATGCTATTTGTGTTTATTTGCCCCCAAAAGTCAGTGTACTAACTGTACATTAGCTATAAGCTAGGTAGCAACAGACACACCGACTCTGTCTATGGGACTGTGTTCAGCTCAGCCTCTGATTTAAGTCAGAACTCACCAGTTCTTTCTGTTTTATTCCCTGCCGTCTCTCTCCTTTTCCTCTCATGTCTATATGTTTATGACGGAGATTCATAAAATCCCAGGATATATTTTATGCTCAAGTTGAAATATGTTCAACTCACACCATACAGAGCAAATTTGCATTTAATCGCGTCTTACTGCAATTGTACTGCCTCTAAAATTCCCATTGCATTCTGTCTGAACACATGGTAAGTAAACGTAAAGATACCCTGTGGAGTTTTTAAACTCCAGTAGCGCTACAGAGCAGCGTTTTTAGTGAGTGGCTCCTCATTTTGTTTTTCTCGTACATACACACAAGGACACAGTCTCACGACCCATCAGCCACTCATGCATGATTAGCCTCTGGGGGAATGAGCAATGCTGCAGGTGAGAAAAGATTTATTGGTGCTCCCATATCTGAGCCAGCCAAATACTTCTTGTACAATATGGAGCACAAACATTGGTACCTTCTGTGTTTTAGATATTTGTTACTCACTTCACACAGATGATTTACCTGAACACCTGCATTACAGTTTGTTTTTCATCCCTGTGCAATTGTATTTGAATGGATGCAGAAGTAAGAAAGCCGAAGTACCTGAAAAACATCAATTTTGTTCCTTTTTATTAGAGAACTCAATACCAATTTATACGAAAAGTAGTTGAAAGCGTCCTTACCCAAGGTACTGAGGGCCCTTGAATTTTTTGAAAGAAGAAATAGCTCATATTTGTTGCTCAGTATTTGAAGAAGTTACCATTTTTGGAATCAAACCATTCAAAAGAAGATATATGTGTTGGCTGTTTGATTTTCATTTTGATCTGACCTCAGCGATCCAGCATCTATAGATTCATTCAGAGACACTCACACACATGTTGGCGTATTTAACACAAACAGATGGAGGGTTAATGCAAGGGCCTGCAGTGCCAGGGACACAATTTGAGATTTTTGACCTCACTTCCAAACATAACTACAAAGAATGTGTCTGTTTCGGGAGCCTTTAGGGGCCCAAAAACTGTTCTAACCTCTTGAAAACAACCCAGAAGAAAGGACCGTGTGAAGTGTGTGTGTGTGTGTATGGGTCTGTCTCCCCTGCCACTGATGGCTAATGTGAGGCCATTAGTGTGTGTGTTTGTTTGTGTGTCCCTCTTATAACCCCCTTCATGCTTTTAAGACACTCCTCAAGATTCTTCAAGGCTGCAGATACACACAATGGACAGTCTGGAACATGGGCAGCTTGAGTGTGTGTGTGTGTGTGTGCGTGCGCTCAAATGTGTGTATGTGGCTGTTTACAGTATTTGTATGTGTATTTATGAAAGGCCACTTGCTGGTTTTCAGGGAAGCTCTCCGTGAAGTTGGAGACAGGCAGCCAAGACATCAAACCCAGTCATTAAAGAGGCTTTCACAGAAATAAAGAGACAGGTGATGAAGATGATGATGATGATGAGTAATTAGGAGGAGATGAAAGGGAAATGGATACACTGCTTTTATCTCTTTAGCCTTTTAAGGCTAAAGTAAAGTTTTTAGAGTTTGCAAACCAAAAAAGGTAAAGGAAAAAAACAATAACAGAGGATAGATAGATAGATAGATAGATAGATAGATAGATAGATAGATAGATAGATAGATAGATAGATAGATAGATAGATAGATAGATAGATAGATAGATAGATAGATAGATAGATAGATAGATAGATAGATAGATAGATAGATAGATAGATAGATAGATAGATAGATAGATAGATAGATACTGAACAGACACTCAACACTGTCCAAATACAGGAAGTAATACCCATCTTGGGCAGTCAAATGTTGCTGTTCCTCCTTTATTACATCACAGCTATAAATCTTGATTTCTCTCATTGATCACAAACAGGTTCCGCAAATACAATTTCAAATTTAAAAGCTAATGCACAAAAAAGCTTAAAAAAATCAATTTTTATTCCACTGAAGCGGGCCCATATTGCGAGAAAGTAGACAAAAATCAAAGCCGATATATACATTTTTCCGTGAAATCATTCCTTTCTAGCCCAGTGTAACGAAGTTCGAGAGAACATAAAGCGCATAGTTTTTTGGAGAAATAGCAATGAGATGTAGTAGAAGTTTAGACCATTAGATTTATTACCCAGGGGCCACGAGCAAAAAACGCATGATGGGAAAGTGAGGCATCCCATCTAAAAGAGATTAGAGACGCGTGAGCACTCCTCAGTGGGTGAGGTCATGCCCAAAGAAACATCACAGACACCAAACTACACATAATAGCCCCCAAAAAACCCAGCCACAGACACAATACTAATATACACACACACACACAAGCTCTCTGTGCTCTTGTTTAGCTTTGACACTGACTTAACGCTGACTTTCTTTCAGTGTGGTTGATCAAAAAAAGGTTAATCATATATCAATGTGACTTGAATTAAATTAATGACAACAAATTTGTTTTTTTATGGCTACATGAGTGTTTTACAATACTACTACTACTATTAATAATAAAAACACTAATATTAGTATTACGTACACTACTGATAATTCACAAACTTGTTACAAAGAGGCTTTGCAATCATATTTATGTTAACTTAAATGTATTCTGAACACTGAATGAGCCTTTGTTCACTTAATATGAATGAGTTAAAGTGTTAAAACTGTCTGAAGTGATCCTCCACACTTTTTAAACTCTCATATTCCCTTCATCCTCCTCATCCTCCTTTCATCCTTCAAATTGCTAATGAGGAAGGTGTTCTTGATCTCAATGGAGCTACGCGCTTAAATAAAGATAGAAAGACACATTGCAGAAACTTACATTAAAGACATGTAGATATGAAATGTGCCTGAAGAATATAAATAATATAAAAGACACTTTCATCATTATGTGGACTGTTATTCCTGCTGGGCACCTAAAAGAGTAACATTGTATAGAGGGCTTTCATAGCACAGAGTTGTTGATTTTTTGAATGCGTTTCATGTCTTTCAGTGTGAGAGTGGTGAACAGAACCATTTCAGTTTATTTTAAGTTTAAGTCAATAATATCACCTGTAATCAATTTGCATTGTTCAAGGTGCTTTGGCTCAGGTGGCAAAAGGCCTTGAGTGTGTTAAACACACTCCCACCCCCCTGCTTGTGCATTTATGTGCGCATGAAGGAGAAAGAGTGATGAAGCATTGGAGAAAGTGAGTGATGAACGTTTAATGTGAGGTAGAGGAGGAGAGGGGGGCATTTTGGGTTGGGTCAGTATGATGAGCTGGGGTGGGGGCAGTGGTCAGCAGAGAGGATTGAGAGTGAGAGAGAGGGCAAATGAAAAGAGAAGACAGGAAAATGTGAAGTAGAACAGTCAAAGATTGGGAAGAGGAGGAATGGAGGATGAAATGGAAAATGACGAAATAAAGTAAAAGAGAGATAAAGATCGAGGAAAAAGGGAGAAAGAGAGAGGATGGAAAGGAAGAGAGAGAGAGAAAGAAAGAGAGAGAGTCAGCATATTGATCGATCAGACCTGTCGGCAGCCAGACAGCCAGGGAGACGTCTGTCCTTGTGCTGCCACTCTCTGGCCCGCAGACACCTAACCCCCCTCCCCCCCACCCCCAACACACACACACTCCTCCAGGGGTGGCGGCGTCAGACCGGGGGACCGTGCATGTGTGTGTGTATGCACATGTGTCATGTGAGTGTGCAGCATGTGTGTGTGCTCATATGTGCATATTTACTTGAGTGGTGGTACCTTTCAATTTGGTAATTAGCGTGTGTCCACAGTGTGTGTGTGTGTGTGTGTGTGTGTGTGTGGGTGTGTGTGTGTGTATAGGTTGCCCTGCCCCTGCAGTCTGCCTGTCGGTGCCCTGTGTCTTCCAGGGCCTCAGGTGTGGAGTGTCTTCTCCTCTGTGGAATTAACTAGGTTCCAGTCAGGAAACTAATCTCACGCTTCCTGTCGCGCACAGAAGCATCTCAGGAGTATGGATTTTATCAATACAAAGAGGGCCGTGCACTGAGCCAACACCAACGCTGTAGTCTTTTTTGGAAGAGCTACTGTCAACCACAAACTACCGCCCCTCCTCCTCAACCCTCTCATCCCCATTTGGGATTTTGTCCTTATATAGAATATCCTATCCTGGACAAGAAACATCTTTTGCAGTGACTCTTCTTTGGCAAACAGCAATACCTCAATGTAATAATACTCCATTGCAAGAAGAAGTACTACGTTCACAATGTAGAAAAATATTATCAGCCAAATGTACTAAAAGCACCAAAAGTAAAAGTTCTTAGAAAAAAGGATTCATTATGAAGGACACAATTTGAGATTATTACATTATTGATTCAGCAATGTGTGGCCGGCATTTTTATCCTGCAGCTGTTCCAGGTGAGACTGATTAAATTGTGTTTTATCATTGTGTAGTTTACTCTTTAACAATTTAATGCATTTCATGAGCTTATTTTATTTTGTGTATAAAATCATTAACTGTAATATATCTTTATTTGTCAAAAATGGTATTGAAGTTATACATTATTAAGTACAAGTACCATGAAATGGAACTTAAAGGTTCTGTTCTCCCAAATCATATATTTAAAAAACACAACAAAACCAACTTTCTTATCCATGCAAATACTTTTGGCTTTGATTGTCTAGAACATGTTCCAATGAAAACTCCTGAACATGAGGTTTGGGGATAATCCAGAGTAACAGGGACATTGTTGTTGGCCTGTTGCTGTTGAAATCTTTAAATGTCATATTTAAATGCTGTGAGAACCAAAAAAGTAAATTCCAATCACCTCCATTGTATTGAAGTTGAGGGAAATTAACTGAACCTTACGGTTCCTGAGTAAATACTTTGTTACTTTCCACGTCTGATCTACCGTGTGTAAACGTGTGTGTGTATATGCAGTATGTCATTCCTACTGTATGTGTGGGATCTGCCAAACAACGTTAAAATATTCTACACTTTGGGAGGCATTACAGGGTAAATTTGATAGATTGAGGGTCCTGTTCTCTCTCTCTCTTTCTGTCCATCCATCCATTACAGCTGATCCTATTGTTCCAAACCCGGAGATCTACGAGTTGACCCGAGAGGTCAGATAATCAGATGCTCGCCGCTGTGACCTGCGCTAACCTGCAGTTCAGGGGACAGTTTGGTATACGACTCTCTCTTCAGCCTCAGAGACAAGCTCATATCACAGACTCATGATACTTGGATGCTGCGGTGTTGTGAGACTGATAATTGAAGTTACAGCGTTTCTGGGATACAGCACGACATGCTGGGGAAACTGCAGTACTGGACATTAAACAAAGATGTACTAAGACAACGCAGGTGTGTCTGTCATTGTAAAAAGAATAAACACGTATTGTGCAGATATGGAATAAACAAACCTGACTCTGAGAATAAGAGGAATTAAAAACTCCATCTGGCTAAGTCCATCACTTTGGACAATGCAACTGTCTATAATTTAAGGAATAATGGGATGTTTGGAATTTTATTTATTCTCTATCTGACCACCTCCTGAAGCTGATTACGTTCAGCAATCCATAAAGTGGATATCTAGCCAAGCTGGAGTATTAATATAGATTTTTTCCTACTATTTGAATTAAATGTAATAGATTCCTCATTATAGTTTGAACATAACACAAAGAATTTTCAAACCTGCTTCTGGCAGTGTCTTGGCATTAACGCTCATCTGTGACAGCATCAGAGAGAAAATGCAACAGACATGATGGTCTGACAAAAGCAAAACACAGAAGAGACCCCAGAAAATGGAGGAGAAAGACAGGTATATGTGAAAGAGATCGAGGAAGAGAAAGAAGAAACGAGTGTAGGAGAAGGTGAATCTGATTTCTCCCGGTAAATTGGACTCCCCTGCTTTCTCTAATTCATGTTTCAGAGCTAGTGCATCGATGGGGAGATGGAGAGGGCGAAGAGAGAGAGACAGAAGAAAGGAGGGGAAAGGGAAGACAAATCCATGCAGGGGAAAGCAGAGGGAGAGAGGGAGACTGCGGCCGCTCTCCCACAGGCAGACAGCAATCAATAAATCAATAGGAAACTGTGGTTGGCTGGAGAACGGCTGGGGCAGGGAGGATGGGAAAAGAGAGAGACCTGAATCAAAGTAGCTCCAAGATGGATGGAGCAAGGAGAGGAAGGGAGAAGAGGAGGAGGAGGAAGGGGGGGGTGAGGGTTCAATAGAGGTGGAGGCATTGAGAAAGATGCAGGAAGAGGGGAGGAGTGCGTGAAGGAAAGGTGGTTTTAGCAGGAGCTGTGAGGGGAAAATGGGTGGAGGTCCAGCAGGCTTTTGGGGTCCCCTCCCTGTCCTGCCTCCAGCACATCCTGCATCAGTGGTGCAGTGATAGGGCTTGGCACTGTGCGATGCCCCGCTGTGGTCTGCCCAATGAGCCCAGTGAAGCGCGGCTGTATCTGGGGCCGGGGGAAAGCCGTAGGCCCCCTCTGCCCGCTGGGTGCAGCCTGGTTGACTGGCTGCTTGCCTGGCTGCCTGCCTGCTGGCTGCCTGGCTGGCTGGACATCGATCTCAGTGGGTTGGAGAGTACAGCTGGACGCACACTGAGAGCTGGGGCTAAATCTGGCTCAGGCTCAATCAACGTTTGCACCTGTCTTTTCCAAGGGGAATTAAACGTAGTAGATAGAGAGAAAGAAGGAGTAATGGTGTGTGTGAGCATGTGTGTGTGTTTTTATGTCTGAGTGTGCGTGTTAAGGTTAAGTTTTGAAGGAACAGTAGGAGTGGATAGTTTGTAAAGAACATGCCGGTTTTTGTCATTAGTCAACATGGTTTTACTGCAACAGATGAGGTTATAGTTTGATGGCTGGTTGTGTGTGTTTGTGATAGACAAAGCGTGTGTGTGCATGGCTTATCTATAGCACACATGGCTTTGATGTGCAAATGACAAAGTGAACAGGAAGAAGATAGTTGCTGAGATTCACGCAGATCAGGCAATTTGTTCAAATTAAAAAACTGAGATAGTGAAATCAAACTTTGTTTGAAACAAATAAGTGTACCTCCCAAAATATCGAACTATTCCTTTAAATGTCTTGCTCAAAGATTGTAGCCAGGAATTTAGAAACACTGAGTACAGGCATCCCTCAGAACTCCACCGACCTAAGAAAATAGCCACCAACCAAACTCCTGAGTATTTTAAGTCCATGTTTTTATATTTATATTTTTGTAAATTTTTCCAGGTATATAATACTGGTGGAGCCTATCAATCTCTTTTTTCACAGTATGCTTTATTTAGTTTTTACTTGACAACTAAATAGTCTAAAATAACGCCAGAATTAATCTAAAAAACCCCAACAGGCGTGATATGTGTTATTGCTTTTTGATCTGCCAACTGAATTAAAACAATAACTAGTTTGACTTATTCCACAATTTAAATGCTTTGAATCCTTCAGTTCATTAATAGATACATTTTTAATGAATTTAAAGTTTCCAATTTTAGAAAACACATCATAAAATATAAAAATGACATCCATGTGTGAGAAGAATGGTGGTTGTACAGACAAACAAGCGACTTCATTTGTGCTTGCTGCATTTTATTCCTTGTATTTAGAAACAGATAGACTGCAATTTAAGCATTATAAAGGGGCACCATAGATGATCCGATCTTTATCAACTCGCTCTAGTAAACTTGAGATGTTTATAGCTATTGTCAATAGTGATTGTACAATTAAGCAGTTTGCATTGATAGCCTGTTAGATGGCTTTCGACAGAGTGTTATCAACTAAGGCGGATTGCAGACTTTCCGAGACTTATCGCATATGTATAAATAACAATCACTGTCCAGCAACTTGTCTATAACGTCTATAACAAGTAGGCCTAACTAGTCATCCCCTCTGTTTCCTTTTCTTCTTTCATTTTCCCCCCTCTGTCTACCATATTTTCTTAGTCTTTCCACTCCCCTTGTCTCCTCAATTTTCTTCTCCATTTGACCGTTCCTCTCTTATTCTGTCTCTTCCTATTCTTTCCTGTCTTTTCTTTCCTCCGCTTCTTTCTGCTCCGGTCCTCTCCTGCATTACTTTCTCTCTCCTCTCCTCTCTGGGGTCCCATCCTAGAAGGGCTGCTCCCACCCAGACACAGATGGCCCCCAGATCAGATTTATCAAGGCCAGTAGAGCCCTCTGCAAAAGGTCACTCTCTTAAAAGCTGACCGATCAATGGTCCAACTCCTAATACTAACAGCCATGCTTTTTCGTCAGTTCTCTTTTTTCTGTGTGTGCGTTTGACCATGAGTGTGTGTATCTACATGTGTAGGTGTGTATGTTTTTATCCATGCATTACCTGTGTGTTGTGTGTGTGAGTGTGTGCATGCGTGCGTGTAGCTCTGAGGACCGTCAGAGACGAGGGCCCTGGGTGTTACTAATCGAAGGGCCGTCCCTCAGACAATCCTCTAATGACCTCTCCCACCTCTAATAGTGCAACCTTATTGAGGCTCTACTAAATATTTCAGCAAGTCATTAGCTCATTACACGTCATTATCTACAGCGTGTTCAGCCCGCCAGGATTAGCTGCGAGACTTTTAGCAACTTCTCTGTGGGAAATCAATAATCGGCAGACAGTTTCAATCACCGGGATCCTCTGTGTGTGACTATCAGAAATTCACACAGTCATACGTTTGTGTGCTCACACACAAACAGGCAGAAATTGTGTTGATTTCATCTCATGTATGTTTCGCACTTGCAAATACAGCATGTCGGTACTTCCTACAAATTTATGGAATCTTTAATTATTTTTTTCTTGTTTTCTTTAGTTGTTCTGGATAGGAAAGCAGAAGAACATTTGCTGCACAAAATTATATTTATTGGGGCGGCCCTGTGGCTTAGGGTTTAAGCTGCTGACCATGAACCGCAACTTCCTGGGTTTGAGGGACCTTTGTTGCATCTCCTGCTCCATAATTTCTTGTCATCTCTCTATTGTTTGTAATGAAGTCACAAACATGCTTAAAAATATGCTACACACACTTTTATGGGTTAACTGCCAAAAAAGATCCTACATTTCCCATAATGCAACTGGATAGTGTCTTTCACATAGACTGTATGTAAAGATGGACATCTCCACTTCCTCCCACTGTACAAAAATGAAGCCAAAATATCCCAGATACGGGAGCTGCCATCTTGCGTTGGTGACATCATTGGGAGCCAGAGTCTGCGCAGCAGTGATTGGAATTGGAGAATTGCTATATGTATATATAGTTTGCTTTCCCTGGCGAGCTGTATCAATGCTAAGAACCTCCTGATAAAACATAGTAAATTCAATTGAACTTACTTATTAAAAACAAGTGAAATTTGAAAGGTACTTATTTAATTCATCAGCCTTATAGCTCTCATTTTTGTCTTTGGGACCTGCAAGGTGGTTGTAACGTGATTTAAATAAAGTGAAAGCAGGAAATTGTAAATTAGAACCATCACATCAGTGTCACCAGTCACTGTTTGCAGTGTGTGTGGAGTTTATCAGGACACATACATTTAGTTTTTTAAGGGTCCCGGGCCAAGGTTGAGTACCTTAACTCTAGTGTCTAGAAGGGTTTGTGTGTTGAACCTGAGCGTGCCTGCTGCCTGGGAGGGAGGCAAGAGCTGTTTAAGGCAACCATGAAACCTCTTTGACACACTTTAGGAGTCACTTAACAATGGGCAGGGTGTGCGTGGTTAAGTGTGTGACTAATTTCTTTTAACACAGTGTGAGATTGAGAGACTCAGGGCCAGAGGGGGGGCGGAGCTGCTACCTCTTAAGAGGGTCAGAGGTCGGCTCTTCTTGAATAGACCCAGAAATCCCCAATCAATTACGCAAACACATACACAAACAGAAACATGCATGCATATGAATGCACGTACAAACGCACACACGCAAGAATGAGAGGAGTCTATTATAAGCTAATACATTTTTTGTTTGTAGCCGCGGTGCTGCATACCAAAGAGAAATGGATATAATTCTGTGGGGGCAGTGAATCGACAATCAGTCAATGACAAATGGGAAGCACAGCGTCTGTAAACAGTCTTAACAGTTATGACCTAAACAGCAGCTTTCTCTGCTCTGGCTTTTGCCTTAAACGACATATCTGTGGGTCCATCTATCACTCTCTCCTCACCTCGCTCCTCCTGCTGCACCGAGACAGAAGAGGGGGATGTCTGAATCAGCTAAAAGTTTAAAAGCATTATTATAAAGAGGAAATACAATTGCTCTCTTTCGTTATTCATCTGTCTTCCCTCTGCTGTTGTCCGCTGTCCATTTGGACTGCACCAGCATTACTCAGCAAAACAGCAACTCTTCTCATCGGAGAAATTAATAAGTGAGATATGATCTAATCTAAGTTAAGGTGGAGGATCAGTCGAGTAGAGCGTAATGAGTTTACAAAATGTAATCGAATTTCAGTTAACTCACCATTTAAGTGTTTTCAATGAGAAAAATGCTTCTACATTGTATCTAATGAAAAGAAATTAGTTTACTTAACAAAATGGCATCAGCAATTATATATATTATGCTCATTTACACAGATTTGTTTCAATGCAGGAAGATGTTGAATGATTTATTGAGTTTTTAATTAAGCTTAAATGATGATTCCATGTACATTTCATATATCTCAAACTAATCCCCACTTAAGACAATAAATATTCCAACACTTTTTTTAGGTTTAAGTTAGGTGTTAGACTGCACGTTAGGTATTATATTGTCATTTTATTATTTCAAAAATGTTTAAGCATTTGCTGTAATTAATAATCAATATGCTGTGGTTGTGTGAGTGTATGACTGCTGCAGATAGAATTTAGAATCACACATTTTGCATGCACTAGCTGAAATTGTATCAGGTACCTTTAATAATGAATATGTCCTTTCATACTTTGTGTTTAAAATGTGCCCACGAGGCCTTTTTACATCCTCCAGCCTAAATCATACACAGCTTTCATACATTGAACAATATCTGTTTGTTTTTTGTCTGATTTTCCTTCTTTCAGTTTTTTATACTCCCTATCTCTCTCTCCTCCTCTCATTTCTTCCCTCTCCTCCCTCGTACACATTTTAGTCATAGGCCCATCCCGGCATCAACCCCAACAGTATTTCACATCCTGATTTATTTTGGTCCTGGAGTCATGTGACCCTAAATATTGTAACTGACCCTGGGTGTATTGATCTCCCTGTGTTGGCTAGCACTGCGACTTCCTGCCTTATAACGTCCCTATGAAACCCTCCACGATCTATCATTATCAACATCATCATCATCATTTAGAAAAAAGAACAATGCGCTCCATATTTATCTCTTTGTATGTATGTGTATATTTGTAGATGTGGGTACCTTTATGTGTGCACTGTGTTGGTATTTTTCTCCACATCATGTCTGCATTTGTATCCCTGCATCTAAGTCAGCTGTTTTTCTGCCTGTTTGTGTATCTTTGTTTATCTGCAGGTGTGCCCATGTATGTTGTGACCACTTGTGCGTGTGTCTGTGTGTTTCCCTAATGATGCTATTTTGCCAGAGGAGAGAAGAAACCCCTGTCACCATTATAATGAGGGGTATTTATATCAGTTACCTGGCAGTAAACCACTCTGATCTCCTCCCATCATGTCTCATTTCCACAAGACAGGTGTGTGTGTCAGTGTGACTGTACTAGTTTGCATTTGTAAACATCTGGGGTTCAAATATATGCCAGTGGCTGTGTGTGTGTGTGTGTGAGTGTGTGTGTGTGTGTGTGTGTGTGTGTGTCTAAATGCACATAAATGGGTAAAGGTACAAGAAATGTACAGGATATCATAGACACAGCACAAAATGGTGTGTGTATGTGAGAAGGAGGAGTGTGTCGAGGGTGGAAGAGACAAAGAGGGTAAATTGAAAGGAAATGATGAGCGATGAGTCTGTGTCGCACATTAGTGTTCTGCAGTTTTTTTCACCGTGATTGTCTGTTTCCTTGAACCTTACTGCATGTGTGTATGTGTGAGTGTGTGTGTGTGCTTTGTGTAGCCTTAGGGTGCAATTTTTATCCTTATCTGTAAGTCCAGGAGTGTGACACATCTCAGAAAACGCCTTTAGAAATGTCTACATCTTTTGACCATAGGCCTTAAAAAAAATGTGTGTGTGTGTGTATATCTGTGAGTACTTTACACCTACAGCCTTGGTTGGGGCAGCGCGTGTATGTATGTGTATATATGTGCGCGTGTGTGTTGGGATAGTGGGGGTGGGGGTGAGGCCGTATCCATGGTAACACCCCACCGCCACCCCCACTGGGTCCTAAAAGACAAAGCCTCACACACACTCACACACACACATGTACACACAGAGCACTACAGGGCCAGCTGAGCCAGATCAATATTTCTCCCCATTTAAAGAACAGAATTCAGAGAATGGCTTTTCAGCGCCTAGACTGCAGCCGTGCTTTAGACCTTGGGTTTTTACACTAAACACCCAATCTGCAAAGTGGTGAGGTTTTTTTGTACGGACCCAAAATAATTCCTGGCCTGAATCTTTTTCTCTTCTTTCTTTTTTACTGTATTGATGGATCCGTTCAACCCTGCTAAGACCTCTGTTTTGCTCTCTATCTTTGTCTGACTCCCTCCAGTCCTCCTCTGTCTCTATTTTCCCACCTTTACTTCTACCATCTCCCAACCCTGTTTCTACTGTGTGAGGGACAGGGTCAGCTTGCATTCAGCATCCCTGCTCTTCGTCCCACCCTTTGGCTGACCACAGCTCAGGCCCTGGCAGGTCCCTCTCTTTTCCCCTGGGGCGTCCGAGCCCATCTCTGTGGCTGAAGGGCTGGACTGGCCTTGGCCCAATGGCCTTGCTGGCTGCCTGGAGGCTGAGGAGACGGGGGCTGAGGGGCCCTGAGGGTGGGGGGTGGGGGGGTTCTTGACTGCTTTCAGTGGGTGAAACAGAGGAGGGCTCCCTCTAGCACTACTGAGCTGCAACAACAGGGGAATATCATAAAAGGAACAGATCCTTCAAGTGCACACCAAGAAAAGCAAACTGACTGATTATTCCATTTGCGTAAGATTACTTTTTTCCTCCAAAATATTACATGGCACATGCCAGCTTATAAATACAGGCACATGAACATACTGAAAGACATGCATACAAGCTCGCAGTCTCAGACACAAATAAATGCACAAACACACACAGAGAATCGCCCAAGGCTGATTGGTGCATCCTGTTTCTGAAGCAGCCATGGGAGGTTTCCGAGGCCTCTCTGGTTCGATATCTTGACAGCCCCAGTGCGTGTGAGCATTGTGAGTGCCTGCATTTCATTAAACACATCCCACATAGTGGCCTGTCACTCTCCTCCTCCAAATAGAATAATTCATTGTTCCTTGATTTTGTTTGTTTGGGGTCTTTGCAGGCATGAATGTTTCGTTGTTTCTCCATCACCGTTGAGACTGTGATCTGATTGAGGAAAGTGATAATTGATTTCATCAGGCAACGAAGCTGTGGGCCACTCGGAGCAGAGAGTGAGATATTGGAGAGGACTTTACCTGAGTGGGTCCATTTTCTACATAATCCTCCACAATCATCCTCCAGTCATCACCATGCTACTGGAGAGCCTGTGTGACACACTGGAGATTACCGTGCAATGCTCTCATTAGATGTTAACACTCAGTGACCTGTCAAGTGCTCTTGAACAAAGCTCCAGCAGCCTGTGGTGGCACTAATGAGAGAACGATGCATAGGTGGAGTGAAGAGAAAGTCAATCCCACATGGCAGTGTAACACAACTACACTTTTATAAAAGGATGATCCGATTTTGAACATGACACGACACACTTGAAAGAATAAAGACCTGGTTACAGCCTGACACCACAGGTCAGAGCAGCTATGCACACTGTTATCACATACATTAAAATCACACACCTCCTGTAAGGGTTTTACTCAGTCTGTGCGAAAGAACATACACATACTCCAATAAATACAACTTCAATCACTTAATGTCATCCAACCTTCCATCCATTTTCTAAACTTACTTTCTATGTTCAAGGACACCGGAGCCTATCCCAGCATGCACTAGGCAAGAGACGGTACGCCATGGACAAGTTGCCAGTCTATCAAAAAAACAAAGACATTTACAGCTACAGTCAATTTAGAGTTGAATTTTAATCTCATTTAACCTGCATGTGGGAGGGAAACTGAGCATCTGGAGGAAACCCACACATTCAAGAACATTCAAGATTCACCAAAAATCTTTCTTTTGAGTATCACTCACCCTCCATAGGCTGGAGAGGTGGCTGAATGGCTGATATTAAATGGATTTGAGTTCACACGTTTTTGTGGTGGAAAAAAAAACATCCACAGAAATCCACATATCCCCATCCACATATTTTCGGTGTGTTCCACTTTTTCATAATACTATGAGGTACATTTTAAGCCTACAGGGGCTTGTTATTCACTGAAAGGAGTTTCATTTTAATATTGTATAAATAATGTAACCATCAGGGCTGCACACTCCTTGCTGTTCTATTTGACTGCATTGTTTTTGGTGTATTTAACAGGAATCTTCATTTTTATTCTTACAGGGCGAAACAGGCAATTCACTTTTTTGTTATATTTAAAGAGATATAATGTGTTTTGTTGTTGCTGTGACATACAGCATTGATGACAGACTGAGTAACAAATGTAGCTGGCCTTGTGACAATAATGACATTTTCAAATCAATGAATGAATTAATCAGCTGACAAACGTAGGGGGATAAGTACTCTCTAATAGGGTTCAGACAATAGATACTTGTCAACTTTTCTATACTATTTATATCAAGGTGACTATTAGGGTTGGACTGATCCAATGCGTTGGATTGGTATCGGCCCCAAAACCGACCGTATTAAGTGGATCAGGTATTGGCAATGACATGACCGAGCCACATTAAATACAGTTTCTTTGACAGTGTCATAAACTTCAGTGTTTCACTATCAGTTACTTTCATTGAGTCACAGCAGGTCAGTTTTCAGTGCCACAGCAATCACTGGTTAAACGTGTGTTGCCTTACATAGTTCCACACAGTGGAGTATACAGATTTAAAATTTCGGAAAAAGAGAGCACTGGTATCGCCAGATGCTCTAAGCTGAGGTATCAGAATTGGTATTGGGAGAAAAAAAAGATTCATCCCTAGTACTATCCCATTAACATATCGGGTTGTGTCATTGTAGGAAATGTTATAAATCTGTGAGCAGGACTGTTATATTACAACACTGGATTTACAGAATTTTTGCCAAAAGTACCCTGATTTGTCATATATTTCATTCACTTAATTAACCAAAAAAAAAGACATTCTATGGTTATTTTATCTATGAATTTGTTTTAACGGAATTTTGAGAAAATGTAATTACTATATCATAAATATGTATTCATATGTATCATGATGTATATCATCATGATATAAAAGAGAGGTGACCGACCGTGACCCATCATGCCTTGGATTACATCGCAGACAGACAAGAACCATTCAAAGGCAACGTCTGTACTGGTTATTCACTGGTTATTAGATTTCATATCGTTTTATTTCATTCTTGTAACAAACGTAACCTTTTATGGTTTGATACAGCATCCTCCTTCCATGAGTAATGGATCAACAGTGCATGAGTGCAGTCCACAAATGTCATTGAGTGCATGCCTCCTTCATTTTGCCTGTGACCTGTTAGAGTGCTGTGTCTCTGAGCTATTTGTGGTGGTGCTTCTTCCATCAGCAGCGACCAAGGTTTTCTGCTGAAGGGACGAGCCAAGATATACAGACCTGGCGGACACAGCCATATTTCAGATGGGAGAGGGAGACGTGTGCGCTCTCACACTCCAATACACACACACATCAAGGCACACACCAACATGTATATCAGTACACACACACAGACAGAGGAGGGAGGGAGGTGGTGGTGAATTGGCAGGCTAAGGGGACAGACTGAGGTGGGGGCAGGGGTTGTGTGACAAGGGGACACGGACACACTGTCGGTTGTGTGTGTCAGAGGTAAAGATGTTCTGGTGTGTGTGTTTGTGTGTGTGTGTGTGTGTGTGTGTGTGTGCGGGCATGCTTGGCAGTGACACAGACACCTTGAGGTGTGGCAGACCAGCTGCCTGTAAATAATTTGTGCTGCAGGAGGAAAGTCAAAACCAGGAGAAAACACTTGTACACAATGGCTTCAGTTTTGCCAAATATTCTTGTGTAGGCTTAATTATAATGTTTATTATACAAATACCTTCCAACATGAAACAACCCATAAAGACAAGACATGTTTTAGAAATGTGGTAAATCTTAAACAGAGGCATACTTCATGCATCCTGTTCTGTTTGAGTAACCTTTGTAGAAGCTGGCTCCACCTGTAGCAAATTCAATTCTCTGGACATAATGCACCTGTCCATTAAAAAGTCCAGAGTTCACAGACAATGTTTGAGCAGAATCCAGTCCATGAACTCTTTGTAGATTTTGAAGAAAAGTTGGGGTGTGGAATGCACCCAGGGCATGGCATAAGAAAGCCCAGTAGCCTCCATCTTTTAAAATGGAAGAAGTTTGAAACCTCGGAGACTCTGAGACCAAGAGTCTCTGCACGTGGGTTTGCTCAAGAGCGAAATCCTAAAGAGACATAGACCTCAAAACAACAGCTAGCGATACGGAGGTTGGCTGCAAGCCGAGTTCTACAAACTTTTTTTTCTTGACCCGGACAACTCTGAAATAATGAACTTCAATACAACATGTGACATGCTGCCAACAATATTGTTATGCAAGTGTTGTTTGAGTAATAGAACGTCTTTGGTGCTCACCTAAAACCCTCTTTTGCCTCTGTTGACTCTTTTTACCGTGTGTGTGTGTGTGTGTGCGCAAAGTATCTTCTTCTTTTGTGTCTTTTGTGGTACACCACTACGCTTAGTACAATAAATGCTGCCTCCACCTGGCCGAGTGTAATTAAACACAGAAAAGTACCTGTAGCAAATACGTGCATGGTATGGCTGGAGACCGACGATGGAAGAAGCTGTGGCACTCTCATCCGTCTGGCCTTGAGGGTAGAGTGGTGAAGGAGAAGGCACTCCTGAGTAGAAGTACACTCAAGAAGACTTGTAGCTGCAAGCACAGGTGTTGCTAATAACATTAATGATGGCTCTGTTCTATTCAAGTGTCCCAGTAAGCCCGGGACAGTGAGTCAGCATGCACAATACCAGGACCCTGAAACTGAAACAGCTAAATGGAATTCAGCCATCATTCATTTAATTATTTGACATGAATCATACAAATGGCGATAACAATGTACACTTTCGGACAGTCTCTCCTAAAAGGTTGCACTTGGTTGCACACACGAAAAAAGGATGAAAAATGAGAGCTTATTTTAAAGGAGAAGGTCAAAGGGGAGGGGATTTTAGATGCAGTTTGAAGATTTGACAAGCACTTAGTTTGAAGCATACCTACATAGGGAGTACATAGGGAGATGATGCCCCCTCTTAACAGCAGTTTTTTCAGCTTTCAGAGTTTTAAAACAGTAGTGTTCGGAGGTATCAGAGTTACAAGAAAAGTAACGTGCACCTTAACTTCAAGGTAGTTAAATATTTTTCAAAATCTAGTAATCTAGCAATATTTTCCGCCTTTGTCCAGGATATTCTTGCTGTATATCTGATTCCGAAGCCCACTTCTCTAACATACACCTAGGTTACATGTAATAGTGCGCTCACATCCAGAAGATTCACGAGCGCCGCTGGTCGCTGGATGCTTGCTGCCGGCCCTCGCCAGGAGCAGGAAACTCCGGGAAACCGGCAACTGCAACAAAGAGTTTCTCCTCCATTGTCAGTATAAAAGAAATATTTGCTAGGAACTTCAGTACATAGGAAGATATTTACTGGCGGAAGAATATCAAATCCCTTTCCTCAGTTGGTTGCTACTTCAGTGTCTCGTTGCATTTTGCATTAAGTTCAGCTCTGCTCAACTTCAACTCATTGCTCTGGCCGCTGGCATCCCGCTGCTCGCTGCTGCCACGATGTCAGATGCCTTTCATCTGCAGCTCCCATTGAAAATGAATGACTGTCGACCGCTTTTGTAGCTCATGAAGCTTCTGATGTGAGTGCACGGTAAGCCTACAACTAGCAGATTCGGTTGCATGGTAATAGCAATTGTGTTGAGAAAGCTAAAGTTCATTCCCTAGTAATGATATGTCTTCATAATGATAAGCCAACAGCAAGAAATAGGTAGCAAGGCCAACATAAAATATTACGATATAAGTCAGTTGAATTACAGTAATGTCAATCTGTTGAATGACCGACCAAGGTTGACTTTTCGCTTTTGCTCTGCAACTGTCCCTGTTCATTTTTTTTCTTCGATCAATTATTTTCTTTTTCTCTTTGCTGATCCTGCCCCAGTATCAGCCATCGTCACAAATAAAATTCTCTAAAGGAAAATCTACTCCTGCTTCCTTTTAACTGGCTAACGTACTACTCACTGCAAACGTTTGCCCGGGAAAATGTAAACATAGACTGTTTCGGTTTGCATGCCATAAATCTGGGACCCGGTGACCAGCATTTAGAATACCCACATAGAAAAAGCGAATCTTCTCGAGATCTCTTTTGCTTATGTAGGCAGCTAAAAACTCCTTGTAGTTGCTTTAATTCCCACAATCTTGCTGCATTCCAGCTCCACAGCAGCTTTTGATATTGATATTCAGATTTGCACAAGTGTGTAGTGTGTTTGTTCAATTTCCCATGCGTGATTTGTATGTTCACCGTGGCTTATTAGTGTAATACACATGTCAGTGTTTTATTAAAAGCCCTTTTCACTGTGTCTCTACAGATGAATATGGATCATTTTACATGGCAAAGAGTAACGTGTGAGCAGAAATCAAAGCTGTTATTTATGGGCCTCCGCCTAATCCTGCAACAGGATGCTGCAGAAGGTGCAGCAACCATACTTTATTGTTTTATGGTTCTCAAATAAAAACATGATTCATCTGGCTTTCTAAAGTGCAATGTCTAATAATATCAGAGTGACTTTCTGCCTGCGTCTGCACTCTGAGGGAATCACTGGTGTGTGTGTGTGTTTGTGTGTGTACTTTATATGTGTTTGTGCGTGAAAAAGAGACAGAGTAACAGAGACTGAGTATGTGAGTGAGTGAAGGCAAAGCAAGAATAAAAGAAGAGTGAAAAAGAGACTAGTAGCGCGTGTGTATTTCTGCCAGTGTGTGTGTTGTTGCCCATCAGTAGATGCTGGCTGATTAAAGTGCTGCTGTGTAAGTGTTGGGCAGGGTGGAGGACTTCTAGAGGTACTGGAGACATCACGCCAACTCGATTTACACACACAGAGACTCTCTACGGATGAAGTGTCATTCCTTTCAATACATCATACATACCTCTAGTTTTACTCTTTCACTCAATGTAAGATCACTCTAGGAAAAAGCATCAGCTGAAATTTAAATGTATGCTGCCTGTATAATATACGCAAATGTATACAACAAAGAGACCACAGCAGCTAACTATGTGTTTTTCTTTTATAAAACTAGACACTTTAGTGCATGAAAACCTTATTAGGACGTCTGTTTCCTGAGACGGAGCAACCATGCTGTCTGGCACCACCACATAAAAAGTTGTCTGGGTAAGACATCTCTCTCACTTAAATGTTTATGGGTCAGCATTTTCTCATGGCTGCTTTGTTTGTTTGTTTTCGAGCTTGAATTTCTGAGGACTTTTTGGTTTAATTGTGCTTGTTTGGAAACATGTTCATTATATGCTTTCAAATGTTACAGTTTCCTATAAGTCATATTTACATGTATTTCTGTGTGTCTCTGTTCTCGTTGTGAACCACTGTAACAGTGTGTTTGGAATACTATTTCATAACTAGGTGTCACAGTACAGGAATACCTATACTGTGACACCTAGTATAGGTATCCTAAACACAAAGCACTTAATCAGAACGGGCAAGGCAAAAAAAATCATTTCAATAGTTTTCTGAACGAGCTGGTAGCTAAGGCATACAGGTGCAACTTATCGATCTGGCGGAGTCTGGGAGTCTGGCCTCAGCTTAAGTAGGACAAGTGCCCCTAGAAAACTCTTCGCAGGTGTGGCTGATAGAATCAGCCACATGTGTGTCATCCCCAGCTCCCTGCACCAAGGACACGCCCCCGGCCCTGCTGCAACCAGAGGGAGAGAGGAGGAAGACTGTGGAGAGGGCGAGTGAGAGAAAAAACCAAAACACATCAAACACACCACAATTGTACTAAAGGAGCAAAATAACAAAACACTTTAACACTCATTCAGGGCCCGGAGGTCATGACACTAGGAAATTAGTGTAACTTCATGTCATTTTACACTTATACAGTACAGCACCCATCACTTATGCCCCCCAGACTAAATGCTACCAGCCAGATGGCAGCCTGATCCAACTGGCACACCTAAATTAATCAGAACTATCATTAATGATGTTAGTTACACCTGTGCTTTTCCTGCTGTGACAAGTCAAAATATCTGCTAAGAAAAAGGACTATTGACATCAAAAATACACATTATGAAAAACCGATGGTTCCGTAGTGTGACATATTTTGATATTTTGACATGTGAAAGCAGGAAAAGCACAGGTGTAATAATTACTGATGACTGTCAGGGCTTACTGATAAACCTAAATGGAAATGAGCAATAATTAATGTGATTAGATACACCTGTGGTTTTGTGGATACCCTTTTTGACCACAGCTCTGAAAACAGTTAACAATTATGTGTTATGTGCATTAGAGTCGTTCTCTGGCTGAGCTGGCTGACATCACATTCTTATTAGACTTTGTTGGGATTCAGGTAGGGCAGGTTGGTTATTAGCAGGAAAATGAGACTTATTTTTGAATATTAATACCCTTATTAATGTTGTCAAAATTATTAATATGGATTCATAATTATGGGGCATCACGGGGAAGATGGCAGGTGCGATCCCGGGGGTCTTTGTCAAGCACGAAGCCAAAATGGTGGGCAGCCCCGCGAAACTCAAACAAAGGGGACAGAGCCAAAATGGAGGGCGAGCTCTATTTGTCCTCAAGATAGCATGCAGATAGCATTTTTTGTAAATGGCTTGTGATGCTCTGAATAATTCAGTCATCCTTTCATAGCCCCTTCTTTTGCAATAATTACATAAGGGAAAAAGTCTTTTTGGGCCACTACGGCTAAATGGTCTCAGCCCAGTGCTGTTTCTGGGGACTTGATTGAGTAACGTCTACTATCAGATTTTTATGGGGCACCGCCAAACCTTTAAATTCCCTTTTTGGCTAAAACTGGATGAACAGTGCCAGTGTACACCACAAAAGTGGACCACGAAAAAGTGAGTGATGTTAGACAAAATCAATGTACATACATTGTACATTGATTACAATGTACACTGACACACAGTTCTATACTTTACTGACAAAATGCATTCCTTAGCTCGTAACCATAGCCTTAACCATCAGAACTACATGTCTAACCCCAACCCAACACTTGAACCTAATCTTAACTTTCTGAAGACTGGCAAAAGTGTTCTTGCTTTCCAAAAATGTCCTCACCCTTACTTTAAAAATGTAAAAATTCATCACATTTGTTCTGCTGGATGTTCATCTTCACAGACGATTCACTAACAGCCAGTCGGTCTCATCACCTACCTTTCTCTGCTCTCTGCTCTCAGTCATTTCTCTTCCATCTACCATTCATCAGCCATCTCTCCCTCTCGTTCTCTGTGCATGTCTCTCTCTCACTATGTCTCCTCTCCTCTCCCTCCTCCCACTCCACTGCTGAAACAATCATCAATTACCCTCATCCCTCTCTGTTATCCTTCTCTCAATCTCCCTCCATCTTCCCAGCCCATCCAGCAGAGTGGTTCCTCCTGGTTGGCTGCGGGCCACCCAACCCCGTCCCTGTCAGTCACCCTGCTCGGTAGCTGTGCGAGGACTGACAGCTCCATAAGCAAATCAATAATAATCTTCAACCAGTGTAATCCTATACCTGAGGATATCCCTTAACGCACCAACAGCTTCCTGGTATCGCTCACCGTTTCATTCGTTCTGAAAAGCATATTCAGTGTAGTTGTTGCTAAAATGAGCAGGCTCAGAAAAAAACAGAAGGTGAGTTGAGTGTGACGTAGACAAACAAGCCAAATGATGTGAAAAACAGGACATGTGTGCATGCTCTCAGGCACACGAGTATATCTGTTATGTGCATGAACATACACACAAATACACACTCGTACCCACACACCGTCCTCTCCTGACTGTCACTGAGGCTAAGGTCATCTCTTTTGATGTATGAGCCGACTCATATGACAACCTTCATATAACTGCCGCCTCTTTCCTCTCCAAGAAAATTAACAGGAAGTGCTGAAGGACTGAAGGAGAAGACGTGATCTTGCTCTTGTCTCGTAAAAAATAAACCATAATAAAGCAAACTTTCTGTGCCTGAGTCTTGAGCATATTTGTTTATTCTTTTATCTGAACTTTTGACTACTTATTTGCCATTGGATGCTTATAATGCTGGGAATCTGTAGGAGTTTAATCAAATTCTCTCTTTGTCTCTGACTGTATCATTCTGGGATGCAAATGCGGTGCTCGATTAAGATGGAAATTTAAAATTGCTTATTCGCCAGTCACAATAAGCATCTCTTTGCTACAGAGTTGTATTCACAACACAATAATGGCCACCAAAATTAAGTAGCTGATTTTTTCCCAATTCTGCAGTGACAGTCAGCGTAGTGCAGCCCGTACAGTTTTCATACAGAGCTTCTTTTCATCTGGAAGAGCTAATAAGAGAGGAAATATAACAAACTGAAGGGAGACGGCATTCAGTATATGAACCCTCAACAAATTTAGCTGGAAGGTTTTGTCGACAGACTTGTCTTTTTCATTTTAGGTTAATTTAAAAATACCAGATCACACTAGGATTAAAAGTCCCACGTGCAGTTTTCTCGTAAACAAACAGCAGTTCCCTGGCGTTCAGACTGAAAACAACTTTGCCATAAATGGCTGTGTTTGTGTTGTTTCAGGTACCGGAGAGACAAAAAAATATGATGCAGAGAGGAACAGATGAGTTTGATGGTTTATAATAACCAGCAATCATTTTATGTAATCTAAAAGGAATGTGTGTTTGCATGTATTTAATTGGCTAATGCAGCACCTTACCAGATGATGTTGCATTGCTTTGTGGCAAAAGTTAAGCCAGGTTCAACTTTAGCACAGTGGTTTCATTGAAATAAACGTGGGGGCTGCAATTTTTCACACAGTGCTGTTATCATTCTGAACATGGCCTCCATGTTTCTCACCAAAATGTGTATCGCATCACCCGCATGCTGGCGCATGCACATGTGCATCCTTGTGCTCGCGCTAGTGGAGAAGAGGATTAAAAAGAAACGGTGAGCCACTCATGAAAACATCGCTCCATCCGGCAGTTTGTGGTCAAAAACCTCACATACATTATTTTACACCAAGGCACAGGAAATAACTTCACCTGTCTTCCTCTCTTTGTCTACACCTCTCAAGATTTGAGAGATGAAAAGTCAAAAATGGGATCATAGCTTTCACCTGGATCACTCTTTTTGAGAGGAGCAAGTGGTCCTGCTATTTTGTAAAGCAAAGTGGAGAGTTGACTATACAGGAGGAACTCTTCTGCCTTATTCACACCTCTTCTTTCTCTTGAGCTAATCCACTTGCCCTCACTCAGCTTCCCCTGTGTGCAGGTCCCTCAGATACTATCTCCATCTGCTGTAATTATAGAGACCCCCACCCCCTACTCTCTCAGCCTCACAAACACATACACACACAGAAGACACTGCCCACTGCTGTAATTCATGCTACCTAGGGGGTCATGGGAGATTATGAGTGGGATCGATCAATGTGATGGTTCACACACACAAACGCTCACACCCACATGCGCAACCTCATCATCGATGAGGGCCTCCTTACCTCCCCTCTCCTACTGAGGGACATCCTGCAGCTAATGAGGACACACAAACACCGTTGACTCTATCGACCACCTTAGCTTAACAAGGTACTTCTTATATGGACCCGCTGGAAGACCATCAGCATGAAGAGGCCCTGCTCCACCACCGGAAAGTGTAGTTAAAGACATAATTAGCACACACTGACACAACGTCACTCTCTCCCACTGCTTTCACTTCCTGGACTCTTTTTGGTTTATTTCGTCCATACCACGTGCTGTACCTAAACATTCAAACAAATTTTAGCATTCCTGCCTGCAAATCATTTACATAAAAACGTCACTTTTACATCTGTCACAGTGCAACCCAGGTGCTGATTAGACACCTTTGTGCAGAATTAACAATCAGCATTGAGAAATTTCAAGTCTCACTGGTTACCGAATCTCTAAAAACAATGCATCATGACTTAAAGGAGCTTTCTGGAGAGAGTAATGTGTTGTGGATCCAGTTTCTTCAGATTTGTCCACTGGGTATAACTCAGGTTCAGTGGATGAGCGAATCCAAAGAAACTGGATAAAAAATTTTGTTTATGCTGTAAAGAGAGCTGTAGAAACAGGCATATCAATATTAGAACAGGCTGGTAGAAATTAAAGGATGTGGACATTGAAATTGTTAGATGTTTACCTTCCACTCTGCCTATCTGCTTCAGTTGAACTTTAATTAAAGTTTAAATTTTTTTCTTCTTTATTATCTAATCACAATCCTGCTTCTTCTGTAACTTGCTTGCAAAAATGTAAAATTAAAATCAAATATGCATTTTTTATGAACAGTCTGGGATAAAGAAATTGTATTTCCTGTGACTGTTACACAATAAAAGCCCCCCTGTGTTTTGCCAACATAGCGCAGAGCTGTATTAAGTTACCACTAATGCAAACAGCTGTAGGTGAACGTACAGCAAACAGTAGGCTGATAACGCTGGATTATGTGCTGCATTGTTTCCTGTGAATCCCACGTGCATACGTAGGCAATTTCAATGCAGCAAAAAATAATATATAAACAGGTAATTAGAGAATGAAAATGCATTTAATGGCTAATGCTAAAATAATGTCATCCATAAATAGCATCCACATAGTAACAGCATCCATGCAAATTTGAAGAATTACAACTTTAAGATGAAACTTAAATAAACTTTATCTTTTTCTTTTTACCTTATTAAGGCTAATCCTATAATTTGATGCACATTTTAAGATGGCAGGTCTAATATTTGGTATTGTCACATTATTATTTCATAACATGTGAACAACTGATTGAACTAATTTGACTTCACCCTGATGGATTTCACATTAGACTGTGTGAAAGCTTCCAAATCAAACATTTTGGTGAAAGGATGAGTGCTGTTTGCATTTATGAGTGTTTCTGTGTGTGTTTCTATGAGTGTGTGTGTGTGTGTGTGTGATGTATGGATTATGGAAGCTGACTGCTGGGGTCCAGAACAGGTGTCAGGTTGCTGCTGGGAGCATGAAAGAGTCTCTGAGGGGGTGGGGTGGGGGACTGGTCGGCAAACCTGACCTACAGAATCAATGTCCTTATAAAAGAGCAAATGACAAGATCAGAAGAATGGCTAACATCAGTAACAGAGGACAGGTACAGAAGAAAGCACTGACACAAAGAAGAAGAAACACTATTTGATTCAAAATATAAAGGCACTTATGTATATATTGTGCAACAAAAAGTCTCATCTTAATGTAAAATACAATAATGTATACACTCTCCTCTTCAGTGGTGTCTGCACTGATGGAATTTAACCTGGCTGTAATAACAGTGCAGAAGTCATGTGGATTTATAGCATGCTTAACCCCAGTGAAAAATCAGCTTCTATAAATCATTTTCAGTTAATTATTTTTTATACTTTGCTTTCATATGCAGCACTGTCATATCACATATCAACTGATAAAACGATGAATCCGATGGTGAATCAAAAACAATAGATATATGTAACATGGACCAGAAGTCCTTAAAGTTCTCCGAAATAAATGGAAATTTCCTTGACAACTAGGCAACTCCATCTGTGGAGGATAAGCGTCAAAACCTTCAGAACAGCTGCTGAGTGGACACTAGGTGAGATTGTTGTGTTCATAAATAGATTCAATAAATCAACAAGTTTCTTATGTTTGACACACACTGTGGACTGGGTGGGAGACATGGTGGCAACACAAATGTTCCCTTTCACATGTTCACAAACCACCACCAAGTACACTGAATGTTACAGGGCAATCTTGAAAAGCTCTTGAAAGGCTCAAGCCATTTAACTGAAAGAAAAGTGCCATCTGCATCAGGTGCCATCAGGCGTGAGGTTCATTCAGACCTGCTGATCGTGTCATCAGATCACATACAGTCACCACACAATGCACACAAAGGGCAGTGATTCAAGACGCTCAGATATAGACCTACAGACCCGGAGTGTGTTCATCTTCAGTGTGCTGGCGGGGGACCAGAAGACCACTCCTCCTCCTATATCGACATTGTATGCCCTTTCAGAGCACAACCCCCCCGCCACCTTGGTTTCCTTTATCACTGGGTCGGATGGCTCTGCAGCAACCAGTGGGGTTCCCCCACTACAGGAGCTGGGGCTTTCTCCACCTAAAGGTCAGTGATGTTGCCCGGAGGCTTCCAGTCTTCCGTTCTCGGTCCTCAGAAACTGAAGGCCAACATTGTCACGATGGCAGATGTTGCACCAAAGCAAGGGCATGTGCAAATGCTCTCACTTGGGTAAAGTTTGGTTTAGCTTTACTCATGTAACTCAGTCAAGGGTCAAAAAAGATTGAAACGTCTTCATTGTGGAAATGGTAGTGGTGAAAATAAAACTGGAAGGCTCTTTCTGCAGGAAAGAAGAGAACGTTTTTCTAAGATGTTAAATGGTAAATGTAAATATTCTGAACTGAGGTGGGCACCACAAGTGTCCTTGATAATACTAATCTGGCAGTTTATGCTAACATTAAGACGCAAACACTAAAGAATTGGTTCAGGGTTTTTGAAGTCTATAACCTTTATTCCTGTCATGGGAAAAAATTTACATTATTTCATAAACATTAGCATCAATTGTCCTTTCGTTAATAGTATAGTTAGTTTAGTCCTTTAGAGTTCAACTTTGTAGATAGAACCTTTTTGTTTACCTTTTTGTGTCATACAACTTAAAAAAAACACCTCACATAATATTAATAAATTGTCGTAGAATAAGGCTATGTGAAGAACTCAATTCTGACAAAAATGACAGATAGAACCGTATAATTCCAAGGTGACGATTCGCCTGTCTAGTTACTAGAGTCCTCCTTCGAGAACAACACCATCTTTAAAGGTAAATTATTAAAATAAATGAGTGAATGACAAAGACTGGAAATGTAGAGCAGCACATCAACGTTTTCAAGAATTTGCAAGAACAAATCTGCGAGGCTGAAAAAATCCCATCATCGTCATCTCAGGTTTGGATCCAAATAGTCGGGTCACGTGTGGAAAACCCTCAAATTTACTATAGTCTGTGCTGAAATTGTTAGGGACCTGTTTCATGTATGTTACACAGAGAATTAAACAAAATACGATAGGGTGACTCCCAGATAATTAGTAATTTTGTGAATGTGGCCCGACAATAAAGAGAGGAAACTGACAAATGCTGGTAGCTTGGCGTTTTGCAGCTGCAGCAGTTGTAATGAAACCACCTAGTTAAGTGAACATGGCTGTAATGAAGAGCGGTGATTAGCGAGCAAGGCCCTAACGAGGGGCGTGTTTATTGAGAGGCAGTTGGATGAAAGTGTTGCTGAGAGAGAGGGATAGAGAAGTGGGGGAGGAAGGGGGAGAGAGAGAACTTATAGGCTGAGTGATGCTGCCAGAGCCAATTCATTACGACTGCAGCTCTGTCAATCCCTGCTCATCTCCCGTAGCAGTGGACCACTAATGGAATTAGTCCCTGTCACACACACACACACACACACACACACACACACACACACACACACACACACACACACACACACAGCAAGAGAGACACAGGGAGAGACAGATACACATACACTAACACACACTGCATTAACACAATGGGTCCTGCAGATATATCTCGGTGTCAAAGCTCTCACACTTGCAGCCCGTAAATCCTTGGAGGTCAGCAGGGTAGCCACACACACATGCAGCACACAGACACACACACATGCAGCACACAGCCACACACACATGCAGCACACAGACACACACACACACACACACACACACACACACACACACACACTACATGTAATAAAATAACCAAAAATTATGAAAATATTCTACCATACACAGAAAGTCTCAACCATCTTTTAATATGTATTTTTGTGTTTAGAAATGGCATTTTTGTGAATAAAGTACTTCCTGGCATACAATCAATGCTCTCTGAAAAGTCAAAAGCAGAACAAACCTCCTCAAACCAGCATGAAAGAGAATAAGGTTAATCTCAATTACGACCTCTCTCTGGTAAATAATTGATGAAACATTCTGTATATCTAGTCCAGGATGAATCTGAACCTGTGTTCCTGTTTTCAGTGACACACAACAAAACAATGCCTTTGACTGAGAGCTGGTTATCTGATTTGATCGAATAGAGGTCAACACCAGCCGGCCAGTCCTGAGGACAGATCACCCACCCTCGTACCTCCCTCCCTCCCTCCAAACCCCATCACCCATCCTTCCTGACCATCCCCCCCCCCTGTCCACTCCCTCCGTGGCCTCCACCGCCTCCTCCTCCCTCCTGCTCTGAGTGAGCGGTCATTAGATTACACCAACGGTCATGACCGTAAGGATTCTCCATCACTTTCCAGTAAACTCCATTCTCTGAGACATAACCAGACCAGGAGAAGGCTATAGGGCAGGAAAATACATCCCAACTAGAATGCATGTTGCTGGGCATTTCATACAGGGGCCTTGCTGCATTTGTAAAATCAGATGGTTTGTCTAATGCCAGTTTACACTAATCGCACTTTTCAGCTCACACTACGTTGTACATTGTGATTCTGTTTAGTACACCCCCCCCACACACACACACGAGCTGAGGCTTTTCAACGCAGGCAGCTGTGACAGAAACCCTGCAGATCTGCCATGATAGGCAGACGCTACAACATATGCTCCATCACAGCAGGGTGGTATGTTTTTATGGTCAGCTACCCCCACCCCTGTAAGCCCAACCTCTTTCCCTCCGTGTGGAGGGTCAGAGAGTGAATCAAAGAGAATTGTGATTGGCTGGCTTTGACTGGACGACCTTAGAGGTCAAGGGTGAGTGACCCCACAGGCCTGGTGAAGAGTCAATTCTTCCCAGGTCAAAGGTCAGGAGTAATGCCCCCCCCCACGGCGGCTTCAGGAGCAGGAGCATAAGGGGGGCGAGCTATGTTTCAGCATGCCTGAGTGACACACATATCATAGAGATTGGAAGAGGAGAGGTGAGTGTGAAGAGCCTGATTGGGAGTGAGCGAGGGTGATGGGAGGCGGTGCTGCAGGGGAGAACGTGTTGAGGAGGATGGGGAGGATAGTGGTTGGTCCTCTGAATCTCTTTGACCTCTGCACTGACCCCCTGCTGAATGCTCCCCCCCTGCACTGACTGATAGACAGTAATGATTATGTGTATGTACATGCTAGCTTCTCATAGTCTTTCCATATACAGAAAGACAGGCTTAGCAAAAACATATCTATCTGTCTATCTATCTATCTATCTATCTATCTATCTATCTATCTATCTATCTATCTATCTATCTATCTATCTATCTATCTATCTATCTATCTATCTATCTATCTATCTCTATCTATCTATCTATCTATCTATCTATCTATCTATCTATCTATCTATCTATCTATCTATCTATCTATCTATCTATCTATCTATCTATCTATCTAATTCCAACCCTCTTCCACTCAGCTCTGCTCCCTTGAGGCCTCTCCAATTGAGTTTGTTCTCTTTTCTCCCAACAACATCATCAATATGCAATAGTCAACCCAATCGAACCCTAAACTCTGCTCAGAAATACAATTTTTGTCTCTCTGGCAGAATCAGAAAAACTTTATTGTCTGTAGCAAAGCAATGGCTCACACAGGTACACACAGAATAAAGACATACACAAAGAAAAACAGCATTTAAAAGAAAAATATAAACATATTTATTTGCACATAGAGTGAAGTTTGGCTGTAAAGTGCAAATGTGTGCAAGTGTTAGAGCATTAATTCCTTCATAGCTTGTTTATCATGGCAGTTGGTATGAATGATTTTTTTGAATATATTTGTCACGGCCAGTGGGTTTTTATGGCAGTGGCCTGATGGGAGGAGTTGAAATGAGTTATGGAGGTGATGTGAAGGGTCAAACTCTCTGTCCCACTCTCTCTTTTTCTCTTGATCTGGCTTTCTTTCTCATAGCTGGGGCAGGTGAACCTAGACCACTTATTGAGATAAAACAAACGAAACCCAATACAGTAAATAGCAACAGGAGGTGGTCAAAGTCAATGTCAGCCCAAACGAACACATTTCTTTCACTACATAGTGCATTGATATATTATGGCATGGTGGAAATTCAGCTTTGCAAACTACTTTGAACCAGTAAGGAGGTACTGAGATTCTAGTTTCCTAAAATGAAGCATCTACAGTTGTTTGTCCACTTTCATCGTTTGTCACTTTCGAACAGGTTTTCAGCACTGATGTATGCTGGGGTATCATCATGTATATATCAGAGCATGATGAAACTAAATCTTTATATTTTATGATGGTTTTGAGACATGCATATTTTTAGCAGTACTTTTGGGGAAATAAAAAAGAGATCTATCTAACCATCTATCCATCCACTGCAAGACAGCAGTAGTCTAGTGACTGGGGCTCAGGGGACTCTTTGTGGCAAGTAGGAGGCCAGGAGGTTGTTTTTAAATCAACCACAGGACACTGTTGATTGAATAATTAATGTGTGCCTTCATGTAACAGGGAAACCCCACACTTACCACTAAAAAGGACCCATTTCTTTCCTTACCTAACCTCTGTTTCCACTACATTTCCAAGAACTGCTGCCACAAACCGTGAACACACCATCAAATATATATCCATCCATCCACAGGTCCACTGAGGCAATATGGCCGACTGTCCTCCCCTCCCCCTCTGCTGGATTATTTCCTGCTCTGGCTGTTTCTGTCTCTCCTCCCTTCTCATCTGATCGGTTCCACTGCCCCTTCCTCTCCCTCTTCTGGTTAGCTGTCTTTGACCTTTGCCCCCTTGTGTGATCATGCTAACGCGGCACACACTCCCATGCACCCGGACAAACAGCTGACACACTCCCTGACTCTCCCACACACACACAGAAAAATATCATCTGGGCGACTGAATGGTATTGACAGCGTGGAGAAACACAGGTGGTTTAAAACACAGTGAGATGAGACTTTAATTTGTGTGACCAGGGAGTCCTGCTGGCATCCGAACACTAACTACTAACAATGGAAACATACATATGCGCACACACACACACACACACACACACACACACACACACACGCACACACACACACACACACACACACACACAAAGACCACAGTCACGTGTGTACAAAGCATTGATGTACAGTACATTACACACGTCACTGACACACACAATGCATATAGATTCTATTATCTTTTACACACACAAACATCCACAAACCATATTGTCAAACACTGTAGTCACAATGGCAATCAGTGTTCTCAAAATCACACACCGGGCACACATTCTGTACATGTACACACATAATGCATGCATTCATCACATGTGCCATGTCCTTGTGTATGCGAATGTGTGCGTATGTATGTAGTTTGTGTGTGCGTCTGTATCAGTGTGCGCGCACAGCCTCCACAGTGAAACACTGCACCCAGAGAGATTGGAATCAATACTTTCTGCTCCGTCATTTGTCACATCTTTACAAGGCTGAAGCCATCTGAACACCAGTCTATTCTACTTTGGCGTCATTTATCAAATTGCCCCACCTTGCAAAGACGCACACACACACACACACACACACATATGCACTCTCACATTCACACACAAGCATATACAGCCACATACTCAAGGCACAAACACATGCAGCATGCACACAAGGCTCTTATTTAACGGTCACCCAAACCTTTTGGCTATAATTAAGACTACATAACAAATGTACAGTGGCTTGCAAAAGTATTCATACTCCTTGAACCTTTCCACATTTTTTCACATTACAACCACAAACTTAAATGTATTTTATTGGGATTTCATGTGATAGACCAACACAAAATGGTGCATAATTGTGAAGTGGAAGGAAAATGATACATGGTTTTCAAAAAGTGTGGCCTGCAAAAGTATTCAGCCCTGTTTACTCTGATACCCCAAAATATTAGGGTGTACCTGTGTGAAATCTAATCTCAATCAGTAATCTAATCTCAGTATAAAAGTACAGCTGTTCTGTGAAGGCCTTTTGGTTTGTTAGAGAACATTAGTGAACAAACACCACTAGAAGGAACACACCAGACAGGTCAGGGATAAAGTTTAAAGCAGGGTTAGGTTATAAAAAAATATCAGAAACTTTGAATAGCTAAACGAGCACTGTTCAATCCATCATCCGAAAATGGAAAGAGCATGGCACAACTGCAAGATTGGCCATCCACCTAAAGCTACAGGTCGGACAACGAGATTCCGCACAGCTTTGGAATTCACCCACAATTGAACCAAAATTTAAAAGTGAATTGATATAAGCTGTGTTTTTAGTTTTCTCAACACCGTCATCTTTAGCTTCCACCAGCCATTAGCGGTGAATGTTTAAGCTCAGGGATTAGATGTCTCTTGCCAAAATGCACCTTGGAAGTCATAGTTACCATCTACTTTGAAGTCTTAATGTACAAAAGCTTGTACCTTAGACTTTATTAAAGAACTAACGTAGTTCTTTTATACTTTTGATGCCATCCAAGCCCTCAGAAGAGCTCCAACTGTGAGTCATGTAACATTGTCTATGCGAAAAATGAATGGTACTTAGGCTAATAAGGTTAATAACTCCTCCAACTTCGCAACCCCATTATTGTGTCTGGATTGATGAGCTTCAGTACTGAGCATTAGCAAAATATTGTCCTACAATTGGATTGGTTTCCCATTTGTGCAGCTGGTGTCTGTCTTACAGCTTTAAATTCTTGAAATTGTCTCATCCTCTTCAAACATCTCTGCTTTCAAAGATGCCTTTTAAAAATATGCTATGACTTTGTATGAAGTTGCACTTCTCTTTTTCCAAGCCCATAAATTATTTTTCCAGCCTTGACTGAGTGCATGGTGAGTGTATAACAGGATCTTGGAAGAGATTGCT
This sequence comes from Coreoperca whiteheadi, assembly GCA_011952105.1. Lineage (NCBI taxonomy): Eukaryota > Metazoa > Chordata > Actinopteri > Centrarchiformes > Sinipercidae > Coreoperca > Coreoperca whiteheadi. Next base: position 23,940,539 of record CM022485.1, read on the forward strand.
CCACTAACCAATTTTCCTGAACCCTGTGGTAGTATTCCAAAAAGCCAGATATGACTTTATTCAATTCATCCACAAACGATAAAGCAATTTGGCCCCGACCACTTTCCACTGCCTTACACATGGGCCGCCACACACACACACACACACACACACACACACACACACACACTCACACACACACACACACACACACACTAACAACATACTGTAAGTGCAGTTAATCCAGACAGTTTTACAGTAAGCGTCCTCTGGAGAAGACTCTTATTCCGCTCAGTTTTCCAGGAAGGTTTAAGCAACATTTAAGCCTGGATGATACATCTAAAATATTGTATCATATTTTTCAACTTTTTAATAGCTCAGCATTTCACAAGATTACAATAAAAAGACATTTTATTTAAAAGTGCATGATCTTGGATAGGGGTATATGATACATCAGGTCTATTGTGTTCATATCTTTGCTCATCAATAGGAGGTAGCTTTCTTATGCCAGAGGTCTATCATTTACTGATTGGTCTGCTCATTCGGCCTGAATGAAATCATTGGCTGTCCTACCTGGCTATCTTCACGCACTCTGCCCGTGCACTCATTGTGCATGAAAATGTGTTTCAGGGAGGGGGGGGGGGGTTCAGTTGGATACTTTAAAAATCTAGCTGTCTCTTGCTAGTTTCTCCAACTATTTTCTTCAATGTTACCTACCCTAGCTTAAAGGAACAATACATTTATATATATGAAACCACAGTACATCATCTACATAAATCTAACTGCACTGTACTGTTCTCCACACATCCTGTCTCAACAACCACTGTGGGAGACCAAACAGACAAGTGAAGCCAAGTCTATCAGTAGGAGGAAAAACAACTCAACACAGCCCCAAATGACACTCTGCCTGTGGAGTCTCACACAGTGCTACACCTACATGCTTCATAGAGTGAGACATTAAGACTGCAGTATTTGAGAAAAAAAAAATCTCCCTTCCTGAAGGCCATATTCAGACCAGCCCTTTTGATCTGCCCTCAGGCCTGCTGGTGGGTATCTCCTAATGAGGGGGCTGCCATTGACTATATCCTCTGCCTATTGATTCTTAATGGTGACTTGTGCTAATAGGATTCTGCAGTTCTGGAATTAAAGATCAGTGGACAAAGGCTGGAGTAGTTTGAGCATGAGGGATGTAAAATAAGGCAGCGGACTTTTCTGCAAATAAGTACTAAATATGTATTGGGGCATTTTACACAAAAATGTGTGCATATAATACATGCACACATTTGTGCATGTATTATATGCAAACCTGCTTATTATGCAGGTTTTTAAACTAAAAATAAAAATAAAAATAGGCTATTAACTCCTATCCCATTGCCAGTAGACGAGCTTTTTTTATAATGTGTCATGTTCGATGTCATGAATGTACGGGAAAACAGGGTTAATAAACAGTAGAAAGCAGCATGGAGGCCTGTTGTGTGTGTAGCCTATAGACTGTATAAAAATAAGGTGTAGCCGCAATGTTTCTGATTTAACAGCACCGTGCTGGACAGGTGACAGGTGTGTTTACGGTGTTTGTGTGCGCTGAAAGACGTCACAGCGCAGATATAAGGTCAAAGCTGTTCCTGGTAAAATGGGAATCAGGCTGGTCAAGCAACGGGAATCACAGACTGTGCTCACATCTCTACAGAGACCTGCTCCATCAACATCCCGGATCAAGCCCTCGATGGGTGGACCATGTTCAGAGCTGACAGAGCGCAAGACTCCAGCAGACAGAAAGGAAGAGGATTCTGTGTTTATATCGATGATGCTTGGTGCTCAAATGGAGCCAAACTGACGGACACTGTTGTCCGCCCAATGACGAACTTTGTATGAGAAGATGGAAACCATATTATCATCACTGTCTCTATCAGCTGTTTACATTCCACTAACAAATTCAAAAAATGCACTGCAGAATTATTTCCTGGGTGTAATCCCATCCGGGTGCCATCTCTCCATCACTGCCGATCGGAGCTGGAGCCGATAAATACCCGTGACTACTGCAGAGTCATTTGACCCTGGAATGAATGCCGATTGTACCCTTTTAATGTGTAAAAACACACCTTAAAGTACAGGTCAGTTTCTTACTATTATACAACAAAATGGACATCATACAGCTTCAAAATACATGTACAGTTACAGCTGTTTGTTATGGATTACCAATCTTCTCAATATCAATCATGTAACAAATATAAGTCAAACAAAGAGTCACACATAAAAGCTGTATTTGAAAAGAGGGGCTGCGACCAAGAGTTATAACTTTGACAAAGAAAACTGAATAATGTTCTAGAAACTCAAAATGTTTAAGAAAATACATCCAACATCCAACAGCCTGATAGGCATTTTGTGGATGTGAATAGTCTGTCTGGATCATTGCCACACTTGACAGAGGAGGGCTACGGTAACTACAAAACAAGTTAAAGTGAAGGTAACACCTCCGACCACTGGGATTGCAACTGAACATCTCACACCTCTTCTTTACCAGGCCTGGAACAAGACGACAGGCTTTCTCCATTTACACCCATTGATTCTGTCATTGACATGTGTTTGTGTCTTGTTTGGCTAAAAGTCGAACTTTAGGACACATCAAACCATTTAATTCATGTTCTCAACCTCTGTGATCGAAAACTGTCCTTTTATGTCCTGGTGAGGGAGAAAATGGGAGCACTCAAGACACGACTACATCAAACCGAAAGGGGTATTTTGTTTTTAATCTAGAGTGACCGTGTGCATCGAAACCACACTTGAATGGTGACAGTTAAAGGTATTAATTAAATATATCTAAAGACGATAAAAAAATAACGTATGGAGAAGCAGTTCATATGATTATAATTCTAATGTATTTTACGTTGTACATATATATCATATGTATCTTAAAATGTGACACAGCAATGTTTGCTTCGTAATGCATTTCAATAAAAAAACGTGAACCGCTGATTTTGTAAGTTAAGTTTTTAACGTTGGAAAGAAGGCCGTGATGCACAGGAATAACGAGGTCCGGTAATTCAATGTATGCTGCTTAAAGAGGCAGATTACCGAGTTATAACGGACTAGTCTGATGTGTGCAGAGGTGTGTGTGGCTATTCTGTGGCTGCCTGGTGTCATTTGCATGTAATTTAATCAGGGTAATCACAGTGGACAGCCTCATGTAATGGCACTGCGCCCTGACGCGGCACATCTCATCAGAGGCTGCAGATTCATCATTAAATCTGTCCTGCTGCTTTCATATGGCTGTTGGGATTTGAACTGAAGGAGGTTTTCATACACTCTAAAGCAGCTGTGGACAACAGGTACTGTAATAATCACTCATATTAATTTAAACACATTATTTTTTGACGCTGATTTAAAAACATCTACTGATTATGGAGTGTTAATTTAAATATGAAGTTCTGAGAAATCTATTCTCAGCGCAACATCTTCGACAAATTTTCCACCAAAATACCAACAACTCGCTTTGTGCTGCCTCATTTGAATGATTCTCCCACCTGATTGGGCCTCTCCTCCCACCTATGCATCGTTCATAGTGCACTCTTTGCCTTTCACTTGGTCATTTGCCGTTTAAAAAACTTTATAAAATAAACTACTTTTATTTTGTGATGGAAGAACAGCGCACTCTTGCTGAATTGTATGAAAAAGCAATCCACCACTTGTGAAATCCAAATAAATGGCACATGACATAATGTGGAGGGTATCACCCTGAATGTTGTCAATCCTCTTATCCACTAAATGAATAATCTGGTCATAATTTACTCCACTTGAGTGTAAATTATGTACATTTGCATTTAACTGTTGATTTTCCCACATGTCAACTGTGCTGTGTCACAACACTTTTTAATCCACTAGCATTAAACGTTGTATTGTCTCCGGCTCTTATGTTTGAAGGAGGCCGTTGTGGTGGTGGTGGTGGTGGGGTGCTCAGGCGTGACTCCGTAAAGTGGAATCATCTTTCCTTTGAAAGGACAGATAGTTAGAACTCCTCTTTGAGAGTGATCGTTAAGGATAACCACTAACACCACAGCCTGTGAAGAGACAATTACTTGCAATCACACAGGCCGCCAGTGGAGTGGCATTTTATGCAAGTGTTTGTGTGTGTATGAGTGTGAGCTTGTGGAGGTTTGTTCGCCCCTTCGCTAGGCATCTGGACAGCCCCCGTCTGCCCAGCCAGTCATCTGTCACCATTACAGGACAAAGGCAGCAGCGTCTCAGGGCCATTACTGAGATTGCTAGAGATGATTTGGAGTGTCCTCCTCAGCACCGAGAAAATCATTTCCTCACAAAGAGGCTGCCCCTTGGCTCTGCGGGCCCCTGCCAGCCTACGGGACAAACTACAGAGCCTCCAGGAGTGATGGACATACACAGAGAGGGAGAACGAATCAAAAAACAGACTGAAAATAAAGCTAAAGAGAGCAACAGATAGTGGAATAAGAGCTGAGCAAATGAGAAATCAGAGAGAAAAGGATGAAAAATTAGTGCATCTCTTAATGGGATATTAGGGAAGAAGAAGAAAAATGGATATTAAGTGAATGCTGCCAGGCTGTAATGAGAGAGAAGTAAGTGTGGAATGAAGTTGAATTAGCCAATCTCTAACACACTTCCTTGATTTGGTTCATGCACTGAACTCTGCTCCTTCTCATCTCTCGTTTCCTCCCTTTATCTCTCATCTCGTTCTTCCTCTCTCACTCAGTCTCCTTCTCTCACTCACACACTCACACACAAGCTGCTGGCCAGATATGTAGCTTCATTTACAATCTAGCTGACCTTGGCTGGAATGCGGATGAGTGTTTAAAGATCAGTGTTGTGAAGTGAGTACAGTTTGTGTGTGTCCATGTGTGTGTGTGTGCGCGTGTGTGTGTGTGTGTTTGTGTGTGGACAGCTGGTCACACACACACCTCTGACACACAGAGATCATGATGAATTGTCCTCTCTGCAGGCCCAGATTGTTTTTAAGGTTTAATTCAGTTTCTTCCTGTGCTTGGATGAGCAGCTGTGTGTATGTATGTGTGTGTGTTTGTGTGTGTGTGTGTGTGTATTGATGAGTGTGTTTGCACCTCTGCGTAGGTGTGTCACAGTATGTGTGTGAGATAGAGAAGCAGAGAAGAGAGGGAGAAAGAAAGAACAAACAGGCATTATGGATCTCAGGTCTAATGTACTCCAGCAGGTCAGAGAGAGGGGGCCTCCAGTCGCCATGGAAATGACAAAACCTGATCAATACTCCAGGTTACGACCTCTAAACTGTGACCCCTCCCCCAAATTTCCTTCTCTCCCACCCATTTCTCTCCTCACCCCACCCCACCCCACCCATCCATCCATCCATCCATCCATCCATCCATCCATCCATCCATCTATCTATCTATCTATCTATCTATCTATCTATCTATCTATCGTTCACTAAATTTATATATATTTATATTTAGGACAGGGTAGTCCACTAAATTAAGACAAGACAAAACCAATAAAACCCAATAAATTCTTTAAAACTCTGGTGAAATGATGAATCATGGTAAGCTAAAAATGAAGCTTTGTGATCTACTTTGAACTAGCAGAGAGGTATTGAGGTTCCTGGAACAGTTGTTCCCAAAATGGGTGCCACAGCATCCTGGGGTGCCTTGAGCATAGGCCAAGGGTGGAGATTTGTTCATCTCTACATTTTAGCACATCGAGAAATGAGGCAACATTTACAACACTTCATTCTTATATTTGAGTTAATTTAGTAAAACTATATTTACAATGTTACACAGTTAACTATTTACATATTTAAATGTTTAAATATTTTCATCAGCAACTTTAAAACAGTTACAATAATCTGAGTCTATCTCACCTTTACCTCAGACTAAGTCCGCTTAGCTTCTGATTGGTTAGTTTAGTCACATGCGAGTTAAGAACAAGGAAGAGTTGATGTTGTGAAGCTGATGAAGTGTGGAGAACAGTAAAGTGCAGTGTTTAATTTGTCCATTCTGGCCTACTGTAGAAACATGGCAGTGCAACATGGCGGCCTCCGTGGAAGGGGACCCGCTCCCTATGTAGATAAAAACGGCTTATTCTAAGCTAACAAACACGCAACGATTATTTATTTTCAGGTGATTATACACTAATGAAAACATGCTTATAAATATTATATTTCATTTCTGCCAGTAGCTCCTCCTAAATTTTACATACTGGATGTTTAATTTTTATACATTCTTTATCTTAAGTTTAATATTTATCTGCAAATCTGCACAGCGCCATTGCCTAAAACCGCTGACTTCTTTTTTTCCCCCTGAGTGCCTTTCACCTAATATTGATGTTAGTTCAAATAGGTCACATATTTTACATCAATACCTTTTGATGTGCTTGTTAAAATAAATTCTCGCAACAGATTTCCATGGTGACATTTTTAGCTGAAAAGGTTGCATGTGTCGGCATGTTGCCTCTAGAATGATGCATGAAACAAGGTATATTCACACATTATGTTTCTATATTTAATATCAGCACATTTGCTTGCAAGGATTATAAAAAAATCTTCTTATTTCCATTGATGGCTTTGAGACATGCAGATCTTTAAGCTTTTGGGGAAAATGTCCAGTAAGCAGAGCAAAACAACCAAACAGAGAGGAGGTAATGAATGATAAAAGTGGAAATACAAAAGTGAAGAAAAACTGATTAACTGTCAGATACTTCTTGGCTTTGCTGAGTGTATTCATCAATACAGAGACAGCACCCCTTTCTGTCTGTGAGGGCAGGAAAAGTGGAAAATGTTGGACATCTTCCATCTGCAAACCACAGACCAAAGCCTCCATTTGAAGTTATCAATATCAATCTATCTTGGCCTTCCTTCAAACTGAATAAAAGGTTTGGGTTCTCTTTTTCAGTGCTACACAATAAACTGATACCATCTGGCACAAAAATTAGGACAAAGTGAGGAAGAAGAGAATCCTCTGAAAACACGCATTCACTATAGTATCATTTCTGACATAATCTCATTCTGTGGCTGTCAAAGAACGCATTTGTTACCCAAACAGGTGGGGCAGAAGAAAATGTGTCTTTGAACTTTTATAATGTATGTGTTCATCTGTCTGTTAAACTGCTATAGCCTACTGTGGATGTCAGAAGATACAACAGGAACATTTTATGATCTATTTATACTTTAAGTGAGTATAATGTAGTTTCAGTCATTTTCAAGAGGACAGGACATCACTCACCTTTACATTAATTAATTTTAAGCAAGGTTGTAGAGTTCTAGCAATGGACAATTAAAAATACATAGATTAATATATAAATAAATAAACAAAAGGTAATAAAAACCATCAATAAAAAGAATAAATGATATACAATAATATGTATATTATATTAATATTGTAAAAAGGCCATACAGAAAAAGTAACTTATAACAGTAGTTTTAACAGTAATGGTATAATAGCCATTATTAACCATTTTTCAACACAGGATTGATGTTTGAAATCCAATAGACAACCCCGAACTTTCAGTCTATTTCAATGAGGCAATAAGCAGGCAGAATATTTTGTACATTCAGCACAGGTCCATGTTAAAAAAATGAACAGAAGCCAGCAGTGGACAGTAATGAGTAGAAGGTGGTTGGGGGTGGTGGGGGTCTTATACTGAGTGACTTTAAACCCGTTAAACCCTCCACAGATTGCGCTAGTGTTTTGACAATGGCCAGTAAACTATCTAAATTGCAGTGTTTTAGCACCTGTCTTTCTGTGCTGAGCTGGGTAGCGAGGCGTGAGGCTGTCAGCCTTGTCAAACGGCCTTTCTTTCTTTCTTTTCTCTCCCCCTGCACGGCTGCTATCATTATCACCGGCCTTTCAGACACCAAACTTTGTCCCTTTATCTCCGATTGTGCCTCTCCTTCACTATCCTGCTAAAATTACCCTTTCATTTTGTTGTGCCATAAAATTACAGCCTGGTGAAGATTGGCAGTGTTTTTCTGCAGAGGGTGGGGGGCAAATCAATGTTTTTGTTGTGTGTGTGTGTGAGTGTGTGTGTGTGTGTGTGTGTGTGTGTGTGTGTGTGTGTGTGTGTGTGTGTGAGTGTATGGGTGTGTTCAGAATGTCAGAATGTAGTGATGTGTGATCGATGTACCATTGTTCGTGTGTGTGTGTATCTGTGTGTGTGTTCATGTCTCAGAGCTATCACAGAGGATAATAGGACTCTTGGTAATGCCAGGCTACAGGGGCAAAGACCCCTGTTTTACTGGACACTTTTAGATTTTTTCAATCAGTAAGAGGAAAATAGCAAACTAGTACTGGAGGTGAGGACCTGCGGTGGGGCAAAAGAGAAAGGGGAGTGCTGCGGTTGATCTCTGCATGAAAGTAATCATATTCATACCAAATCTCAGCAGAGCAGACATGGATTCTCTCAGTTCTATATTAAAATTGAGGCTCTGCTTCTTCTCATGGTAAAGGCTGAGGCTACATCTACATGCTACATTTTCATTTTATGTTTTGCTACGTTTACACCTAGCGTCCATACTAGTCTGGCGTTATCGAGACCATAAAACAGAAAAGTTTGGAAAAGCTGCTGGCCTTGTTTTCCTTTTAAAACGGGCAAAAACGGAGACTTTTGGAAACGATGACGTGACCACCCAAGTTTGCTTCCTGATTGGGTCTTATCAGTCATGACGTGTCCTCTTATTCGTCATGCCCCTATCGTGTAACCCTTTTCTGGAAGAAAACAAACACAAACATGCAAACATTCTTTGAATGTACAAACATTGTGTGACTACAAGTACTGTTTCATGGATGTGGTGATCATTAATGGATTCATTTCGATGCATCAATATTTAACGTTGTGTAGGCTATAAGCATCATTGGCAAATGTGTGTATGTGCTATGATATTGTGGAGTATTTGAGTTTGTACATTGACGGAATGGATGTTATATTGTCGATATTTAGAAAGACACAAAACTACTTTGAAAATACAATGATGGAAAAGAAAGACAAAAACAAAATGCTACAGACAATGTTTTAATAAAAACAAAATCATCTGGGAGGATTTTGTGAAGAGGAGTTATGTTTTTCTGCATCATTATTTTTGTTCCGCTTCCTGTTAACACCGGCATGTGGCATGTGTGGTCAACAGGATGCGTACATCCAGTGTACGTGGCTGGTCATGTGCGTGTTTAGGCGTGTTAGTATGGATGCAGGTTATTTCTGAAATTGTGCTGAAACAGTCGTCTGGACGAGGATCATTTTAGTTTTAATACGACATTTTTAAATGAAAATGCAGTAGTTTATATGTAGCCTGAAATAAAGCAATCTCCAAGAGGCACACACACGCACACACACACACACACACACACACACACACACACGCACACACGCACACACACACACACACACACACACACACACACACACACACACACACTCATCTTTAAATCCTTTGTAGGTGCAGGTGTCCCAACCTGGCCCAAAAGTGTGTAAAAAAGGATAGAGACCACACATAGTTCTTAAATAATGTAAAATGGTATGTATTTAGTTAGGTATGTCTGTGGGCAGGTCAGTAGTGTATGGAATGTGTGTGTGAGTGGTATGGAGTGTGTGGGGAAGGTTGCCCTAAATACAACACCCTACACACACCTTTACACAACTCGAGGCTCATCCTGCCTCCAGACTCGGCATCTCCCACCTCAGACAGCCATGGCAACTAGGAGCAATTCAAGAGGAGTGGAAACAGAGAGACTGTGTGGAAAGGATGTTACCATTAAAGAGTTACAAAGGTGCACAGGAAAGGGCATCTGCCATAAAGTTATCTTTTCCCTACATGTGTCGGATGTCCAGGTTGTAAGGCTGCAAAAACAGAGCCCACTAGTTTGGATTCTGAAGGGAGTTCAGAAAAGTGAGTGGGCTACAGTCAGTAAATGCAACAATTGGCCTCCCAGAGTCAAAGTACACATGAATGTGTCGCAAAGCCAACATTAATACCAGCGCTTCTTTTTCCACCACTGAGTAGTTCAGCTGATTGGAGTTGAACGTCTTAGAAAGTAAACTAACTGAATGATCAATACCTTGTGCGTCAGCTTGAAGAAGTACAGCACCTGCTATGACTTGCATCCACGCGAAGCATGAAAGGACGGTCCAAGCGGGGAGCTCACAGAACTGGAGCAGAACACAACAAAGCTTTGATGTTAGCAAAAGCTTGCTGACATGAGGCTGATACACACAATACATTTTAATTTTGCCTTAAGCAAGTCACTAAAGGGAGCCACGACAGTTGAAAAATGCTGGCAACAACAGCGGTAATAACCAACCAAACCCAAACACCTCATTAGTTCCTTTTTTGTGTGTGGTGGGAACAGGAAACTCATCAATAGCTGAAACTTTGGCACAAACAGGCCGCAGATGACTCTGACCCACAACTTTACCAAGATGTCACAATGCCTTTTACCAAAATATGTAAAAATGCTTTTCCAAACTCACATTTTGCTAAGTTTACTGTGAAATTCCCATCTGCTAGTCGTAGCAAGAATTCAAACTCATATGATCCTCCCAGGTGTTAGAACCCATTCATCCAAATATACAGCACAACTGTCAAGACCGTTAACGACCATATTTGTAAGTCGTCAAAATGTCACTGGTGTCTTACATAACCCAAAAAACATAACTGTATAACAAAAAAGGCCAAATGGTGTTATTAATGCAGATTTTTTTGTTGCTCTTGTTTATAATTGCACGTCCCAGTGCCCTTTTAATAATAATAAGGATTGAACCTTTTAGTTCAGCCAACTCCATACGCTTTTCAACAGATAAGTGAACCAACGAAAGAGCTACATTTTGATGGGGTCCAGAGTTTTTAAAGCGACCACGCAGTAAGGAGTCACCAGGAACTGCCAACACCTCATCCCACCTCATACTGATAGAAATCCCCCTGGCTAGACAACCAAAAACCCAGAGAGAAAATAGCATCCCTTTGCAACTTAAACATTGTATTACATCAGTGGGTACAGTATTAGACAAAAGGCAAGTTAATATACATAGACAACACTATACATACAATATATATATATACATAGATACATCTACACATAAACATACACATTGTATATACGCATACACGCACTCTCACACATAATTTTTTGTTTGATAATACAGAAAAAAACATATTCACATCCCTTCACCATTTCACACTTTTATTTCAATCCAGCCTTCTCCCTGACTCAAAGTATCCCGAACACGTTAAAAGATTTAACTCTGTTTTTAATTCTCATTAATATCCTTTTCAAGAACCCACTGATACATCCAAAAAAATGTAAACATTCAGTGATTAGTCGTTTTCTTTTTATTGCTTTAAATATATGCTTTCTGCATCATGATGATGTTGTTCTGGTCTTGTTCTAAATCACCAACATTATGGGCAACTGAAACAATTGGAGTTATAAACAAAGTTCCACTTTTCAATTTTAATCTAATATAATTCCACTTCCTTACAATACCAAAATAAATGAGAATCTGACTCCTCTTCCTCCTCATAAAATCTACATAAGCCAAGTCGTGCGTATTGGCTGCACAGAGTTGATTATATGTATAAACCCGTCAAAACCCTGTGGCACCCACTTAGAGACCAATACCTGACCCTGCATGAAGCACCCATAGGCAGCACTTTTAGCTTAATCGCTACACCGCACCTGGTCAAACAGCTCACTCAAAGAAGCAACGGCTCGCTGCTCACTGATCATCTCCTGCTGCGAGACAGAAAGAGAGTCAGGTAAATGCAAATCACATTCTTCCTTCTGAATTTAAGAATCAGAATCACCTGGTTCCTTTAAAAGTAAAGGGGTTGACATAGCAGATGGAGAACCATAAGCCCTGACACAATTGCAAGCCAAATCGTTTCCCAGAATCACATCCACCCCATCTATAGGTAAAGCAGGGCAAACACAGATGTGGACATCACCATCCACAAGGTCGCAAGACAGATGGGCTTTATGCATAGGGACACACAGAGTGGTGAAACCCATTCCCCATACCAGCACACAGTCACCAGTATCAGCGTCCTGAGAAAAGGGCAGCACAAAAGCTAGAATAAAAGAATCCTTTGCTCCTGATTTTCACAGGCATTTTTTACATCACGACCACTGAGGGACACAAACCCATCCAAGACAAAAGCTTCAAAACCAGAATATTTCTTAGTTTCAGGTTGAATTGTATGAAGCGCCTTCTCAAAGACATCTAAAGCTTTCTAAAGAGATGGTGGTTTAACATTTTACCAGGTGTGTGTTTAACCTTACTTTTCAGTACAGGATCCTTTGCTTTTGAATATCTCCTACCTTTGCAATAATTACACACTTGACCTGAACCCGGGCCATATTATCATTTATGTATACGGGTGTAATCACACTCTCACCTTGACCTTGTAGAAGAACACCTGTGGTTGGAACATTGTCAACAGAGCCCAGTATCCCAAGGATGCATTATGCATTACGTCCATATTGGAGGATTCTGCAGCTCACCATTTACCAACTACATTTCTCTAACATTAACTGTTTTACTTGCCTAATCCAAACCATGCCTTAACCATAGTTTATTTGACATAACCATGATCCCTAACCTTATACTGTAGGTGCCATGGACAGATATAGTAGAAAGCGAGAATTTTTAAAACAGCATTGAGATGTTTTGGAATTTTGCAGATATCGGCCATAGAAATTTACGGCCGATGTCTCCAAAACTCGGCAACTCACACCAAAGCTATCTAGATGGATAAATAGCACTATAGGTAAGCGGTAATGTGTAATTTTGTTGCTCCTGCAACTCACTATATCCAACCTGAACCTACGTGAATCAACAGGTCATTTGAAAGAATTTTACCAACTCATACAACATATTGGATGAAATAAATGCTTATTTTTAATTATTTGTAACTGAATACGTCAGATGAGAGATGCACAATGGTGTCTTAGAAATGGTGTCTTAGACCTGCACAATGAAGAAAGTAAAGACAAGTGTTGTGAACATCAGCTCATTCCTGGACAGTCGCTTGTTCCTGTCTCTTTTTGCTATCAAGAGTCTTTGAGAGGCAGAGACAGCGTCTGTTGTTATCAGGGCAAAAAAGCCTGCTTCCTTGGATAACTCTTTGTCTGGTCAATTAATAACCAGCATCGACATTAGCATGTTTGCACATGGAGCTGGAGAATAAGGGCATGCATTTCCGCCGCCGCCATTTCGTTATCTCTCTTTTTAGTTGACATTTTGCTCCACTGATACTCTGATGCTCACTCGTTTGCTGGAGAGTAGAAACAAACATGGAGTCCAGTTTGCACACAATCTGAAAGCTATCCATCTAACTGGGTAAACAATGTTTCCTTTGTAGATTTTGGTCTTGTAATGTATTCTAGGCATGGGTATAATACATGGGACACTCTTGTAGTCTACAGGTAAGGATGCTACTACTCTCCCTTCTTGACTATTATTAGCAGTACAAAACTATACATCTAAAGTTGTTAAAAAGGTGTTATGATGTAAATATACAGCAAGTCAGTGGGCCTCATGCAAGACCCACTCACATTTGTAGGAATGAAACTTTCCAACAAACTGAGGGGAACAGGTAGCCTTATAGAGTAATTTGAGGGGGGTGGATTATGCTAATGATCACACCTGATGTATCTACTCATGAACAGGTAGCATTCATCAAGGTTGAAACAAGAGATTTAAGACAGGTTTGCAGTGAAGAGAGTTTGGTGAATCCAACAGTGAACGCTACTATCAGCAAACCTCAGAAACAAGTAAGGAAGATTAATGGTAAGAATACAAAAATGTGGATTAGGCGAAATGCTAGAAAATGCTATTTCTTTATATTTAGTTCAATCATAGTCTGAAAACGTGCTTGGTATGAGAATCATTGGCACAAGCTTTGAGACAATTCTGATTGTCTTTATTTGTCTTTTGTTAATTTTTTCCTTTCTATGATTACAGAATCTACAATGTGGTTGCAGAGACTCCCTCCAGTGTATTTATTGAGCCAATCCACCTCCTGACTCATAACTCACAGCCAACACTTGATATGAGTAACATCAACATCCATGAAGCCGATTGAGTTCTGGTACTGCAGTAAATATACTTAATAATAAATCTTTTGATATCTACTGCTATCCTCTTTTCGCTGAAAGCTTTCTGGATCCATACCAACACCTTTTCTCCGACGTATAAGGAAGGAGGGTGACCTTCATGGCTTTTGAATAACATAAAGCTACCAAGACCTCTTCACCCGAGGTGCGCGCTCTTTGTCGCAGCCTGGCCTCTCGAAGTATCTGGTATTATATCAAAAGAATGGCAAGAGAATGTGAAAGGCATTTACTTGCAGAGAGGTGAGGGAAGAGGCAGAGTGAGAGGCAAGCTGCAAGGTGCCATCAGTGCAGAGAAATGGGAGTGAAAAGGATGAAAACCTATAAATGAAAATCAATACGAGAAGGCAGGAAGGCATAAGAACTGGGGGGAAGGTAATAGAATAGACTAAAGATAAATAATGAGGACAGGAGGAAGGGGAAAGAAATGAGAAGGGCGAGCAGAAAGAATGAGACAAAGAAAAATGATGGCAGAATACAATCAGAGGAATATATTTGTTATTGTGTGGCTGTCCTTCCTATCAATAGACTCAAGTCAGAAGACGGACAAATTTGCCCTCAACAGCTTTGATGAGTGAAAAATGCTCAAGTCTCCTCTATTCTTTTCTGTTTCTAAAGGACTCCCTGATTGAACATTTTCTTGTGTAACATTGAACTTAAAGCTGCAACCAGTACCTCGTCATTTAAACACTGGCGCTCATTGACGACTTTATGTTGACTCATGCAACTGATTGAATTCAATGATTTCACTCTCACATTGATTTACTTGTTGGTATGAGGATTTACAAGATACGCAGTCCTGGAAGTAACATTTGATAATTAACACTGCTTCTAGGCATACCTTACCACCCTGTGTTCTCGCTTGTATGGGATGTGAATGTTTGAAGAAAACAGAGGAGGATAAGAGGTTGTTCAAGTTACTCTCTTCAACTTCACGAGTTTAAATTTAGTTAGGAATAATGGTCAATGATGGTCAGAATATGCTTGAAATAAACAAGTTCAAATTAAGTGTCGTCACACCTTTGTCACACGTGCTTCCCCTCTTTTCCTGTCATGTCTCTACTCTCATATTATCTAAAAAGTAAGTAATCTATCTGATTATCTCCATGTCAAGCAAGACAACATTGATGCTCAATTCAAACTTTTTATTTTTCTCCACATACATGTGACTACAATAAAACATTTCTAAACCAAGATACAGCTTCAAATATGTTTGCCCTGTTGCCCTGAATTCAATTATTTGTTTATTATTAGACAGTACCGATGTGTCTTTACCAGTCACTCCCGTCCAGCACTAAGGGACCATTTCATTTCCCTATTTATAACTTTATGTTGGTCTTTGAAAGGACTGGTTTCCCACTTTGTTTTAGAAATGTATCTGTTTTCAACACTTTATTATATCCAATTGTCTGTTCAGTCTCTTCATTTATTACACCAGCGCTGGCATTTGCACAGTATATCAGTTGTAAAATCTATTCAAGTGTGTATCTATTTGTATGAATGTTTGCTTGTGCACAGTGTGCATTTGTGTAAAATAAGCTATTTAATTGTATTTGGAAACAGAGATGATGGGTGCGAGCGTCCAGGCTATTGATATGTTTCTGTGCCTGTGAGAATGCAGCATCCCATCATACCCTGAGATATTTCAACACAACCATCGATCAGCTTCAGCAACACCCAGATCAGATGATACCGGGCTGGGTTACAGGAAGCATGCGTATGTGAGTGTGTGTTTGGGCCAAGGACAAAGATGGCTGCAAGGAATGAAGAAAGCATCACCTTATTTCTTACTCGGAGTGTAGGAGGATGAAGAAACTGATCCCTATGTTAAATTAATGATGAAACAAACTGATGAAAGATGATGATGATGATGTGTTTGTGTGTAGGCCTGTGAGGTATCTTTGGCCAACACTAAACCTCACCCTCAATCATGAATGAGAGCAGATACTCCACCATCACACTGTGCAACTCTCTGGATGCAGGCCAAGCAGGAAAGGGAGCAATTACAGACACACACACACACACTGATCGCACAGCACCAAAAGCACAGAGCAGTGAGGCCAGTTCCATCTGTGATTCTTCAAAGAGTTTGGCTGATATTGATTTGGTGCCAAGGTTAGCAGCTCATTCAGGCAGAGTGGAGCTTTCAGGAGCAGCTGGAAGGAGCTGAGACCACAGCCGTAGACGGAGGCTGAGACCTTGAGCTGAAACACACGGCAGCAATCCTCTGTAGGGGCAAACAATGTCTCCAAGCACACCAACACAATCACAATGCGGACAAAGACAAATAAACACACTGACACACACACACACACACACACACACATACATGCATACATACATGCACTCTCCCCCTCTCACAGTCATGAGCGTGCTGCATTGAATGTGGAGTGGGAAAGAGGGCAAAAGAGTGTGAGAGAGGGAAGAGGTGTTGTGTGTGTGTTTGTTGTGGAGAGACAGAGGATTAGTTGTGTTTTTGAGAAAGTGATTGAGCCTCTTCAATTCAACTCTCGTCCATGGCCAGAGGACCTCTGGGCTAACGCTGTGTGTACTGTGTTGTGCAACATTTGTCTGTGTGCTCAGTGGACGTGTGTGTGTGTGTGTGTGCACGCGCACATTTGCTTTGTATAGGCCTTGTTTTTTTTCCACTGCACTAATTCAACATGCTAATCCAGCTCTGCTAACAGGACATTGGGCATTTTTGCGTATGTGGGTTGAACTGCTGACATGCACGTATTTGATACCTCCAATAACTCGCTCATTATAAGAGCAGGAGACCTTTTCCCTTCTGACCAACCATTCAGAAAACAAATGGAGACACAGGAAAGTGCTGTGCTAAAATATAGAAAACGCCTGCTATCATCAGGACCAGACACAACACTCTGCAAGAGCAAAAAAAATGGACCTGCAATTCTCTTGCAATTCAGATGTTACAAAGTAACAGTCAATATGAAGAGTTTTGTCCAAAACAAACTATTTGAAGGTCCTAGTAAGCAGAGTATCAAGATCCATGTTACTTGTTATCATTTAACACATATATGCATTTCAGAATATGTTAGTAATTACCAGAGGTGTTTTGCTATTTGTTTAAGTACCAGAGATGCAATCAACACACCTTAAATGTCCACATGACCATTCCATTTGTTTTTATTGGCTCGCTAGCATGACGTACCCTTTAGAGATGTTTGGATCTTCAAGTGCTTAAAATGTTTTATATGAATAACTGCAAATATTCTATTTCCTCAGTTGGAAAAACATAACGAAATATATTACCCAAAACAGACCAAGTTGATGTGA
This sequence comes from Coreoperca whiteheadi, assembly GCA_011952105.1. Classification (NCBI taxonomy): domain Eukaryota; kingdom Metazoa; phylum Chordata; class Actinopteri; order Centrarchiformes; family Sinipercidae; genus Coreoperca; species Coreoperca whiteheadi. The sequence goes on from CM022485.1 coordinate 23,957,911, forward strand.
TTTCCACCTTCAGTGCTAGAGGCAAAGCCTTCTAGTTGATTACCAAAAATTATTTCGTTAAAGATGTCCTGCTCCTGCCTTTGTGGCTTTCACCATTTCTTCTTTCAGTACCCAGAAGGCCATGGGCCAAGGAAGTAAAAAAAAGAGTTTCTTTAGTCATCAGTCATCTTTTTTTTCTTTTTCTTCTACCGCTTGTTCCCGTTTTAGGGGTCGCGGGTGACTGGAGCCTATCCCCTTAGGCGGGGTACACCCTGGACAGTGGCCAACTCGTCGCAGGGCTGACACATAGACAGACAACCATTCACTCTCACATTCATCCACTAGGGGCAATTTAGAGTTACCAATTATCCTAAGCATGCATGTCTTTGGACGGTGGGAGGAAGCCGGAGAACCCGGAGAGAACCCACGGTTACACAGGGAGGACATGCAGACTCCACCCAGAGAGATCGTGCGACGTTGGTCTGGTCCGGGATTCGAACCCACGATCTCCTTATTGGAAGGCAGGAGCTCAAACCGCTAATCCCGCTAAAATGGAATTAATTAATTCTTTATTATAAATGAACACACTTACTTGCTTCTACTGTACGCTATTCAAGTAGTGGGTAAGAGTTGAAGTATTTTGATTTAGATCAAGTTTTAGATAATCTTAATATTTTTTATCATAAAAAACTAAATAAGAGGATTGTGAAGACTTTGAGGATATGTAAGGTCTCTGGGTGCTTTAACGTGATCAATTCAAGTAAACAATCATTTTTCTGTATAGTGATACAAGCTATACTCTTGTAATATCTATAGAGAACCTGTTTTCTAGGAGTCTTTCATGTAATTCCCTGTAGATGCTCCCTTCACACATTTATCTTGCAACTATCCCCCATTAGGACTGCAGTTAAGTCTAATCTCACAGACTAGAAGAAGGCGATTAAAACTCAAAACTCTACCGAGTACCAAGCCATTACTTATAACTTCCAACGGCTGAATAGAAAGAACATTTTCTATGTATCTACTTATTTTATCGTCTTAGAAAAAGCACAAAGGGCGACAGTAGCTCAGCAAGGATAAAGTAAAAAGTGTGACATTTATAATGAAACAGATTAGGTAAATAACACAACTCATTTAAGAAAAATGTGTCATATTGCAGTCAGTGGTGAGAAAAAAGTTCCTCCGTTTTTATGCTGGCTCCTGAAAAGTTTACTTTAACAGTTACAAGGTTTTCATATGACAGCAGCAACACACTCACATGCATGTGCGTCTGCACGCGCTCACGCCCACGCACTTGACCGCCTCCGCCATCGTCATTCAGACTAATCCCCTCACAGACCCCTCGTGTTGCTCTTTGAACGGAGTACAAAGCGTGTTCTGGGTTTAAAACAGCAGCACAAAGACACAAATAAAAATCCTGCTGAGACTTTTGACCTTTCGGCTGGGATTACAGTTTTCAAACAGCGTTCAAGGAATTCAGCTTTCGCATCCACACAGCTTTTCAAACAGCCTCCCTGCTCCCTTCATCTCTGCTTGCTCGCCAACTTAATGGCCGTCATTTTAGTTAAATACCATGCCGTAGTGAATGTGCTCTGTATTAGTGTTTCATTGGGCTTGGTGCTTCAGGCTGATGAGGAATACATTAGGTGAAATCATACAGTTACTGCAGTCATTTATCTACTTTAGAGCTGTTTACTGTACGTGTCCCACTTAGGTTTTGTTCTTATTGTCTTTTTGTCAGTTTACTAAATATAGTAATGCATTTCATTTCTCAAAATTTTCGTTTTGTAGTCATTTCATCTTGCGAAGGGCTCATTGCATGGATAAAACAGTCTCAATCAAATAATGTAAAATGCAGGTCTCCTTCAAAAATGATCCAAGGCACACTGTACGATTTGTGCAGAGTTAAATTACCTTTATTTTCCATGTATAAAAAAAGACCAACACGACACCGACACAGGTCTTCTTCAGGGTCATTTCATTTTGTGGTATTTGAGTGCAGAAACGTCATGTTTCTACTCTTGTTCCTTTTTGGACACTTCTAGCTTTGTGAATAAGTCCCTCAAAACCCACTACAGCAAGGCCCCGCACACTGAAAAAATAGGTGGTAATAATAGTTTATGTAGCTATTTATAATACTCGAGGACATTTTCAGGCGATGTATCTTTTTAGTTTCAAGCAAGATTTTACAGTTATGGAAAATGTGTTTGTTACATTTAAACTGAAACATTTCCCTGTAGGTATTCACCAAATCATTCTCGGAAAATTATCTTTGAAACAGCTTCGGGCTTTGTCTTTTGATTACATCACAGACTGGAGCTCTGTTTTTTCTGGTTTCCGGCTTTAGGAGACAGTTTTTCATGTGCGCGAATATTGATTATATTGTCGAGCATACAAGGAATAACATATGTGAATTCTGTTTCAGGCAGGATCTTTTGCTTTAACAGGTAGCCTATTTGCCTACGAGCGGTTTTCTGAGCTGTTCTCCGTGTATCCCTTGGCTCAGGGAAAGTCAGCATGCGTTTATGCGTAACCAACAAGCATGCACATCAGAAAACTTACTCACACACACTCAAATTACATTATTTGCAGTCTGAGGTGAGTCCTAAATGTCATCACTTATGAAAGCAACTTTAAAACAAAACATACTATATTTAAAAAAAAGATCAGAAACAAAGCTGGGAAGGGACCATCCCATGAAGGTACACAGAGTAACGTGTGCGTTTGTGTGTATAGCAACACGAGTCATTGTCTGCTGATTCTACTCCAACCTACGCTCTCCCTCTCTTTCCTTTTCCCTTACAGCCCATCCCCCCCCCAAACACACCGACACACACATTTTCTTCTCACTCCTGCTTGGCCGTTGACACCTCTGCGAATCAATATGTGCAATTCTGGTGAAATACTGCATCACCATGGCAACCGGGCCTCTTGTCCTGTGGAGAGGAGAGCTGCAAACCGTGCAGTCTGGTATCTGTCCCACCCCTCTCCCTCATCGTTTTATGAGTTTTGTGTAATGTTTTGCTACTAGGTAATGGTGTACCATTGCTGTGTTGTTGTTGCTGTCATTTAAATTCTGTTATTTGGTTCAGTCTTTAAATGTTTCTCTCATCCCTTGGGTTTGTAGTATAACCAGTTTAGCACCTTTTCAACTTTTTCATGTTTTTCCCAATATTTTAATAGTGCATATAAACTCAAGGAAAACTTAACCAAAACTATTGTTGGTCTCTGTGTGTTTATCTCTACGTTCTCTTGTTTTCTCCTTAGTCTGCATGGGGTGTCATGCTCAAGGTCTCCTCACACTGCGGAACGACTTCTCTTATGGTCACAAAAGACTTTCCAAGCGTTTGGAATCCAATGATTACATTCTCCTTTGCAAACACATCTTGTGTGTGATTTACCATAATAACAAAGATGTTTGTGTTCTCCAGGACAAATATGCAACTCTGCGTCATGACACAGCGACCAGTAGAGAGCAGGGCAGGACAGGAGAGGAGAGGTGAGGGCGACCCAGTGACAAGCAACATTGATCAAGACATTAAACACAAAACACTGCAGCAGCATGGTGTGATCCTTTTGATTGTTCAGCAATCCCGAAACTGTGGACATACACATTCTTGCCATTTCTTGTGAAATTAAGCGACACCCTGGTATATTCACTGTAAACGGAACTTAATTACAATGAGAACATCCCTCTCCTGCAACCCCACAATCCTGCAGATTTCCCACTAACTCCAAAGCATTTGGCACCAAATGTAAAGTGTGGTGTAGGGTCCAGTAGAATAGCAAAACATGGGGCCTCTTGTTCCCCAGATCAAATTGTAACCCCAAAGGCTACATAGCTGTTATCTTCGGCTCTAGATTAAGCTTTAAATTACATCTCAAGATTGACTAATGAATGAATTCTTTCCTCCCTTATAATTATTCCCACTGAACTGTTGTAAGGCAGAGAGATGCCAAAAAGCTAATTCATGTTTCATCTAAAGCAGGCCACAACATTGTGATGCACTGTTTACTGGCCTGTCCAAACAGTGTGTTTAGAAGCTACAAGTCATTCAAATTCTGCAGCAAAATTACTGAACATTTTAAATTGGACCAGTTTACTTTGCAAATGCATTTTTTAATGTTCCATCATGGTCATCATGTTCAGAACTACAGTCGGAAGATTACAAAAGCAGTTTTTCCTCCCTTAAACCATGGTGTGAGAGTGTGTGTTAGTGTGTGTGTGAGGCTAATGAAGCAGGCTGACAGGAGTGGGGGATCTATACCTTTCCAGTGTCCAGACTCTCGCTCTCTTCCCAGGAGGCGAGCTGCCTGACAAACGCTGGGACCCTAAAGACTAAAGACAGGGAGACCTGTCATGCCATGATACTGTAGGCTGTCTGTCAGGAGAAGGTGATGATGATTTTTTAGTATTTATCATGTAAACATTGTGTTGGTTTGTGGTGTTTCTATTATTCACAACACTATGCCATATTCCAATACAGATTCTCAATAAATGTGTTGTTTCAGAACCAAGCATCTTGTTATGTGTCTTCTTTTTCTCTACTTTCTCTCTGTCACTTGTTTTTGCCACAACCCTCACCTACGAGAAGTGCCTAAGTAGGTGCGTGCGTGTGTGTGTGTGTGTGTGTGTGTGTGTGCGCATCTCCCCAATGCAGCTTCAAGGCTGAGGCCGCTACGCTCCAGAGATCTGATGGACACCAGCCATCAAAGGCAGAAAGACGTGTGACAGATATGCAGCTAAAAATACACTCATCTCTCTCTCTCACCATCCTTCTATTTCTTCATCCCTCCTTTCCTTGTCCGCCTCCTGCCTGAATTTTATTTTCTACTGCAAAATTGCCACAAGTACCATCTATTTTTAAATTATTTACAAAAACTCCTTTATTTTCCAATACAAGGTCAGTTAAGTCTCAGAAAAGATGTCTGATTAAAGCCGTCACAATATGGCACATACATAAAGGGATTATGATAACATGCACCCATAAAAGAACAAGCTATATTTCTACTGGGGTTGTTCCATTTTTATAAGGATTATGTGACGAAAAAAATTCAAATGCAGTTTGCATTGCCCCCTGTTTGAACCAGCTACCTGTAGCTGTTGTTGTCACATAGCCGGAGGAAAACGGCTTTATGGAAAAGAAAAATCAATCGCGAATTCATGAAGGACATTCAGTGACATTCACATTCAACACTCTAAAGGAAGGATTAAAACATTCAACAGTGGCTCTTAAGGCCTTAGGAGAGCAGGCACAGACGGGAGAAAATAAAAAGCAACAACAGTTCGATTAGCTGTAGAATAAGGATGTGTAAGGACTGTGTTACCTAAAACTTTTAACACATTAATAGGAAACTTTATAAAACATTTTTAAATATCTGAAGATGCTGCACAGGAAACGCAGAGGTTACAAGGTCTACTATTAAAAAAGTTTTTAGTCACGTGTCATCATCCTCAGTCGACACTTACAAACTGGAATTACTCAATGGATCATCAAAAGGAAATCAGTGGCAGCACTGTGGAGAAAATCAATGACAAAATCATCAAGGACACACACGGACTATCACATTCAACGCTGTGAAAGGAGCCTAAAGAGAAAAACAACCAAACATAGGTGATTATCCTGCACTCTTCAAAGTATGAGACCTGCTACATAATGATCAATACTTTCTCATCTTTTTGTTGTAATGCAGGATGCATAACATCTTGTAGCACTTGATTCAGGAAGTGCCCATCTCAGCATATGTTACCTCATTAATGAGTTGGAGACAGGAAATATTGAAGTGTAGACAGGGGTGGGGCTTCATATAAAGAAAAAAACAGACAGCTCATAGATTCACATTCAAATTAAACGTACAATGATCCAAATATAAAAAACCTCGCCATCAAAACTGAAAACACAGGATCGGAACCTACTCTTCCTCAGAAATTATCAGGTCTTTTAACACTAGACAAACACTAAATAGAAAGTTGGTAGTGTTGTCATTTCTGTTGCTGTTAAAGGTTTGTAAACATAGACATATTTTCAATAATTAACATTTGAGGAGCAGGAAAAAAATGCTTATTTACAACTGTAAATCAAACACCTTAATTATATATATGTACTGTATATGTCTAAATGTATGTAACTGAAAATAACTGATTGGTCCTTTAAGTAATTCTAGAACATCATTGAAACTAAAGCTATATCACGTGTATGATGTTATGTGTCTTAGGGCTTTAGAAAATGTTATTGAAAAAAAGTCTGGAAATGTATCAGTGTTTATTTAAATATATAAAAATAGTTTTTCAATTTTAAAATACTATCTGTAGTGTAACCACTGAAAAGCTGAACCCTACTGTTTTAATTTGTGATTGTAATGAGAGGGATTCAGGTGAATAATAATCCGTTTTCTTTTGCATTTTCTCCGCATTTATTTTCTCCACCCTATCACTATTTCAACTCTCTGAGCTGTATTCTTAGCAGAAAACCTTGCTCACTGTAAAAAGGAGCAAACAGTGACCGACAGCATGAACAGCAGGTTGGAGTAGCTGTTCTTTAAATTATACAAAATAATCCTTTTGTCACCATCTACACATCAACTAATAGCCCAGTCCAATGCCATGTGTATTTGCTCAACACTGCAAAATTTGGTTCCAATATCAAGTAATACTAGGGCCAGCATCACAGATATCAATCAAGATATCATGAGATACTTTATTATTAAAAGCTGCTAATGTAACATCGTGTTTATGAGTTTAAACTCATCATTAATAGGCTTCTGAATACATTTTCATTACCACTAAAACATTAGGCATTTCTTGACAGATTTCAAAAGTAAATACATGGTAAATGTTTATTGTGTGAATACTTTGAACGAGATGATCACTGCACACATGCACACGTCAAGCAGAAGAGAAGCAGAGAATGCAGCACTAAGAAAAGTGATCTTTTAAATATATATCTACGGTCCTACTGATCCTATTGACGCTAGTATCAATACTCAAAACAAGTCGATCAGTAGTATTGATATGTTAGGTATTGATCCGCCCATCCCTTCTGCTTTGTTTCACAACACACACCTAAATGAGTTTGTAACGTCAATGATATACTCAGGTGTAAAATCAACATATCCATTAACGATGCCAAGTTTGGGTTTTCTTGCATTGCCAGGAGGCAGGTGGACAGTATTCCTACCTGACATTAAGATTTTATGACTTTCCAACTCAAACTCGACATACGGGACTCCGATGGTGCAGCAGACCTGCAGTTTGAAGCTCAAAACTGAGTGCAGCAACGATACTCCAGGTTATGCAGCGTAACAGCACAGCAGGTCTGGTATATCCAGCACACACTTGTACATTTTACACATGCCCATTGCTCTAATTGCCTGGCCATGGACTGGCGAGCAAAGCTACTGTAAGTGAATTGGGTGTCTTCAGTCTTCCCCAATCACTTAGAGTCCGTGCATCAGCGCATGTCATCCATCATGTGGACCAGAACAAGCCCCAGACAAATGGTGCATCAGCATTCTGCGGGGGCTTCAACGCTGCGATCGCTGGTGACCGAGGCTAGTGGTCGAGGTTAGCGTCCCTTTGACCATCCAGAAGAGGGATGACCCTGCGGTTGTATCACAGTTGATATCAGACACCTAAACTGATCTCTGGCAGTGCTCTTAATTCGGAGGCTTTAATTTTGCTTAGTGTCAAAACTGTAAAACTGTACCATCATCTCAGGATGGACAGGGTCTTGTCGTGACAAGCCCAAGAATTCAGAGACGCATGGAAAGAAGAAATGTGGTAAGATAGAATTACAGTAGCGGGGGAATGTGCAACGATCCCTGCGTGTGTGTGTGTGTGTGTGTGGACATGTCACCTGTGTGCACTCTGTCACAGTATCTGCTGTGTGATGCAGGAACTTGGAGAGGTGTTGCTAGGACAGGGTCAGCCTGGTAACCTTGGTAACATGTCACTATAGGACAGTTGAGCTTATTACTAAATGCTTGACCCGCACCTCGGCCCCCTCTCAGAGTGAAGGAGTCATCTTCTGATGGCCTAACCTAATCCGTAGATGGAGGGACTGTTTAATGGATTACTACACCCCCCTCCCCCCGCTGAGTGATTGATAAGTGGCTAGTATGTTACTAATATTGAATGATACTTTGACTTGGTGAGAATAGTTTTTTTGCACCACATGAGGAAATGTCTTTTAGCACATTGAAATGCAGTGTTCAGTTCAGCTGTGTGTGGGTGGGCCAGCTGCTGACATTTTAGATCAATTATTTTATTTATTTATATACAGTAAAGTGTGTATATATATATATATATATATCTTTAAAACTGAATCCAGTAACTGTGCATTTTGCAGCCCCACCCCCAAACCATGTGTAAATCCACCCCCTGCTTTCCTGGAGTCAATATGGGCACAACCTTGGCTAAAATCAAAACAGAGCCTCTAAAGCCAACTGATCTAAAGTGAATAAGTACACATTAAAATCCAGACCTCACATGTTGCCTGTTACCATTTGCCTCTGCCTCCGCTTTAAATGTGAAGGTGTAATCAGGTAAAAACATAATAACTTGTGCTTTCCATAGTAGTTGTGAAAGAGCAGCCTCAGTCTGTGTGTGTTCATGTCCTTCTGAGCATGTGTGTCATGACATAGGTGGTGATATTTGTGAAACTGGGTGACAACAATGTCACCTAGAGGAACCTAAAGAGTCACAGCTCCTCTTGTGCATTGACACTGTGCTGCAAAAATAAACCTGACACATGCAGCCTTCACTGGGGTACTTGCCCAGAACTGTGCTGTTTTTTTCCATCAACACACTGTAACACATGACAACCAATCGCATATTACACGAGGATACGTAACATTCACCTGAATCCCCTCCTTATAACTGCACTGGTTCCACAGTCCAACTGCTGAACTATTCAGGACACCAAACACAAGCAGTTTAGGGGTTAAGCCATATTATCAGCAGGCCACATAGACAAACTTGAGGCAAGCAAGATGGATGCCCCACACAGTCAGACAGAATATTCCCCTGAGCAAAGCTATCGACAGGACAAACATCAAGGAGTCCCCCTCGTCTGTGCCTCTCTCTCCCCAGTATGTCAAAGCACACCTACTTGACCTCGAGACTCCAGATCTTCTCCCCACGCCAGTGGTCACATGAAACATTCAGAGGCTACAGGTGCTGCGACATGAGACGACACGCATCCAGACACACACACACATATAGGACATACATGTGCACGGACATGTGTGCTCAGGGACTCGCACACAGAAACAGACTACAGATGGGTCCGGGGGTCGCCTGATTATTTGGAATGCAAATAGTGCAAACTGTATATTCCTTCAATATATATTAGCAATGTAGAAAAACTATCATGAAAACAAAATATTGATTGTTGAAAATGTCACTTGCCACTACCTGTTCAACTTGGCAAATTGCATCGACTAAGTGACAACATTTTGATCATAATCTAATTAAATCAGATTGCAGTGAAGTTAAATGTTACTCCTCTGTTTGACATCAATTATATTCATTTTTGAATAAATCCTCAAGACACGCCCAGGCTGGTGCCTTTGTGCCACAATGAATGAGACTCACGGCCATATAGGACTCTGTTGCATTATAGTGCTGTATGACAATGTAATCCTATAGTGGAGGAACAGCACTCCCCCCATCTTCATTAGTAGGAGTTTAAATTCCTGCAGCCTCTCTGAGCGTGCTCGACTGGGGGAACTGTATCCCACGCCACACCGGGGCAGACGGAGGTGGCGCCTCTGCAATTTCATTTTGTTTAAAAATACTCCCCAAATGTTGTTAGGGCTGCATTAAAGGATCCTGTGTTAAAACAGGCAGGAGGGGAGGATTGAATCAGCTCACCGTGGGCTGGTACTCCTCACAGCTCTACTCTGCATTAAAGGCCTGTTGGGTTACACTCTCAGCAGGAGACAGTGCTACAGCGGCCCATGCTAACTGCATTAATTCCTCTGTGTTGTTGGATATACAGCACCTGTGGATACAACTCGCTTCGTTGTCCGTAATTACTGTCTGAACAACAAAGCAATACACGCTGGCAGCGGCTACCGGATCAGTCAAGACAGAGGAATCTCCCCAGACAGCCTCGAGATAGTAGGTTATGGTAGAAATCTGGCAAAATTAAGGTTTGTTAGTTTTGTGGTGTGAGGCCTTTTGTCATTTTTAGCCAGTTGGACAAATATACATTTACTGAATGTGAGAAAATTAGGATTAGGTTGAAAAACAGTCACACTCCTACCTGTTTGAGTTCTGCCCTCTGACCACTCTGCTGAAATGGACACTTTGCCTCGGACTAAAACCTGACAAGTAAACATAGATTAATCTGTAGATTACCTTCCCAAACAATCTTGTAGTCTATAAAATGTCCGACAATAGTGAAAATTGCTCATCACAGTTTCCAAGAACCCAAAGTGTCTATAAATTGCCATTTTCTGTCCAACCAACAGTCCAAAACAAAGATATTTCATTTACTATCACATGGGACAGAAGATAGCAGCAAACCCTCACATCTGAGAAGCTGGAACCAATAAATCTTTGGCATTTTTTGCTTGAAAAATGACTGAAACAATGAATTACTTGTCAAAGAAGTGTGATGATGATTTATAAACGGATTCATTTTCTTTTTCGAGCAGCACTACAAGATATAGCCAAAAGAACAAAGTACATGGCTTGATCTGGTGAAAGCTTAGATTAGTCTTGAAATTATAGTTTGAGAATGACCCAGTTGTATCTGAGTTTTTTTATAGCCCGGTGTGCGTCTGCATGATGACACGAGCTAGAAACTGTGCCAAATGTTTCACAGATAAAAGGACACACGAGGAAACATCTGCGCTCACGGCAGAAACACACAACGCTATTGTTGTCCATCATTCATCACTCAAGGTTTAATAGGCCATTCTCCCTCCAAATGTAGCAATGGTGAATCTTTAAGAGGATCACCCTGGAAAATTCATCTGTATGTAACGAAGAAAACTATTGATTTCCCTGCAGTCTGAATGGTGGGAATGTTCTCAGACAGCGCAGCCGAGTGCAAGTGGGATTTTTGTCCGTCCTAGCCGTCGTCTATTTGTCTCTCCGTCTTTTGTTTGTTCAGCCTGTTTCCACTCTGTCCTGATTTGCATCTGTCCGGTTGGATGCTTTTCACTTGTAAGCTGCATCTGAAATGTACTTTTCCATAAATAAAGATAGAACCCAGCAGCTACAGAGCATAAGTTTCTGCACATTGTTATTTTTTGTTGCTCAGCTGTGAAGTGTAAATAGTTTCATCCACTGCTCTGCTGAAATATAAAATTGTTTTATCACTCACAGTCACACCACAACACAAAGTGGGTTCAAGTCCTGTGCTCACAATATCAGTGACATTCCGCTCGAGAACTGAGGTTATTCGTTTGGGTTTAGCTGTAGACTAATCTGTCACTGATTCAACTTTATTACACTCATCATATCAGAAACATGTCTGTCTGCTCTGTCCTCTGTTCACATTTCGCCTAAATCACACTCCATTACAGCCTCGTTGTCAGAGCCAAACAAAAGCCTCCTCTCTCACCCTCAAACTCACACAAGGTACACCTGACAAAGGCCAAATAAAAAGTCAGTTAGGCCTGTAAACCCCATACAAAAGCGTGAATTGCTTCATTAAGGCAGAATGGGTCCGAATTCTCCTTTTACACGGTTTCAACAGGATTTTATTCTCATAATGTCAGTCAGTGAATACCCTGTCGCTCACCAAAAGGACAAAGACACAGGAGTTGTTCAGAGACCTGTGTACATCTGCCGTGATTGGCAAAGAAGAAAGAAAATACATTAGGGCCATTATTGAGAAAAAGTTTTTATCAATAAGACAGAGCTCCATCATCTAATAGAGACAAGACGCCAGCAAATGCCAGCATCTTTTTCATGTTCCTGCAATCAAGAGGCCCTTCAGGACTCATAACAAAGGCTGAATCACTTTGAATGTCTGTGGATGCTGGACTGTTATGCCGTAACAAGAATATGTTAGAGTGTACGGAAAGAAACCAGAGAGGAGGAGAGACGGCGATACATGTCCCTGCACTGTTGGATCTATGTAGAAATTCAAAAACACACACAGTCCAAGTATGAGGCCAGTGGTCTGTCTCTCCTTTTGTGCAGGCTCCGTGTCACGTCAAGCTAACAGATGGACATTGATCCTCCCCTTATGGACTCCAATGGACTCCTGAAATCAAGATGGATCTCGGCTTTCCTCACATTTGCACTCTGTGAAAATGCCCCAGGCATTCATCAAAATGACAAACAAAGAAGCCGTGGTTTTTGTATTTCCAGTGTGGCTGAACAAAATGACTGCGGAGAGCTCAATTCAACTTTGGGCGGCTCAGACTCATCCACGCGTACTCGTGTCTTATTACGTGCAGGATTAGGCAAATCATTGATTTGTGCTTCAATTGAGATAATACACAAATAATGTGTATTCTGAGAATTAGCAAAGCCAAATAGTATTTCAATTCTCTGACTGAAGGCTCCTGGTATTAATTCACCTTCAGGGTAAATCGCTCAGCTTAATCAGATAAGTCCATTCATCACACTGGAGCTTTTGTTAAACCTATTACGCTTCATCTTTTTATGATTAAGAGGTTCTTAACTGATTTTTTCCCCTCCTCCGAGCCTCAGGTGGCTATGGGCGCTGCTACAAACACAGATATTGCTTCTCTGCATGTACTACAGCATGTGTGTGAGTGTGGCTAGCATTGTGCAAAACACTGAGTGCATGCATTACAGCTGAGGCGAGCAAAAGAGAACAAAACCCGGCTGGTTCCGAATGAGTCCTTTTATCAGGCGATCGGTGACCGGTGGGAAACCTTGAGAGCCCAAACTGTGTTTTAAGTGAGACTGCAACTGCTGGGGCCATTATCCTTTCACTCTTAAACCTTTCTCTCTCTGTCTGTATGTGTGTCTGTATATGTGTGCATACATGTGTGTCCATGCCTATGTGTGTGTGTGTGTGTGTCCTTCCCCTGCCTTGAAAGCCCTCGGAGCCTCAGGGAGTTGTGAAAAATCAATACTCTTCGGCAGCTCTGCCTCTTTATTCATTTAATAACTCACTACCATTGCATTACTGTTCCACTGATCTCCCATCACAGGGCCCAGATTGACACCTTTGTGCTCTTTTACCACACTGGAGTTTGATGTAATCAGTTAAACCTCCACCTCACACCTGACACATGCATCAAATGGAGTATGGAGTATGAACATGGGTGCATCAACAACATTACAATATGAAAAAGAAGAGTCAAAGTGTACAGCCTAAGTGTGAGGGAGGAATCCGTGTGTGTCTGGCATCTGCTTGATTGTCTGATGGCGAGCTGCGTTGCAATCCTGGAAGTGGGCGTCGAACATCATAAACACACACAAATAACAGGGCCAATGAGAGAAAGTGAGGCTGGGAACAGAGGGACCACCTGCTGTGAATACTGAAAGACTCAAACATCAGCCTTGTGTACATGGAGGTAACGAAATCCGAGCCTTATTAATGTACAATAGACAAGGTGAGACGTGATGACAGTCTTCACCAGGTGAGGTGCTTTCATCAGTGTCATATTGGGAATGTTAAAAACTTTGGTATGTGACACAGGAAGACTGTGTGCGCGTGTGTTTGCATATGTGTGTGTCTTTGTGTGTGCACAAGTACAGTGATTGTGATGGTGGAGGTGGGGGTTGCCTCCCTGTGTGGGACTCGGAGCAGAGAGCAGGTGGGCTCGGGATGGAGCAGAGAATCTGTATTGATTGTTTTTGTGCCTCAGAGCTGTTTAGCCGTTGTCAAAGCTGCCTCCACCAGCTGAGAGGCAAATTGCAGCATTTACACCGGGAGGCGTTTTCTTTTCTTTTTTTGCAATCTATTTATTTATTTATTTTACAATGGGAGATGCATCTACAATCTACAGTGTCAGAGGATTTTCTCGCTGCTTTATTCACAGTCTTAGCAAAACCGCCAGAATTAAAGAGAGTTGGCTCTGACGAGAAAGGCAAAAGCTGCCTTTTACTTGGCGTCGCTCACTGAAACACACACAGAGGGTTAAAAGATAAGTCCAGATTCACAATCAAAAACTTCATAATTCATCAAAAAATTATATTCTTTTTCACTTGGTTGACGTCTCCTAATCAGGAATAATTTCACAAAGTGTTATCAGACAATATATTACATTAAAACATGAACATTTGTGTTTTTGTCTTGCAATAACTAAATCTAAATTACTAAATAACTATGGTCTAGAGATGCATTATTGCTCATTGGTATCAAATCATGCTCAGGACATTGCATGGGTTTGATACTTACTGTATGTGTCAACAGTTTTTATGAATTTGAAAGCGAAGCGTACTTTGTTTTACTGTAACAGGCCATCTACTTTTAAATGTGACAATGATGAGATTTCTAAAAAAGTTTGCCATGATTAAAGGAAGGAGACTTTTGAAAGTCTTTTGACCCTTTTTAAAAAAAAACTGTCTTTCACAAATGCTGAAACTGTGTGCGGTCAACATCTTAAAGGGAGTCCTTTAATGGCATGAAGGATTATAACACGCATGGCCGATTTCCAATGAATTTTTATTTTCAGATTTAGGTGGTTGCTTCGTCAATGCTATATGCATCATTCTAGATGAGAGTGCACCTTTCTGCAAAGACTGGTTACGGCTGTTTTTGACAAAAGAATCAAGAAGAAAGTGAAGAAAAAGAATCCACACTTTCTGAATTTCTGAATTTCTCACAAAATAACAATATTCCAGAAAAATATTTATGTTAATTGCTGTAAAGTCCTTTGTTCTGTGAATAATTTACAGGGCTGTGTTTCACATGAAATTTTCTTATGAAATGAAAACCAAAATAAAACCAGTTGCCGAACTTTAAAATTTCAAGCATCAAAGGTATAACATGAAGTGAACCAGGAACACTTTGTAAAGGTACAGTTAAGATGAATGCTTATTAAAGCCTTGTAACCTTAGTCACTACCTAAACCATCATGGATGTTTGCAGTTTCATGCAATTGTGAATTATAGAAAGTAGAAGGGAGGAGGGAAGCAAGCAATCGATCAAAAAGGAAAGAAACAAAGAAAGAAAACAGCTGCATCCACTGACCACAGAGAAGTACCGCTCCATTATGCAGCTGTAGGACGCTGTTGGCAGACAAAAGATAAAGATGCAGAAAAACAGACAGAAAAGCAATACGTCCAATGTTTTACCACCATAAAGCACTGATTTAGGCCCACAGAACTTTACAATGCCGTGTTTTCCCTGATAGGTTGAGTCATCTGTGCAGAGAGTTAAGTGTATGGTTTTATGATGGTGCTCGAGCCGAATATGCACACTACAGTGTGTTTGCTGATCCAATAACCAGCAGGCAAAGTTAATGGCATGAAAGGAGATGCTGTTTGCCAAACAGACTGAAACACATGATTGATTGATAATCAAGGGAGCCTCAATGCCATGTCTGTCAATAATATAATGGCATATATCTGGAGTATACTAAAATGGTGCATGAAAACAGGCACAGAAACAACAGGCTAGCTAGCGCTAACTGGTGGTGGGAGAAGTGTCGGGGTTCAAAAGGGGGCTGGTGGTGACAAGTCAAATGGTCACGATCGCTCAAGTGGCTGGCGGATACTAGTAGGAAAGCTCGGTCAGAAACATATATAGCTACCACTTAGAAGCTGTTGAGCAAGTGCTTCAACCTAAAATGGCTCCAATGGATGTGTTCGCTGGCCCACATAAAAACAGGCCAAAGAACGCATGGACTAGGCAGTTTCCAAGTGTGAGATGTGAGAGGAAGTAGAGACTTTATGAAAAAGATGATTAATGCTTGAGGGGCTCTACTTGGATGTATTAGATAATACAAAAAAATCTGATGCTATACTTGCAAAATCATTGACACTGTAGCCATACAGGATACCAGCATGGCGTTAAAATCTGTTAAAACAAACACGTATGACGTCACACTTCTGTTCAGTGAGGATTACTGGTTGTTCTCGTATTCTTTTTTTGGGATTCAGCAACCTTTTCAAAAGTTTGAGCACTTCACCACAAGCTTTTGGTTATTTTTACTTAATTTTTGTACAGTAAAGTTACCTAATATGTAAAATAACAAACAAAAAAGTTTCGCAATTGTAAATAGGTCAATCAACTATACATTTTTTGTTCTTTAAAAAGCCAAGTCATTTTGATGAACTATCGTCGGAAATAAATCTGCCATTTGGACTTCATTCGCGTGGTTGGCATTTAAATATGAATATTTCTCACATTCAGGGAAATTAAAAGAGCTACAAAGAGACACAGAGACAGAGAAAGAAGAGATGGAGAGTGAGAGTTAGTGGGTGTGCTGTGTTGCTGTTTGGCTCGGCTCCATGCAGAGAAGCTGACATTAAATCATGCATTGTGCTTGTTTGTGTGTGTAAGTGTGTGTGTGTGTGTGTGTGTGTGTGTGCTTATTGATCGGCTTACACAGCTTTATAGCGCCCTGTTGTAAATGTCATGTTTTTACAGGCTACTGTTTGATATAAACCTGATTAAAGTATTTGCTTGCTAACACAGATTGCAAGCAGCAAATGGTTACAATCAGATGATTACTCAGCAATTAGGAACCAACTAAATGACTATATGGCGGTCCGATCAAGCAAAGTAAACAAAGTGTTTCCGTCCCCCCCCCACGTCCTCTTCTCAATCTTTTTCTGTGTGTCTAAGTAACTCACTGCTCGTATAAAAAGGCTGCCATCTTGAGTCCTTTTTTTTTATGTCTAATTTTGGATGTTATCATTCTCCGTTTTTGCGCAGCACACATGAAACAGTGTATTATAAGTACATACACAGATTTAAAACACAACAGAGGAAACTCTACTTGGATCTGAAAAGGTCTTAAACCTGAGTAAGACCGGTGTGCAGTTGAAAAGTAACTAAGTACATTCACTCAAGTACTGTGCATAAGTACAATATTCAGGTACCTGAGTATTTTCACTGTGGACTTATTCTCCACTAAATACATATGAAAATATTTTGCTTTTCACTTCATTATTATTAGAAAGCAACAAATTAAGATTTTACATATTATAGATATTACCAGCTTATAAAATATGATGCATTTTTATGGATTACACTACTAATAAAGTAACAATAATTGAAGTAGTTAAAATTTAGATACGACTTTATTTATTATACGACTCACATGTTAAAGCAGCACAGAAGAGAACGATTAAAGAACTTTTGAAATTGAATGAGTGAAAATAAAATAAATGAGAGACATGACATTCAAAAGATACAGTATATATATTATATTTATATACCGTGAAAATATTTGTGCCAATAAAACCAGAAACTCCAGCAGCCATGATGTGTGTAAGCTCCACCTTGATGAGCAACAACATTAAAATGATGCCTACAGGTTAATGCATCATATTAATATAACATAGGCATATTCTAATTATATATCATAAATAATAATAAAACACTATTTCTGCATTACAAGTACATTTTCCTAAACTTTTAATTACATTTCATTGCTAATAATTGTACTGTACTTTTAATTTGCTACGTAGTAAAAGATCTGAATTCTTTTTCCACTGCTGGAAGTTGATATGCTTTGGCCTTGTTTCTTTTAATCATGTAGCCACGTGAATAAAGGCTTGAGAGCTTTTTGCATGACAGAGCTGAAAAGACCGGGGGGAGGACTCAGATGCGGTCTGCTGTATGTTCTCTTCCATTAAGAAATGCCTTAACAATCATTTACTGGTGTGATGCAAAATTTAACTATACCTCAAATATCTGAGGCCTATTCTGCCTTTGTTGGGAAATATTTATATAGGGTGACAGTGTTATGCCTTGATGGCCTTCTTAGTTCCTTCAACAGGGGAGCTGCATTTCAGGAATCCAACTGACAAATCCCACATTTGGTTCTATTCTCTGTATGTTCAGTATTGATATTCCTCATGTTTGAGTGAAACTGTGCCCAAATGTTTGGTGTCCTACATCCCTGAAGGCATCCCCCATCTTATGTGGCGGAGCTGCTTTGTGACTACGTAAGACTCACTGCTTTGGTTTCACGGATGTGTAAATGTGTGAATATAACATATGACCAAAAGCAACGACCAAAAGTGTCCCTGATGATAACTGTGGCTTTCAGTTTCAGAGCCTTTTAATCTTGCTGGTGTTTGACTCTACTGTGGACTTACAGCTACACTAAGTGGCTGAACTGCACAATTGCAACAACTATAGCGAGAAAGAGAGAGACAGATTTATTGTCTCTGTACTGATCGTCTGCTCTTTTCTGTTTTTTTTCTATCTTCTTCTATCTACTATAAAGAAAGACACAGTTTTTCTGAAGGTATTGCTATAAAGCTGTACAAATGTCTGTGCTCTGGGGTTTGATGATTAAGTTTATGTGTACAGTAGGCTATATGAATATGCAAGAGTTTGTTTCGATAGCAGTTCCCTATCCTGTCTGGTGCATTGATGCACTGAATCCAGTCCAACTGACACATTACCTGGAACCAATGTGTTTGAAGAAACCAAAAAAACGACCAAAGGCTTAAAGGTTGCAAGAAAGAATATGATAATGCAATAACAATGGTCTGCGACATTATCAAGCAACCCTACCTGATGCCCTGACCTGAGTAAAAAACGTTTAAAGCAGTATTAAAGCAGATGAGCAGAACTAATATGTACTGACTGACCTATAGGCTACATACCCTTTTTAAAAAGTGACTTTTTGGTTGACGCCAGCTCTAAGAGCAGGACACTCTCTCTCTCCTTTAATTAAATGCAAGCCTCGGCTGAAGAGTGCTGCGGGAGGTGGTCTCCCTCCAGTCCTTGTCATTTTTATTTTTTATGTTTTTTACATGCAAGTTGCACTCCTACTTGTCATAATGCATATTACATATAGCCTATGTTTAAAAATGTATACATGTAGTATCAAAACGGAAAAAGATTGTCAACAATACAGCTGCTTTAACTCTGAATGAAGCTGTTATATTTTGATTTGAAGTGACTGTCAGGTTAATTAATAGCACTGATAATGCTATACAGCCATTTATTTAATCAAATCACCACAAATATTAAAGTCTTAATAAAATCTGGTGACAAAAAAAAAGAAGCATTGCAGGGCTGGGTGTCTCTCTGTCCAGACAAGGGTGCCTGATTCCTTCTCCATGCCTGGCTTATGGTCAGGCGATCATTCTGGTGGGGATGTCTAACAGTTAACTATCTGATTAATGCCCAGTCAGTGCAATTGGAGTTCCCGTAGGACGGCTAAGTGCTGGCAACACTCTTTAGTCTGGATCCCGTCCTGTGTTTTCAAAGCTAAAATTTTAGTTAGCTAACGAACAAAGCCTACTGATATTTCAGTATCAATGTCAGACACAATATATGAGCAAATTTAAAAATAGATAGAAACATTTAAATTTGCCACAAGATATTTCTTTTGTTAATTTTGTCTCGTATGTCTGAATCTAATCTTTCAGGCCACTGTATGCACACTGCTTCACATTTGGTATTTTTGGTAACATTCGGTCACATGTGGTAAAATGACTAACATTTTAGCTGACGAATATTATTTGAGGATTACAGCAACAATTGTTTGTTGTTTGTTAATAAGTTAATAAGTCCAATTTCACTAACTGTTCTCTGCTCTTTTTTTTATGATTGCTGTAGCAAATCAAGCTTTATATCATCAAAGCTCTTAAATCAAAGCTAGATGGCTGTGGGATTGTAAGTAGGTACATACTGAATGATGCATGTCTGAAATGCTACCATTTCTCTGTGCAGTTTTGGCCGTTGGGGTCTTAAGCTTACTTTCCTTTATTGCTTAAGGAAAATAAGCTACAATGCTGAAATGACAGAAATAACAATAAAACACACCAGAGGACGTTGCTCTCAACCAAAGCTGAATAATGATGTTTGACCATAAATGTCCAATTTAGCCTCCTGCAAACATGTAGGATGTTAAAGGCCTGAAAAAACATGATCACAATCTAGTCTTACTGACATTTAGTAACACAGTGTATGGGTATGTTAAACACTTTATAGTTGCCTAACAGGCAATGACATAAAGTGCACTTGAGCAACTGACTGTGAGTTTGTGTGTGTGTAATTATTGTGTGCGTGTGTTTGTGTGTATGCCTGAGACTGCCTTGTCTTTGAGTGTACATCTGTCTGTACGTTGAGGACTCCCTGGGAATGGATTCCTGGTGGCTTTGTGAATATGCATGGCTGCCAGCATGCATGATTCATTTCTTAAGCAAATGTCAGCGTATGGGATTAGAATGTAAATCCGGCGGCACGCTTACAGCGCATACAGCCACGGCTTACCTTTTAACTTTACTCTTGCACAGGATTGATTCATCCACGTCTAAACATCTTATTAAGATGCATGCAAAACATTTTGTAGCGACCAAAGCTGTTGTTCATATCAAAAGCATCAGTGATCGATATGTGCTGGGACATAACTGGTATAGGCTATGAGTGTAGGTTTTCTTGTAAAGCGCCACAAAGATGTTTTTGGATATTTCTAGTTATTTGCTGTTTCAGGCTCAGTCTAGCCTGCAAATGATTGTTCAGGGCAAAACGGAAAAAAATAACAATCTTGTGATAGTGGCCTCCAGGGTAGATGCCCTGGCCTCTGATTTGAAAGTGACTGGTATGACTAATAGGTCAAGGCACTCAGCCCTCAACTGCTGGTGGTCAGTATGAAAAAGGTTTTTAGTCAGCAGCTCCTGAGTTTCAGTGTTTATAGCAACATGGATGTGTAGCAGGGTTACTGCAAAAGAGAATCATGCTCAGCAAGTCATCCTGGAGTATAAAGACTAGAGAACTCATAAGCAGTGTATTAGTGCCACCTAAGGTTGTCACAAGGCAACACAGCTACCAAACAGTAACATATCCCTTCAGATTTGCGTTAACAGTTGATACTGTGCTATCGATTTTTGTTGGGGCTTAAGCAGATTTAGATTGAATTTAATGTGTTATTAAAGCCTATTATGGCTACGAAATCCATTCTAAATATCATGAGAATAATAATGTGGTGCTGTTGTGATACCTGAAGGGGAACATTTCTAATCACTCCCAACCAGGCAGATAAAATTATTGAACTCCCTCCATGCCCAGTCACTAGATCTCTAGGTAATCGCCTCTGGTCACATAAGGACGGTGTCATTAACCCTTTAGCCACCCTACTGTATTAATGACCACGATAAGAGGGACTTTTGGCTGTATTATAACCTAAGTTTTTTTTTTACGTGTGCTTTAGAAGTGGTGCAGAGCCAATGCGTCTCGCCACTGGTTATAATGACCAAAAGTAAAACTGGTTATGATGAGATTTTCTGTGTGCTGCTGCACGTGAACTGCAAATATACTTGCAAGTGTATCATTACTACTTTTATTTTTCCTTTCATTATTTGAGATTAAATTGGACTGCGATCATCAACAGTTTCTAAAGTCTTCTGTGATTAAAGGACACAGGGTCCAGATGTAGTTAAGGTGATCTTCATACTGTTGCCATGTCATCTTTCTGTTTTGGCTGCTTATTGTAAATAAGTTATGGAAATCAAATCAGCATAAAGAAGCAATTGTAGCAGAACTAGAAAGCTATTCAAATATTCAACCATCTCAATCATAGTCTTGCTAATGACATCCAATTACAACATTGCCATCCACATCCATGGCCTCTTTACTCATTTTTACATTAATCTAATTAATTACTTTGAAATGCATGCTTTGTGTTCAGCGTTCAGAGCATTCATTCCGTTTTTGCTATTTTTAAGATACAAAGATCATGTTTTCAAACTTGGCATGAACTAAATTCCTGAACCACACACCAAAGAGTCTGTCATCTGACTTCTTGCAAAACCACAACTCTGGGGAAAAGCGAACTAAGCGAACAAACTCATCTGAGAAAATTTCAAGTCTGTGGGAGCTTTTCATATGAAGCAGGGATGTCATGAAATGGCATCTTCTGAAGGCAAGAGAACAGTCCCAAATATTTCTTATGCTGATTGTGACCAGAATCCACAAGAGCTCATGTATAGAAGAGCACTGCAGACCACTGACTCCTTAAAGTGAAACACCTTCCTCCTTGTCCACCAGAGGGCACTATTGTTCTGTCCGCTCCATTCTGCCCAACACTGCTTGGGGCGTTTTCCCACGCCAAGGTGCTTGAACAGGCCGGGTACAGGGTGCATGTCACAGCTCAAGGTATTGCCTTTGTAAACTGTACCTCCTCCCAGTCCTGACTCACTCCTTCTTGCTGTCCTTCTGGAGGCTCAGGATGCAGCTCAGTCTTACACTCCTCATCACACTGCTGGGTCTGATGTGTGTATCGCTACGTGTAAATGTGTGAATGCTACAGTATGTACGCAACTCTTATTTATGTTATGTGATGTTGGGAGCCGATGATGTTGATGATGTATATTAGATGATGATGATGGTGCTTGGGCTGCATTTTGCATGGAAGTTTAATGGTCAGTGATTTACACTGGTTATTTTACTGTACAATGGGCTTTTTGGTTTTTTTGTATCAATTATTCACATGACTGTCATGTTGCAATCTGATTTAGAATCCTCCCATTTTGTATTGTGACAGCCAGTGTGTGTTTCATTATGAACTTGTATACTTTAGGCATAACACTCCGTAAGAATTCTTTTAAAAACTTAAACAAAATATCCTCAAATCAGTGTCCTATAATGCAAATAAAAATATTGCTTGGTTTTTAATTTAAAGGGGATTGTTTTATGCAATAAAAGTCGATACAATTGCTCAGGTCAGAGCAATACATTTGTCTCCAACACAGTTGTTTTTGCAGAGTATATTTCTAACTAGCTCCCCACTAGGGCTCTGCCTGTTTCTTTCTTGACCTTATCATCAGCCTGATCATGCAGTGACATGGGAGAGCCCTTCCTTTTGGGGTGAGAAGATGTCTCTCCAGATAAATCTAATAGAGCACAGACACCTGCTGAGTGTTCTGCTCTTGCAGTTCAGGGATTTGGAAGAACCACTATCAGCTTTAATCTTGTTTTTTTGCTCTGTTCTGGTTAGCGCTTCTTCCGAATACATTTTAAACATTTAAAATGAAATTATTAGAACAGTTTAAAAAATGCTGAACATCATAACCATGGCCACATACTGTAGCTTGTATGGCCTTATGTGTATGTGTACACATATTATTATATTTTCAGTTACTGATGCCATAAAGGATATATTGACAACACACACTGAATGTGTCTTAACAGCCTTAACAAACATTTTCTCAGTTTCACAGAATTCTTCCTTGTCTGCAAAACCTTCACCTCCTCTGCTGCCATGCTGTGGGGTTTCCACTTTTTGTCTGAGAGACAAAACAGGAGAGAGAAAGAGAAAAACAAGTGAACCCACAGAGAATTATCACAGTCTGCAGTTTCCTTTAGCTTCATAGAGTCTTTCAGCTCAATGTTTGCCAGCCCGCAACTTAACAGTTCTGATTCAATCGGTTACGTTGTTTTCTGTGAAAAAGTTCTAAAAACGAGTGTGTTACTAGCTGAGCACTGAACAACAGACAAGGTTAGCGCCTCGCTGTTGAACTCAGTGAAGCATTTAACAGCTAAAGAGCCGATATTTCCCTCAGGAGTTAGTGAAGACCAAAGCAGAGTTAAAAGGAGAGTGAATATTGCACTTACATTTGCAAAGAAACACAACTCCAAATGAATGCTAATGTTGCTCCGTATTTACTGGATGTGTAAATTAGCAACTGTTTGCTGTAACACCTCAAGGTGATAACATGCCGATGTTGTGTTCACAGCTAGCTTGTTTGCGCTGCTCCAAAGTGGCCCAAAATCTGTTATTGCAGGTTTTACTGATAACCATAATATTAGGACGTTGCAGTGATAAACAAACAGAAAGAGGGAGAGATTTTGTTTTCCAGTCAACATACAGTATTCTGTGCTGTGAATAGGACTAAACGCACACAGGTGAATGTGATAAGAGATGGGCAAATATAACGAGTGAGGCAGAGAGTCTGCTTTTTGAAACAATTGCTCAAGGTAATATCTTGCTTGCATTTTATTGTGACTGATATTGACAGATAATAAACACATGAATATTGCTATAACAAAGCAGCTGAAAATATAGTGTTAGAGAATATTGTTGGGACTCAGTGGGGGAGTTCATTCATGTGGGTAATTTGAACTGAACTTTGTTAAAAAGACTGCAATCCTTTTCCTCCCACAATCCCTGAGACACACCAGTGACGTCAGCTGACGGGAGACCCCGGAAGTCAGGTCAATGTAACATGTCACGACCCTTGCTCCACCTCCCTCTTCCACCTTGTTCTCTGCCGCTCCCTCCCGAGTGCAGGTGCACACGCAGCCATCTTTTTCTCAGCACCCAGCTGGAGCGGGTGGCGCACGTCCCTCCCGTCTCCTCCTGGCCTCGAGCCAGCTGCGATGGTCAGTATGAAATGATGTGATGCGAGATCCTGCATAAGATTGTCTCAACAAGTTAGCGACAAGCCAACCTGCTAAACTGTAGGAAGTGACTGAGCCAGTGAGTGCTGTTGATGTTAATTATTTATGCCACACACAGGGTCTTTGCATGTTAACTAAGTCCTTTTAACTGGGCACCATTAGCTTACAGATCCCCTTTAGCTGCTAGCACACCAACACACACCTCTAGTTGGGTCACTGGACTTCAACAGTATACACAACTTGTCTTTTCCAACATGGTGGTTGACCATGTCCCTTTTTGACTTTATATTGATCTTTTGGACTTTTGTGTGTGTACGTATACACACCGAAGCTGAGTCACATAGGACTGTACTGTATTTACAATGACGTATTCTTGCTCCATGCACAAGCAAAATGTGTTGCAATGTAGTATTGCAACACACAGTGATCCATTTGTTTCATCTTCAGTTGCCGGGGGAGGTTAACCTTTTCCTTGTTGATACACACCCCATCTTGCTTTTCACACAAACGATCAACCATTAAACATGAGTTAGGTATTACTCAGTCTGACGTGAATGTGTGTGTAGACAGCGTGGATTCAACGCCGTCCCAAACACATACAGACACACACTGTTTATTCTCTTTTCTATGCATCTACTGTACTGTACATGCAGTTGGAATTTTTGCTGCAATTACACAACGTCCCAATAGAGATCATTAAGGTCATGGAGATAATTAACGTTTCATCTAATCTTATCTGATCTCATCCATCGTAATGTAAGATGACACACCGCAGAGCAGTGGCATAGCCCCGGCATTCTAATTTCTCTGCAAATGCAATAGAAATAGCATTTAGATAAGATATTAGTGGATTTCAGCACAGACGCGTGTAAACACCCTACAGTACAGTATGTGATTTGAAAACTTCTCCCATGTAGAGAAGTCAGACTCCTATCTTTTTAAGGATGCATTTATGCTTGTTATTATCCCTATCCCGACAGAATCTTAATTAACTTCTATTAATACGAGGATTTGGATGTCAAGTTAAGATTGGGCCATAGGTGTGTTTGGGAAAAGAAGACTTCAGCCTTTCTTTTAGGATCATAGTGAGAATAAAAGGAAAGCTAGAGCCTGCAAGTGAATCTAATAGACATCTAATGTTATAATATCAGCTACAGGTAAACACTGTATCCAGGCAAGCTGCCTTCCTTTAATTGATATGTCATCTAGTACACCTGTAATAATTTGATACTGGCTAAAATGCCAATGAGAGGTGAGTGAAGTTACTGAGAGGCATGGGTAATAAGCCCTGATTCGGGTTTGGAGAACCCTGAACATACTCTGTGAGGTATTTCGAAGGAAACTGGGATACAGAGGCATTTATCCATGTTTCTATAGACTGTGCTGCCTGCACAAGCATGTATTTAACTCAAGTGATGAAGCACTTACTAATAATGATAACAACAACAATAATAAATACAGCCGCAGGCGGCAATGATCGGGGTCCAAGCAGATTGCGAGCATTGGATGCCTGTTTCTTATTTAATTGACAAGAAGCAAAACTCTTGATTTTCTCTTAAATAATTCAGCATGGTCATCACTATATGCTGATGCTCTGTTGAGGTATATACTGTAAATTGCCTTTCAGAAGCATTTTATGTAGCTTATGACCTTCAATTTCTGTTTTTGTTGTTTATTTTTGCTGCACAAACACGTATTATCAGAGAAAAATAATAAGAAGAAGAATTTTTCACCAAACCCTAGACCATTAAGAAGGGGACTTACTGAATGCGCCGCTGGGGAGACATGGTTCCCACACACCTTACTGTAATTAGTACTGCATGCACAACATTTTCTATTTTGCCAGATGTTTGATCAAGCTTCACCAAAGTATTTGACGATACAACTGAAACCAGCAGAATTATTTTAAAAGTAACATTTTGACTGTTCTAACAAAAATATATATGTTACTGTAGGTGGGTATCATGTTAACCCAGTTTGCTTACCTAGATACTGAGAACTGAACTGAAAACACTCATGGAGAAAAATCCCGAAAGCATTTAGCTACCCGTTAGTTATGATGTTAGCTGATGAGTGTTGGCTAGTTAACTGGCAAGGTAGATCAAGTTTAGGCAAACATTGCCCTGTAGCCATTAGCCAACGTTAGTTATCTAGCTGGCAATCAGAATCTGAAAAAGAAGCTGTCCATAGCTAAATGCTTCCAGTACTTTCAATGAGTAAAATAGTTCACAAGTGTGATATAAAAGCTAGATAACTACACATTCTTAACTTGTATGTAATATACAATGGTTATTCTTGCACCATAATATTTTCCGAAGTGGAGCTCCGGCACACTTCTGATGTGTTGGCGTCTAACTGAGCACTGAAATGCCATAGAAGTAGGAGGGGGCGTGTGGTAAGTTAAAGCAGGCAGGACTTACTAAAGTGCATATAGTGTAATGAATGAAAATAAAATGTCATATACATATTCCTTGGCATCACCATCCACATTTGGCTGTCACTGTTAGGAGAGGCTCAAGCTCCTTTGTGTGTTTTTTTCTCTCTATGCGCTGGGTGAGAAAATGTCTTTAGAATTGCTGGGCACAATCTAGGAACAGGATTTCCAGTTCTCATGATGTATCTATGCTCAGGCTCCAGGATTACACTTAGAAGTGGTCTATGATCTGCTGTCACAAACAGCTGGGGCCCAAGGTGTGGTGTTTCAATTAGCTCTGGTGTCACCATGAGCACTCGCCCAAGTTCTGTCAACACAGTTAACAGTGGTTCAAGTGCAACACTTTGTAGTTGTCCAAGCTCCGTCACACTGTGGTGGCCAAAACTCGGAGTTCATTAGTTTTAGCAGCTCGGGCTCTGTTTTCATTGTTAGCTGCGGTGAAACCCCTGCAGTGGTCTAAGCTCCATCACCACTGTCAAGTGCGTCACGAATGCCACTTGTATCATTAGCAGCGGTCCACGCTCCATTGTAAAAACTGGCAGTGGCACTAGCTTCATCATCAATAATAGCAGTGGTCCAATCTCTGTCTTTAATGATAGCCGCCTTTCAGATGCTGATCTGCTTTACCCCAATCTCAATTTGATTCTCGTTTGGCCTGATGGGATTCAGCAGATAAGACTTTTTGTTTTTTATCCTTGCGTGGAGTTTGTGTTGGAGTCGGCGTTGTGCTGGTGTAGTGATTGCATTAACTCCGCTACACTTGTTTTTTTGGTGTTAGTGGACTCCCTGTTGCAAGCTGTGGAGTGCAGAATCATGCAAGAGGCTCGGGAAGGCCCATGAACGTCACAGCCTATGTAAACCAATGGATTTCTTGGAAAATCCAACCCAATACCTTCTCAAAGAAAGAGGCATGCTGGCAGTCAGACTCGACCGAGAAAGCTGGCTCATTTTTATGTGAGGTTAAAACCCCCGTCACACACAGGCAATAAAAAGGTTCATTTCATTAAAAAACTCCATATAGCCCCTTTAGGGAATAATAATAAGAAAATCTCGCATATGGATGGAAAACTACAGGGTCGCACCATCTGCATTTTGAAGGCCACACTTTCTGCTGAAGGCTAATACATTTGGACAATACAAATATTAATGCTGTGGTAAAGGATACAAAAATTAACAATTACACTGCACAAGTTACCTGGTTAAATCGAAGGTGAAGCATTTGTGGAATAAATGGTCTGTGCATTTTAAGCTGCCCTTTTGTCAGTGGATGACATTTCTAAAGTGCACTGGTTCAATTAAGAGCTGCAGGTGATTAAAGTGGCAGTAAAATCTTGATGTCACATAATCAAGATGAGCTAATAGAAGAAAATAAGCATTTAGAAGTGGCTCTACTGCCGACTATGGTGCCATAAGTGTTAAAAATGAGGTCGACAGTCAAGATCTTTCTCTACTCACAAATATTACATCTAAAGATAAAACTGTAAATAAAGTTCCCTTAAACCTATAAAATCACTGCACAGAGGTAAAAGTAGAATTTCAGTGATACCTAAAAACTAATGATAGAAAAAGTAACCTAACAATACAACTTTTACATATCGTCCCTTTTCAAAGCAACATTAATGAAACATTGATAATAAAGCTAGACTTTATCTTCTGATTGATTGAAGTGATTCTCTCTCCCAGGCTGTGATGTATTATTAACAATTGTCTCTCCAGTAAAAGACATGAGAGGAAATGAGGTGAAACATTTCTTTCAAAAACCTGCCTCTATTATGAATTGCTGTAATTTGCAAGGTTGGTTCAAAATGACTTGAAAAATGTTAATGCGAAGGGAAGTTTGTTAAGAGTCTTGTCAGCCAAAGTGAATCATGACCAAATCTGTCTCAGTTACTTAGTGTTTCAGGATCTAATAGCATTAGCACGCAGAAGGTTGCAGATTGCAAAAAGAGAGTTGTGAGTATCGCTGTGTGGAGCTGGTTTGCTGGCACTGGGAAACCGTCTCGTCCTCTCAGGCTGTTAGCTTCGCAGCAGCAACTGTAGGGACAGTTTGCTAACCCTCAACCTAGCTAAGCTAGCTCACAACCTAGGATGAGAAGGGAATGTAATTTGTGGAGCTCAAAGCATTGCTAAATTACATTTGAAAATGCAACCACAACATAATAATATGGCTGTGGACAGTTTTCATTGAAACTACTTTTTGCTGAAGAAATAGACCCTATGAAAACTGTTGACATTGTGTTCACGGAGTAAAACACAATATAATAGAAATAGCTAGAAAAAACACTGGCTTTTTATTTGTTAATGGTGGCTGTTGTATACATGTTGCATACACGAATTACATGTTTTCCAATGACTAATTAGGCCTTCTTTTTTATTGACTGAACCTAGGCTGAACATTTGCTGTAATGCAATTTTACTTTGCTGACATTGTTTCTATGTATCTCAGCAACTTAGAGAGTGTTCCTGTCACATTCAGCACTCATTACCAAGTGCAGTTTGGTATTTCTGACTGTCACACAGAGAAGTCCAGTCAATACTCCGGCCAAACTTTGCAGACTGTTGCTGTGAAGGTGTTCATTATTCACGACAATTAAGTAAGACAACTTTAACCCATAGTATAGTAATTCTAAAAGTAGTTTATTCATGGTAAATTAAAGATAGTGGACACACTGGTGCTACGTATTTTCCCTATTTTGCTTTATAAAAAAGACAGGTGACCACTCAGGAGACTGGCGCCGACAGCGCCTGAAATTGCTGTCAGCAGAGATGACTATTACAGAGGCAGGAACATAACAATTTCCACTGTGTGGTATAGGCCTAGGTGAAGATTACGGTTATATGGTTGACCTCTCTGAGCAAGGATCCCTCCAATTTTGCACTCATGTTGTTGTGCCAAACATTTTTGTTCAGTATATAATTGTTGAACAATGCTTTTAGATTCTCCCAGCCTTTATTGAAAACATTGGAATTTGCTTGACAAATTATGTTTCCATGAGTGTGTTTATTGCATTAAGTATCGGAAGTGTGAGGATATGTACCTCGGACGGTTGTTCCTTTGGATACGCACTATTGCTGTGTTGTACAATAACGTCACTCAGTGAAAGTAACTTGAATTCTTCTTTTGGATTCTCCCTCAAGGCAAATGCCCAGCCTTGACTTTTAATGCACCTGGTACACACACTATCTTTGTTCATTGTATAATCCTCAGTCAGTGCTGTTTGTTTCAATGTCACTAAGATAGATCATGGCCTTTTCCTTTGAAAACATAGCATGGGAGAATGCTCAGAGTCTTTTCAGGTCTTAGTCTTTGAGGTTGTCTTGCTTGGGGACCTCGCTTTTAAATTCAATCTTCTATTTCTGCGTGTTTGTGTCAGCATTTCTGAGAGAATTAGAGGTGACGGATGAAAGAGCAAAAGAGAAAGAAGACGCGATAAAGCGAGAAGGAGGTAGTATTACCTGCTACAGTATGTACTACACCAAGCTGATTCTGAACTGTGATGGGAGGCGACACCTTTCTGAAGCAGTAAAAGTCCCCATGAATCACACAGTGCTCACCCCTTTCTCTCTCTCTGTATATCTTACTCTTGCTCTTTATCTTCCTCTTTCTCCCTTTGGGACTCAGCCTCTCTGTGTGCCCCTCTTCTCTGTTTGTTTCTCCGCTGTCACATGTACCTGTCTCAGAGCACTATCGGCGACATGGGATGTGCCGGGGCGAAATGAAGTGCATTTGTCACTGTTTTCACATTTATACACTCTTCCTGCCACATGCTGTTTTATCTCTCACTGTGTCTTTATGCCTGTCTCTGTTTCTCGGTCTGGTCCTGTCTTACTGCTGGGTGTCATCACTGCAATTGACAAACAGGCATTTCATCAGATTACAATAATAAGGAACGTTAGTTTGAGCTCTCCATCTTTCACTGCACATTTGCTATTATCAGTTCAGAGGCATAGAAAGACTATATTTTGCCTGTGTGACAGATGGTGAGTCTTTAAGTATATATTCCCCTCCTAATATACCTTTTATTATGGGTGGAAAACAAAGCATGCATTATGTAGATACAAATTTAAATGGCCACAGAAGCTGCACCCCAGACAGACACTTTCAGGCCAAGTGTGCATTTCTAATAGTGTCACATTTTTATGAACAGATTTCAGCAGATAATATTGAAATGACAAGTGTAAACAAAGCCAGTGTTTGTGTGCTCACTTGCAAAGAGGAAAACCAGATCTAAAATAGAAGCTCCCCAAGCAAGCAGTGAACAGTGCTGATAATCAGAGCTGACACTACGTTGCGTGTGCAGGGGCAATGGGAAAGCCGCACTTCAGGGTCCTGTTGTTTGAGTGTGTGTGTGCGCGCATTTGTGTAATTTGTTTGTGTGGTTTTATGTATGACTGTTTGAGGGCAAAGGAAAGCCTACTTCAGGGGTGAGAAGGGGGGGGGGGGGGGCAGGACTTTGATTGATGTGAGGAGATGTTCTCAGTGAGCAGAAATAGGCTCTGACAATCCCAAATTGAACCCTTTGACCCTAGACAATAGAGTATCTAACACTTGTAACTGGACTATTTTGCACTGCACCTGTATTAGTTGATTGGTTTATTGACATGCATCTAAACAATGCTAATCCAAGATTTTCCAGCCTTAAAGGTGTATTTTAACTTGGTGTATTTCCCATAAATGTGGCCAGAGTGATTCTATGGATTATGCTAAATCTGTACTTGCCACTTGCAAGCCTCCGACAGCTTTCAAAATAAACACGATTTTTACATAAATCACTTCAAATGCTTGCCTCTGAGTCAGATCAAGAAAGTATAGCACCCTGGAATAGCCATTATGAGTAACTGCATAGAGATCTACATGCCGGCTGACCTAACCAGCATCCATATTCTTGTTTAAATGTGCGAGGCTGTCTTTCACTGCAATTATACTGTTAAACTAGGTGCAATGGCGGCAGCGGCAAAAAGGCAACCTGACTGTCCCGAAAGACAAGATTCCTCATGAAACTGGTGGTGTTCCTGTACTCACTGCTCTCAGCAGCCGACAGAGAAACAAAACATTTTGTTGCAAAGAGTGGGACCTGTTGAAAAATCTAGTTGTGTCCACAGATGAGAGCGATCCTGTGTGTAACTACAACAAATTCATTTGCAACTCTGATCAACATTGTCGTCCTTCTCATTGTCGAGAAGTTTTAGCCATTGAGTATCTAGTATTCAACATCTTCAAGGCAATCTAGAATCAGTCTGAAACGATAGGATTGCCTGATTTCAGTAGAGTGAATAGTTGTATATCAGAGTAAAAATTATAGGGGATGTTATATTTTCTAAAAATAAAAACCAAGTGGGAATGTGTGTATATATGCAAGTCTGTACATTGGTCAGATTAGTCTGTGTTTCACTGCAGTTTAGCAGTGAGACCATGGGCCTCTTGTAAGAAAGACATACTGTACCAGTAAGTATCTTTACTTTTTCATTGAAATGACTAAGGAAATAGGGTACCTCACATAATAAGAAAGGTGACAATTGTTACGATGTGGAAAACAGGCAAACAGAAAAGGACCCCAAAGACGAGAAAACAAGACACGGGTGAACACAATAACACAGCTGGAAACAATCAGGGCAATCACAGACAGGAAGCAAAACTGACAAACATAAGGGAACAGACAAATTACAAAATAAAACAGGAACTAACAAACCTGAACCCAAAACCCAGACAGAACAGACATCTTCAAAAATATAAACAGGAACTCCACAGCACATAAACTCAACACCCTGACAGTGCCACCACAGAAACTCCACAAAATTCTGAGGAAATAACAGCACCCACTGCCATCCCAGACAATTTGCCATTAAAATATGAGAAGCTGAAAAAGTAGTTCCAGCCACCATTCTGGCAGCAAAGTATCCAATTATGTGACATCCACCAGCTTTATGGAGTACCAGATGTTGGTCAATGCCTGAGGACTATCAAGAGTGGCTCAAAGAAACGGTGGGATAAATATACATGGATATAAATGTTTGTTTATGTTTGCGTGTTGTGTGTGTGTGTGTGTGTGTTTGTGTGTGAGATTATAAGTAGCTCCCTTTATTACTTTGCAGATTGGATATCCCTGTGTGGATTCTTTGTTTTGATTGAATTAAAATGCTTTTAGAGCATTTCTTAAAGCTAATTATGGATATTCCTTTGGGGCTGTTGATGTGTCAGCGGATCAGGTGACTCCTTCACTGTCTCCACTCCCGAGTCCATTTTGCATCCCTGTGAGTTTTAATTCTCCAGAGCCTGGCCAAACAGACTTGATGGCTCACAGTAATGGCTTGATGGAGAAACTCAGAAATAGCCTGTTGCTACATTCGTGATCGTCAGTCGCAGGTGGCATTAAACCTATGCATCTTTACCCAGCTTTGCTGTGGTGGTGAAGAGAGAAGTCTGCACACATCATCCACAGTTGGCTTGTCATCCTACTTGCTCAAAAACTTGTAAAGAACCGGCAGCGTCTTCTCTTGCTCTACCTGTGCAAGGCAGTGGTTGCCACTGAGTGTGACACACACTCCCTCAACCTGCATATAATCAAGTAGCAGCACCACTTATTGGACAGAGCAGATTTGGCAGTGTATTATCAAGCAGAAAAGCACTAGACGCCACAAACCCAAAAATCCATAATTAATCTAAACATCAAATTCATTATCCAACTAATTCCCCTTTGTTTTCTAATGTAACTCTTTTACATAAATTAGTGGTTTAATTAAAAACATCATGAATACAAGTTTTAACAGCCAACATTTACCAGCATTTGGCAGGTAGTTGTTGTTTCTTTCCCAGTCTGTCTATTGAAAGTATCTGTGACTCCTCAGCCAAATGCTTGAGTGGATTGGAGACTGCAGTATCTGGTCCAGAATGAGTCATCACAGGGGTCACGGTTGAGGCCTCTCTTGAGTCAGGGCTTGCGATCATAGGCTGTGGGTTAGGTTGCTCATCT
Source organism: Coreoperca whiteheadi (assembly GCA_011952105.1). Classification (NCBI taxonomy): domain Eukaryota; kingdom Metazoa; phylum Chordata; class Actinopteri; order Centrarchiformes; family Sinipercidae; genus Coreoperca; species Coreoperca whiteheadi. The sequence continues at coordinate 23,991,768 of CM022485.1, forward strand.
AGTGGCTGATGGGGACCATGATGATCGATCCTCTGTGAGTGTATTGATCAGCTGAGACAGAGTTATTGTCTCTTCCCACTCCCATCCACTCCCTGTCATCCACTCCCATAGGCCTGAACTGATGGGAAATCTACTCTGCTTTGTCTATTGATAGAGCCCTTTTCTTGAGACAGTTGTCTGTCTGTGTGTGAATATAACCGTTTCTGTCTACCTATGTGTCTGCCCGTGTCCCTGTCTGTGTCTGTCTACCTGTCTCCTCATGCCACCAAGTGATAATATAACTTACAGAACTTTTCCAACTTCCAATTGGCAATAACAATAAAGACACTGACACGTGAATTATAATTTCTTTAGATTTGCTCAATTTGCAGAAGGATCACACAAATTGTAAAGGTTTCCAACATGGATGAGGTCTTTCTCATGTTTTATATCTTTTATTCAATTTTAGCTTATTTGTATCTTCTATTTTTTTTTACTCTTTGAAATGCTATTTAAATGTTTCTTTTTTTATTGTCTTTACATATCTTTTCTCAATGCATTTCGTGTCTTATGTAAAGCACTTTGAATTCCCTTGTTGTTGAAAGGTGCTATACAAATACACTTGCCTCTCCTTTCTCAATATGCTGCATGATGTATCATCATCACAAAGTGGTTATATGATCACGCATGTTGTAAACACAACCCAAATTTAACCCGATTAACGAAAAACTCAACCCACAACTAGAGTTGGTAGCACACCGGGAAGCCGCCCAAAATATATTTACAACAGGCAATTTGGGTAATAATGTTCAAGACTTTTTTGACTTCTAATGAGATGGGTTAAATAGTTACAATTATTTCCAACCTGTGTGTTCATCTGTTTAGTCTGTTCAAACAATATTGCTGCATCCCCAGATCTCAGAATGATTAGATCTCAAATAATTTTGGTGAGTACATTTATTTTTTCAAAAATATATATATTTTTTTACAAGACTTTGAAATCCTCACCTAAGAATATGGTAGTTTGACCACTAAGGTTGATGTCACGTTCACTGGAGTCAACATGGGCCTATGTTTCCCAAAAAGCTTTTAAAATACTTTTTACTGCCCATTAGCTGTCGCCTCTGCAACCACATGTTCTTAAAGGGTACATCAAAATAGTTAACAAGATGTCATAGTTCCCTCAAGAGCAGTAGTACTACATTACAGATATCAATATTAGAACATAAATATGAACAAGTACAAGATGCCATTTGGAAGCGATCTATTGTTCTTGATGGGAAGCAAAGATGGATAATGCAAGATTGATTAAAACATTAAAAGGCCATATACAGATGTTGGTTTAGATGGACTGCCTTTGTGTTTAGTGCTAATTAGCAATTGTTAGCATGCTAACACTCTAAACTAATATGTTGATCTTGGTAAACATTACACCTTACCATGTTGGCATTGTCATTGTGAGCATGTTAGCATCATAGATGTGTTTAGTAAGCTAACATTTAGCTCAAAGCACTGCATTGCAGCCCCAAAAAGCCACTAGCATGGCTGTAGACTCTTACAAAGAAGACAGACCCACTGGAAGCGAACAAATCGCACAATATCGCCTCTGCCACTTCTCATCAGTCATGTCAATGCTCACAAGCTGGTGAGTGGCTTTCTCCCACATTTTACGAGACGTCGTGCCAAGCAGCATTTTGTTTTTGTTTGCATCTTTAATCCTGGAGCCCAGCGACACACAAAATGATGGATCCCAGAGAGCACAACAAAGATCTTCTCCTCCACAGACATTCATTCACTTCAGGTCAACACTAAACTTCCTGTCCCACCACTTAGTGACTTTTGCTTTCTCGGTTTCCCCTCATTTGCCAAAGAAGTTCTTCGTGCCAGTGCTGCGTCGCCTGCTGCGTCGCCTGGAATCATATAAAGCCTCGCAAAGAAAATGAATTGGGACGAACTTCACAGCGCATCGCTCAGCCTTCAGTGGGTCTTTCTCGTTAGGCTTGTTATTTTCCTGATGATATGCACTTTCAGACCACTTCTGTAACTTTCTGAAACTGACAATCTGACAGTCACACCCACTTCACGCTGGGATTGGCCAGCTGTGCAGAGGTGAGAAGGAAGTCAGGGTTTGAACTTCTCTCTCAAACTCTCGTTTGTCATGCCTGACACAACTATTTCTTTTCTATTGTCTTTTCAAGTCCAACACTATGAACGTCTTCCACGAGAGACTGTCTGAAAATGTGAGCCGTTATCTAGAGTCAGTTAGACTCCTAGCAACTGAGTTGGATTGGACATATATAGGTATAATTTATTGCCTTTTTTATTGAATCCTCTTCATTATCTCTAATTATTCTTGATGAATGCATTTCCATTATGTCAACACCTGTTTTCTTTGAATATTCACATTAGCACCTCCAACATTAGCACATGCATTGTGCGTTCATGACCGGGGGGAAAACTAATGAAAAACACATAGCCTGTGTACATACTGCATGCATCATGGTGTGGGACCGAGTTCACGTCTCCGTGAGAGGCAGAGAGAGTTAAAGAAAGAGACAGTTGAACAGCATTGCTGCAGAGGGTATACAGTTAGGACCTGGGTGATAAATACCCCCATTTTATTACATTGGAGCTGAGCCCTGGAACTTGCATGCATACAGTGGAGGCGCAGATTGATTCTTCTTTCATGCTCTGCAACTTGGCAAACTTCTTCTCAGTGATGAGAATATTAATTATGTCCTTGCTTTGCTTTTAATGTGAAACTCCTCCAACTGAAGTTGACTTCTGACGTGTTGTTGTCAAGGCAGGAGGGTTGCTTTCATCTGTAATGCTATTGTTCTTCCTCTGCAGAAGTTTACTCACATTTAAGGGGAACATCACCTCTAAAATAGAATTCACATTTTTTCTATAAGGCTGGACAAATTAGTTATATATTCATTTGTAAATTTAAAGTCTATCCTTGCGTTAAAGGGCCCTGGAAGAAGATAGGTAGATGATGTCATCTAATTTTAATCCAGTTAACTCCTCAATCAATCAAACTTGATAAGGACTAAAGGACTTTCTTTGCAAGTTATCTGCAATATTACCAAGGTAAAGACTTGAGTGGGCTACACGCTAATTCTAACTTCTAGCTGGATTATTCCAAGTGACAGGATAGACTTGCCTGAGTAACATTATTGTAACATTAATTATCATTAATGGATAACAGTACTACTGAAGGCGTAGCTGTTAATTTTGCTGTAGTACAAGACTGTCACCTTCTCATGAACATGTGCTTTTTAATATAAGCTCAGTTCCTTCAAATAGCCAGCAAGCCATAAAATAATGCATGTAATGGCCGTGTTAAACAATTAAATTATGACATCTAGTGGCAAACAATAGATCCACACACTAAAAGTGATACTCCACCCAAAAGCTATCTTTCTAGTATCAAATAAACACTCCCTGTTGGCTTGAAATGTGGCTGTAAAAGTCACATAGTGGCCAGTTAAAGCAGACAGTCATGATCTGTAAAAGTAAACAGCCAAAACAAAAATTTGATACATTTTTCCACCTATATAAACTTTCTCACAAACAAACTCCATTGAAATCCACTAAAACCAACATATATTCAAGTTGATCACAGTCACTGCTCTTTATGAAGGATGAAAATGCCACCTGCCAAGTCTACAAGGGGTGATCTCATATCTGATAAAAAGACAGATTTTTTTTGGATGAAGCGCCCGGTTCATGTGCTGATATATATCAGCGCTGCAACGACTAGTTGATTAATCGATTAGTCGATCGCAAGAAAGAAAGTGGATCAGCAACTATTTTGATAATCGATTGATTGTTTCAATCATTTGTTTTTGCACATGGGCGATTAATCAGTTAATTGAGAAAGTAATGGGCAGAATCATCGATAATGAATATAATCATTAGTTGCAGCCCTAATGCATTTTTTTGAATATTATTATTTGATGTTGTTTAGCATTTGTTACTTGTTGCCTCATTCCGCAGTGTTATTGTACACATGTCCCTGTACCTAAATCCTTACACCTGGTATAGCTTTTTTAGGATTAGGACTTTGATCATGCATTTTGTTTTATGTGAGAGGAAAGATGAACCAATATTTAAAATATTTAAAAGAACAGCAAAAAAATCCAGAAGGAGCCACACCGAAGACAAAGATCTTGTGGTTGTGGTGTGTGTTTCATGTTCTTGTATCCTGGTGGGGACCTAAACCTGAATGCACACAGACCCATCGAGACTTTTTTGTGAGATCTCCACGAGTAGTGACCAATTTTTGAGGGTTAAGACTTAGTTTTAGGGTAAACGTTACAATTAGGTTAGGGTTGGGGTTGGGCATTTAGTTGTGATGGTTAGGTTTAGGGTAAGGGGCTAGGGAAAGCGTTATGTCAGTGATTGTCCCCCATGGGGATAGTAAAACAAAACGTGTGTGTGTGTGTGTGTGTGTGTGTGTGTGTGTGTGTCAGTGTCAGGCTGTCCGGAAGGCCTCTCAGTGGTCGTACAGAGGCCTAACGCTCTGAGGCATGACCAGGTGTCGCTGCGCCGGGAGGCTGTCTGCACACTGTTCAGAATATTAACAAGCCTGACCACACACATACAGAGACACTTTTTTGCTTTTGCACAGGCATCAAAGACACACACATACAGTACACACACACACCAGAAGTATTGCACATATTCAAATACTCAGAGACGCACCCACACATTCGTCATGCTTATCTACACATATAATACAAAAATTATGTGGAAACAAATACTGTATTTATAGGTCTGTGCATATATGTATTCAAATTTAGTCACATCTTAATACACCTTTGATACACACTCTTGATACCACATGCACACATAAACACACATGGATTTGAATGTGCATACACACACATAAACACACACACACACAAATGCACGCACAAACAGACATACACACAAAAGTCAAGGATTTAGACTGAAATGCTCACGCTCCCCTCCCCCCACTTCCTCCAAATTTTGATAGCGTTTCAGAGGAAGAGGTTTTTCTCAGTTTTTGTTTTCTGCCTCTGGCTGATGGAGGAGTGAACGAGCATAACATTTGGCTGTCGGTGTCTCCTGCCAGAAGACAGGCATTTACTAACTCAAACTCAAGGCTAGGGCATACAAGCGGGTACAGTTGTATACATACACGTAAAGACAGACTTGGACAGGATGTCACAAACAGAGACACAGGTAGAGCGTATAAGAATACACCCCCCCTTCACACACACAGAGAGATCAGACAAGGATTTAAAGGGACAGTTCACCCCAAAATCAAAAACACATATTTTCCCACCTATCTGCGGTGCTATTTATCCATCTAGATTGTTTTCATGTGAGTTGTCGAGTTTTGGAGATATCGGCCATAGAGATGTCTGCATTTTTTGAATATAATGGATCTATGGGGCACGCTTGTGGTGCTCAAAGTGCCAAAAAAATACATTTGAAAAACTCAACAGCAATGTCCCTTTCCAGAAATCGTGAACCCGGTCACTAAAGGCAAGAAAATCCACAGACCTTATTGTGAGCAGTTTAATGGAGGAACTATTTTCTCTCTACCGATAGTTCTTATAATATATCTTTTTGATTTTGGGGCGAACTGTCCCTTTAAGATGAATGTGGCTTTGCATATGTTTCTGTCTACGTGTGTACAGAATGAGTGTTTTGTGTGAGAGGTATATTCGTGTTAAGTCTTACAGCGTATTCATCATGGAGAAGCAGCATGACTTCATTAGTGCCAGAGGCAGCTAGCCACAGATTACGGTAAACCCTGTGTGTGTTGGTGTGTGTACATAAGCCTTCAAGCATGCACATGTGCACGTGTATGCTAAAGTAGGCCGTGCTACTGTATGTGTGTGTTACATGTGTTTGTAGATCTCAGTGTAAATCCCCAGTTTGTAGGTTGAAATTACTCAACATCTCCCACTTGTAGGGATGGTTGGCTTAATGTCCCTGGATTATTTCTTCTGTAGATCCTTGTGTGAGTGTTTGATATGTAGACTGTGGTGTGCTGCACATGTACTGTACCATGTTCATTGTTAGGTCATTATATGGATTTCCATGCCCAGCATGTTCTATTTTTGAAGCGTTTCTTGCTTTGTTTGTAATCTTTAGCTGGGAAGAAGATAAAGAATGTACTTTTAGATTGGGTAGGTGTTGGTCAGTGTGAAACATCTCAATTGCTTGTTGATATTTCTGGTATACACTGCACAAATATAAATATACACTAACCAAGTAACATATTCGTATGCAGTTAACATTTTGCCAAATCCTATCCTTGAGGGTATGGATTAAAGCGGTACTTCAGCGATTTAGTATTGGACTTCAATCAAACTGGGGGGATTCGCAAGATAGAGATTAGAAAAATAAATTGTTAAAATTGATGGAGCAGTTCCTCGAATGGGTCACTACACTTCCCATAATGCATAATATTGTCTTTTGTTACCCTGTCTGGTAAACAGCCACTTAATTTACACTCGTTGGCAAACACTTTACTATTTACACATCCAGCAAACATCATTCATTTGGAGTCGCTTTTGTGTCCACCTGACAAATGTAAGTCCAGTATTCGCTCTTTTTTACCTCAGTTTTTGGTCTCTACCAACTCCTGCGAAACGTATCTGGCTCTTTAGGTGCTAAATGCTACAGAAAATGATGATGTTCATAAAGATCTGTAAAGCCGATGGGAGCTGCAGATTCAGGTAGTAATTCTCTGTAGGTTCATCACTGTTAGCGAGTAAAATAACAATAGTTAATTGTTAAATTAAATTCTGCAAACTTTAGTTCTGCAGGGAAAATTATGTGCAAAGCACAACAGATTTAACACATTTGGTACTGTATGGCGTCTTTATACATAATAACTGCAAATACATTTCTCTCCTCTCTTCTCAGGTTGTACATAATTTTTATAGCTGATGTCAGAGTGGGAGGAAAATTTGTTTTATCAAGATGGCACATCGCCTCTTTTTTTCCAGAGCTCACTGATCTCAGGTATGATTGGAAGATGTATGTAGATTTGACAGGAGTGATGGTGTAGTGAGCAAACAAACTGTCATTTCTCTTTCCTTTTCCCATAATGTGCAGACAGTAAGGGATGTGCATATTATAATTTCTGTTCCCAACCATTCCCAACCTGTCAAATGCCCCCCCCCCCCGGCTTGTAGGCTTCATCTCTTTCACAGTATTCCAAATCCCATAAGCTATAGATTTAAAGCCAAGTAGTTATTTCTGACAATGCCACCTGTTTCAGGCTTTAAAAGAATCCTTTCTTTTAAATGAACCTAACAGCAGACAACCTCTCTGAGTCTCTTGGTGATTGAAAGGACAGATTGACAGCTTCTGTGTCTCTGTTTGCAATATTATAGATACTTTATAAGAAATAGTGATTTCCTCTTCACACTGATTTAGTGAGGCAGAGGATATGTGAATGTGTGTGCGAAGTGTTTCTCTTATTTTGCTTCTATGAAAATGCTGTGCTTCCTCCAACTCTGCTCTGTATGTACAACAAATGCTTCTTTCTTGTACTCAATGGTACATTTATTTAGATTAAATTCACATTCTGATTAAATAAATTTGATATACTTACTCTCATTTTCTCTCATGATAAATGACAATTCCAGCTACCTGCGTCATTCACACATTTGGTTTTTGGTTCAAAATTGAGTTAATTGTATATTTCCCAGCAACATTACAGCTGTTACTGTTATAACTCTAAAGCAGAGGTGCCGCTCTCCTCTGGTTTGAACGCTGACATCCAGTTGGGTGTAAATACCTCAGGCTGCCGACATCAGTAGATTTATTGTTGCGTTTACTGCTTGTGTTGACACTTTCGGGCATTTAATGATGCCAGATGGGAGATGTCATAGCCTGCAAAAAAATCCCACATATCCAACTTACATTCACCTTTAAGAGGTTGTCATGAATGTTTCTTTTCTAGTTTGAAGTTCACTGGAACATCAGAAAAATCTGTTATGACATGAATGCAACACTGGAGTACTTGAATAGTCTACTGCCGTAGCTCACGCTAGTGAAAATAACAGATCTAGTGCTGCATTAAACACTGGATTCAGGAAGTGGAGGTACTAAAATGTGTTTGTGTCTTTGCAGTGTTAATTGTGTTGAAAAGATGGATTTTTGTGTTGGCCTGTTGGATGCTCTTAGGGTTAAGTAAAGCGCTAAGGTTGAGACTAACCAGACTTCCCATTGAAGATTATATATTTTATATTTGAAGTGCAAGCAGCAGAGGGAGTGCTTAAACATTAACAGCTGTATTGACAGAATTCCCCCCAAAGTCATGCTGAAAGTCAGATAATGGGCCAAGGGTCAGACATTGATTTCCAGGCAAATACATCATTGGGCCGACCCACAGGGGGATGACGAATGTCAATATTGGTGTTTGGTGTCTTTTTAAATAAATCAGTCAGCTATATTTACCACAGCATTTTCTAAATCAGGTTTAAGAGTACCTGTGGTTTCAAAGTAAAATCCCACAGACATAAAATGTGGCACAAACACTTGAAGTTAATTTCGAAGGGAGATAAAATATGTGTTCATGATAGCAGTTGGTTTGGTTCATATTCAGTTAACTATCATATGACAAAAAGCAGTTGTTCAGAGTTTGCATGCTTTCCTATTTGATCGTCTAACAACCCAGACAGTTTTCACAGTAACAAAGCAGCAAATATTTCCTGACTCACTCGGTTCTTAGTAAGTACTCACATTTTTGTGAACCATATTGTAACGTGTTACACTTTTGGACTATTATTCAAATTTGGGAAAAGACGAAAATTGTATCTGTAATGAATTTTAAAATTCACAATATTTGCAACTAAATATTCTAACTTTAACCACATCTCACGGTCAAACGCCAATGTTGTTGTCTTCACCAACGCAAAATGGAAAAATCTGCGCGCTAATAATTGTAACTGAACTGTCTCAGAAGTAATGTGTGGAGGCATTTTGGAATCGTGTATAAAGGTAGGTATGTTAACTAACTTTGTAAAATGCAACTGCATTACCGTAAAGTTAGCTTGTGAGTCAGCAGAGGCATCATGAATGAAAACCACACCAACTCTGCAACATAGTTTAGGATTAGGCTACGTGATACTGTGATATCCAATATAGCAAACCTCATCACTGTTAGTTTAGTTACATTTCAAAATTGACTAATTAGAAAATTGACTATGGGTAAGCAATGCTAAACCGATAAACAGTGCTGTAAATATGTTTTATTATTTATTAGAAATAAAACATTTCCTCAGGGAAGCGTGATTAATAACTGCCATGTGTTTGATTAGATCCAATGACACTAATCATCTCTGGCTTCATTTCAGTGGCGCTTGTTAATATAGTAGTGTATGTTGGTGTGTATGTCTCTCATTTGCAAATTACACCTATTCATCACTGCTCACATGCTTGCTGTCCTTGCATTGTGACACTGGTTCCCAGACGTGTGTGTGAGGGAATGTGCTTGCACTGGAGCTTGTGTCTCTGGCCTTTCCTCCCTGGGTGATGCTGTCGAGGATAGGATGTCACAAGACATTACATCACTTCTAATCTCCTTAAATCTCCTTCCATCCAGTTGAGGAAGTGTGGGCGGCAATAATGAAGAAAGAAAACGCCCCCTTTAACCAGGAACACGCCTGAGGCACAGTGATGATGTCTCACGATGGAGAGTTGACCTCCCACACACTTGCAGTCCACTTTTCATCCGTGACATGCATACAATTCAGATTTTTCACAGTCAAAGCTGCAAATTGAAATTGGAACGTATGTGCTTTTCAGTACTCGTCAAAGCAGGTGAGTGTGAAGGATGGAAGTCCTTGTTAATGTAAACTCAGCATTAGGTGTCCTACTGAAATGATCGGCCTTGTCAATTTGAGCCCACGACCTCAGACAAGCGTATTGACTCCTACCTGCCGTGCACAAAATAGCAGTGATCCAAACTAATCAAGCGGCTAGTGAAAACATCTAGCATGCCAGAGGGCAGTAACTTAATTAAGTCTTTTCTGGTTGCTTGGGAACAGCTTCAGGTCAAAAAAAAATAGTACCGGACATAAATTCCCATTAAATGGCATGTTGTGGTTTTACACTTCGGATTTTGAAAGGATTGAATAAACAAGATATAATGTGTTCATTAGAGACTGTTAGAGAATGCAACCGCAGGGGGGCACAAGCCAGTGTCTTCATGTGCCAGTCCCAAGTCTGGATAAATGCAGAGGGTTGTGTCAGGAAGGGCATCCGACGTAAAACACATGCCAAACTAAAAATGCGAATCATGACAATGACTTCCATACCGGATCGGTCGGGGCCCGGGTTAACAACGACCGCCACCGGTGCTGTTGACCTACAGGGTACCGGTGGAAATTGGATTACTGTTGGTCGAAGACGAAGAAGGAGAGGAGGAAGGTGTGTTCGTAGGCAGAGAGAGAAGAGGAACGCTAAGAATGTAGGACTGACAGTAGGGACTTTGAATGTTGGAACTATGACAGGGAAGGCTAGAGAGCTGATTGACATGATGCAGAGAAGGAAGGTGGACATACTGTGTGTCCAGGAGACCAGGTGGAAAGGTAGCAAGGCTAGAAGCTTAGGAGCAGGGTTCAAGTTGTTCTACCATGGGTCGGATAGGAAGAGAAACGGAGTAGGAGTTATCCTGAAAGAGGAGTTTGTGAGGAATGTTCTTGAGGTGAAAAGAGTGTCAGACAGGTTGATGAGCCTGAAGCTGGAAATTGAAGGGGTGATGTTCAATGTTGTGAGTGGTTATGCCCCACAGGTAGGATGTGAGTTAGAAGAGAAGGAGAAATTCTGGAGTGAGTTAGATGAAGTGATGCAGAGCATCCCCAGAGGTGAGAGAGTGGTGATTGGTGCAGATTTCAACGGGCATGTAGGTGAAGGGAACAGAGGTGATGAGAATGTGATGGGCAGGTTTGGTCTTCAGGACAGGAACGCAGAAGGACAGATGGTGGTAGACTTTGCAAAGAGGATGGAAATGGCTGTCGTGAACACTTTCTTCCAGAAGAGGCAGGAACATAGGGTGACCTATAAGAGCGGAGGGAGAAGCACTCAGGTGGACTACATCTTGTGTAGACGTTGTAATCTGAAAGAGACCAGTGACTGTAAAGTAGTGGTAGGGGAGAGTGTAGCCAGACAACACAGGATGCTAGTGTGTAAAATGACTCTGGTGGTGAGGAAGATGAAGAGGACAAAGGCAGAGCAGAGGACGAAGTGGTGGAAGTTGAAAAAGGAAGAATGTTGTTTAGCTTTCAGGGAGGAGCTGAGACAGACTCTGGGTGGTCAGGAAGTGCTCCCAGATGACTGGACCACTACAGCTAATGTGATCAGGGAGACAGGTAGGAGGGTACTCGGTGTGTCATCTGGAAAGAGGAAAGTGGACAAGGAGACTTGGTGGTGGAACCAGGAAGTTCAGGAGTGTATACAGAGAAAGAGGCTAGCAAAGAAGAAGTGGGACACTGAGAGGACTGAAGAGAGTAGACAGGAGTACAGGGAGATGCAGCGTAAGGTGAAGGTAGAGGTGGCAAAGGCCAAACAAAGAGCATATGAGGACTTGTATGCTAGGTTGGACACTAAAGAGGGAGAGGTGGATTTGTACAGGTTGGCCAGACAAAGAGATAGAGATGGGAAGGATGTGCAGCAGGTTAGGGTGATTAAAGATAAGGATGGAAATGTATTGACAGGTGCCAGGAGTGTGATGGGAAGATGGAAGGAGTACTTTGAAGAGTTGATGAATGAGGAAAATGAAAGGGAACGAAGAGTAGAAGAGGTGACTGGTGTGGAGCAGGAAGTGGCAAAGATTAGCAAGAGTGAAGTGAGGAGGACGTTGAAGAGGATGAAGAGTGGAAAGGCAGTTGGTCCTGATGACATACCTGTGGAGGTATGGAAGTGTCTAGGAGAGGTGGCAGTTGAGTTTCTGACTAGCTTGTTTAACAAGATCTTGGAGAGTGAGAGGATGCCCGAGGAATGGAGGAGAAGTGTACTGGTGCCAATTTTCAAGAACAAGGGAGATGTGCAGAGCTGTGGCAACTACAGAGGAATAAAGCTGATGAGTCATACAATGAAGTTGTGGGAAAGAGTAGTGGAAGCTAGGCTAAGGGCAGAGGTGAGCATTTGTGAGCAGCAATATGGTTTCATGCCTAGAAAGAGCACAACAGATGCAGTGTTTGCTTTGAGGATGCTGATGGAGAAGTACAGAGAAGGTCATAAGGAGTTGCATTGTGTCTTTGTAGATTTAGAGAAAGCGTATGACAGGGTGCCGAGAGAGGAGCTGTGGTATTGCATGAGGAAGTCTGGAGTGGCAGAGAAGTATGTTAGAATGGTGCAGGACATGTATGAGAGCTGTAAGACCGTGGTGAGGTGTGCTGTAGGGGTGACAGAGGAGTTCAAGGTGGAGGTGGGCCTGCATCAAGGATCGGCCCTGAGCCCCTTCTTGTTTGCTCTGGTGATGGACAGGCTGACGGATGAGGTTAGACAGGAATCTCCATGGACTATGATGTTTGCGGATGACATTGTGATTTGTAGTGAGAGCAGGGAGCAGGTGGAGGAGAATCTAGAGAGATGGAGGTCTGCTTTGGAAAACAGAGGAATGAAGCTTAGCCGCAGTAAGACAGAATACATGTGTGTCAATGAGAGGGACCCAGGTGGAACGGTGAGGTTACAGGGAGCAGAGGTGAAGAAGGTGCAGGACTTTAAGTACTTAGGGTCAACGGTTCAGAGCAACGGAGACTGTGGAAAAGAGGTGAAGAGGCGAGTGCAAGCAGGTTGGAACGGGTGGAGAAAAGTGTCAGGGGTGTTGTGTGATAAAAGAGTATCAGCAAGAATGAAAGGAAAGGTGTTCAAGACGGTGGTGAGACCAGCGATGTTGTACAGCTTAGAGACAGTGGCACTGAAGAAAAGACAAGAGGCAGAGCTGGAGGTGGCAGAGCTTAAGATGTTGAGGTTCTCTTTGGGAGTGACGAGGGCGGACAGGATCAGGAACGAGTACATCAGAGGGACAGCTCATGTTAGATGTTTCGGAGATAAAGCCAGAGAGGCCAGATTGAGGTGGTTTGGACACGTTCAGAGGAGAGACTGTGAATATATTGGTAGAAGGATGCTGAGGTTGGAGCTGCCAGGCAGGAGGTCTAGAGGAAGACCAAAGAGGAGATTTATGGATGTAGTGAGAGAGGACATGAAGTTAATTGGTGTGAGTGAAGAGGATGCAGAGGACAGGGTTAGATGGAGGCGCATGATTCGCTGTGGCGACCCCTGAAAGGGAACAGCCGAAAGGAAAAGAAGATTAGAGACTGTTAGAGGTGCTGGTAGGCGGATTACTTTTGAACAGAGCCAGGCCAGCTGTTTCCCCCTGTTTCCAGTCTCAGTGCTAAGCTAAGATAACTGGCTGCTGCCTGTAGACGTATATTGAACAGACAGATGTGAGAGTACTACAGATCTTGTCATCTAACTTTCTGTAATGTTAGTAACTCACCACATTGGAAATAGCATGTAAAAATGAAAGCCTGTTATAGCGCCAAACCCCTCCGGTCAGTTCAATCACACCTGAGTATGATTTTTAAGATGGAATCCAAACTCCTGCGACGCGGCCATGACATCACCGAGCCTATAAATTTCAGTGCACCAGTTTCGCCAGATGCCTTTCCACTGCGGCTCCAGTTGCTACAGGGGGTGAACTGACCCAATGTTGAACTTTAATCCCTAGGTGAAAGTCTTAACTCGCTGGTCAAGAAACAGAGTCTTTTGAGTTTGCTGGACACGATTTTGGATTGTACGCAACATAATGATCTCAGGATGGAAGATACGGATTCCAGTGTTTTCTTCATGGAGAAAAGGATAAGCGCGTGTCCGGACAAAGATGGGTTTATAACTGTGTGGTATTTTACCTGAGCTTCATTGTTGTGATTTTTACTTTGCTGTGGGAAATAACGAACCGCCGTGTCCTGTTTACTGCAGTGTGTTTCTGTGCTTAGCACGCTTCATTGTTTGTATCGGTATCACGCCGCTGGGCCTTTCATTGTGTTAATTTTCTGCCACTGCGTGCAGAGTTAATAACTGCTGCTTTAGCAATTGTAGCAAACTCCAGCCAGACAATGGTGACGCGTGCAGATGTTTCCATTAACTTTTTTTAAGTTCAGCCTTCAGCCGTATTTTGAAAACACCTTGACTTTCCTTCAGTTACACCTCCAAACGTTACCTGAATACACTATACAACATACATATGGGCAATAAGCACAATATTTACTGACATATAACCATTAGCATACAAAGGCTAGAACGCTAGCATTACCGTGATGGTACAGCTATCCCTATCCGTGCAAGCCTTACTTCAGAAGCTATCATTAGCACACGTGTTACAGCGATGCATTCAAACACTTCACCTTCAAAATTCAATATACCACATTACATGTCACTGAACATAGTCAGAGAAATCAAATAGTACTATACCTTGTTCCCATTCCAGCTAGGTGCTAAATTATCCACTCCAAAAATGTTATATTTCAGAGCAAAGTAGGATCATTGCGTACTCACATTAATTTATTAACCTTTAGACCAAAGGTCCCTATTCCGTCAGAGGGGCGCAAAAATAAAAGACCCACAATTTTATATTAAGGCACTAACAAAATAAAGCTTGTAGAATTTATTACCATATGAATAGGCCTCCCTAATGGTCATTTACATCAAGTCCTGCAACACAGCTGCTGAATATAGTGCTTAGAGTATATAATAGTGTTTTTTTGGCAGACGTTATTGATTTTTGATTGGTACTAAAGTTAAATAAGCTGCTATTGTAGCTTTTTGAAGAGCAGTCGCGTGGGGTTATTTGTGTATATGTGTTAATAACAGCTGGTTGTGATGGTCAGTGCTCAGTTTCACTGTTCATCTTATTAAAGTAAAATAGTATTTTAAATATCGGCATTTATAAGTGGACAACAACTTTTTGAGACGTTTACATTTTGGTTATTGGTCCCTGATCCCACTAATAATTTTAGTAACATTAATACATATTTGATATTTGCTAAAAACCAAACCAGCCTTACCTAATTCCCAACAGAAAGAAAGAGTATCAGCATAATTCCCAAAACGTCAAACTATTGCTTTAAGGTCTGGTTAAGTTTAAGCATGCATTAATAGATTTTTAGGCCACTTGGAGCAGCAGAAACAAGTTGTAAACACAACACTGACATACTGTTATTATCACCTTTCATTTGGAGTTGTGTTTCTGTAGAACTGATGAATGTAAATTCCATACTCACTCTCCTTTAAGGTCTGTTTTGGTGTCCACCAATTGTGGAAATAGCTCCTTAGGTGCTAAATGCTGCACTATGTTAACCAGCTAGTCGCTATCTTTGTCCGTCTGCTTTTTGGTGCACTGTAGGTAGTGTACAGTGGGTTTTTAAAACCTAAACAATGAGCCGAAAGGTACTGTAGAAGTGAGGAGTCTGGTGATGATTCTCTGAGGGTTGGTCACTACAATATTTACTATAGCAGTATTAAGTAACTAATACTACTTGGTTGAGGTTAATTAAGGAAAGAATCACCTACACGGTTAAAAGAAACTAAAGCTGACTGTAGAGGATGGGACAATCACCTGTCAAAGTGAAATGCTTTATATGTCCAAACATTTAACTCTAGTCTTTTTCTAAGCCTTTCTGAGGTGATATAAAAACATTACGCATTTTCCGCCTTTGGAACTGAGAAAGGACTGCCATTATTCGCAGAACTGCAAGAGGTCACATGTCAGGAAAACATAGCAGGAGCTGTTTTGTGCATTTGAACAAATGACAAATGCTTTATCTGGTGCCTATCTCTGTTCCAGCCTGGCAAGAAACTCTCTCTCTTTCTAATTAAAATGAAACATTTAGCACTTCAAAGGCTTTAATTCCTCAATGATTTGCGTGTACGTCAGCCTACGCACCTACAGGTCACATGCAGCAACATCATTGCCTTTGTGACATTTCGCAGTCCTGAAGTTGATGAGTTGATCCCATTTAAACTACAATATTCCTATACTATCTTTGCTACTTTTGTCCATGAAAATTTCAATTGCAAAAATTGTATTGCATTGTAAAACAAGTCAGAAAACAAACTGTTTCTGCCCTACAGCTTAACCAATGAACAAATGAGCATGTGAGTATGTTAAGACAGTTAATTTGTTTTATGGTATTATTACTCCTGAGAGTTTTCACTCACAAGAATAAATATGACATGGCGATCAATATTTGTTTAAATCTAATCCTGTAACATTTATAGTAAGGAACATCATCTGTTTTAACTGTCACCCTGCCTACCTGTTGCACCTTTAACCAATAACATCATCCATTGCTTTGTCAGGGTGATAAATTATGACACGGCTCCCCAGGTAGGTAAATGCCATGCAAAACTACAGTACACACATTTTTATTATGGGAGTGATCCCTTTCAAAAATTGAAGGTTGTGGAAAATATGCACTTAAAAACATGTTTTATCAATGAGTGAAAAGTATTTAGCTTAATTTGCTGATTTCTTCAGTTTCACCTCACCTGAGATCTGCACGTGTGTGTGGCGATCTTACTTACGTTTGTTTTTACCAAGCGACAAAAACAATGATGACATGGTGCAACGCATACGCAAATGTCACTGTAAAGTTGTAACCCCCTTGCGGACTCGCTGGAGCCGATGCCACCTGACATTGGGCGAGAAGGTCACACGGCTAACACACACGCTCACATTCACACCTACGGGCAATTTAGAGTTTCCATTCTACCTAACCTGCATTTCTTTGGACTGTTGTAACCTGAAGAACTGTAATGTTTTAGGCTAGTTAGAAATTGCTAACACGTGCTAGTGTTAGCTAGAGCAGTGTTGCCGCGGTGTTTCCCTTGAAACAAATTCAGCGGTAAGTAAGTAATATGCTAGAAGTGTCCATATTCTAATGCAGAATACTTTGCATGCAGGTTGGAACGTCAGAATGGTAAATAGATAAATAAACAGCTCGCACTCTGCAGGGCTCGGATGTCAACTTATTAATGCGCCACGGTGACGTTTCGAGCACAAGTGCAATAAATATATGTGGCTCCGTTCCACATTGGTGGAACGATCTGCCTGCTCCTACAAGAGCAGCAGATTCTGTAGCCGACTTTAAAAAGCACCTGAAAACGCATCTCTTCCGTCAACACCTAACTGACAATCACTAACTTCTTCTTCCTTTCCATCTCTTTTCATAAAAAAAAACAAAAAAATGTTCTTATCCTTAGCTTTGTATGCTGTGCTGGGCTTTAACAGACTAGTTTCTGGTGCACTTATGCATTTTGTTACATTGTGTTGTTATAATTGCTTCCAGCACCTGCCCTCTTTTGATTTGGATGTTTATACGTGCAGATTCTAATTAGTATGTTTGAATATGCTCTTTGTATGCTCTCATGTATGTTAATGGCACCTAAAGCCCTCTGAACATGCAAGACTGACAAACAGACGGTCTAGTGCCAATGTTTGCAATAGTTCTTTATTATTAGCTTTTGGCTATCTAAATTATATTAGATATATTAATTCACTGGATGACTACACAGTGGCTTTTTGGCACACACTTATCTTGCTTTGAGATTCTTCGGTTGCTTCACTATTCTCAGCTGAATAGTCCACATTTGATGTCTGCATGGGGGGTTTGGGAGATAATGTCAGTCTTGCGTGTTGTTACTCTTCCAACCGGAGTTAATAATGTAAACAATAATGAGGATGCTGGAAGGATAAACATGAGGAACATTAAATGATGATGACAGGTGAATAACTGATGGGAATCAAAGCGGCGTTATCCTTCAGTTTATGTAAACATTGGGTTTCCTCAATGCAGAAATGTTGAAATTGTTGGCTCCCGACAAATCGTTTAAATTGGAACCAATAAATAACTGACGCTGCTGCTCGTGACAGTGACGTTGTGACATTGACGATAGTGGTCATGGCAGCCATGATGATGATTTGCCATAAGCTGTTCCGATCTAATTTTTGAGCTGCCCCACACTGATTAAATATCCAGCCTGCTCTAACCCCTTAACAGGAAATGGATTTTCCATAATGAAATTCCACGGAACTAAACCCAGCCAATGAGACTCACTGACAGGCGTGCCTGAGCGCACTCACAGGGAGTCAGAACCATTTCTGTGGAGATGCTTCAAATGTCTTACCATTTCCTTGAAAACAGCATTACCTGCCTGCATTTTCAGGACTGGTTGCCGCTGATGTTTGATTTGATTTGATTGAAGTTTATTTCGAGCAAATAAAATAAAATTAAAAATAAACAATATATTATAACTTATCTATTCATGTTCACGGACATACTCCCTTACACATAGGAACCATTGGCCTTGTAGAACATGCAACGGTTGGAGAAGTTTAAACAATCTATCTGGGTATTTTTCATTCATTGCATCAGTGCCACCAGGTTTAAATGGATCCTTATTAGAGATGTCAACTAAAAACCTACTAGATAGAGCAATTTATTCTATACTGTAACATGCAAACAGAAAAAACCTTATCGACCAACAACGACAATGAGACCATTACCTTCTTCACTAAAAGTCTCATATTCTATTATATATTTCAAATAAAGTTCAAAGTAAAGTGTTTGATTTGTTGCCTACAATTAAGGTCATTTTGTTTGAATTATATACTGATTTTATTCATGGGTATTAGAGATAGGAATATTGGTTTTGACACATTTTTAACCAAGCTTATAAAAAACACTGAACGGCTGTTGTTTTTCTTGCAGAAACAAGTTAATAGTATCTTAATTGACTTTTAGGGTTCCTTTGCAAAAACAGATATCGCCATCTTCATTATTTTTCATAAATCATGTTTTTGTTACATTTTTATTGTGCATTGCACGCAATAACATATGAACTGGTGTTGGGTTGCTTTGAGTAAGTGAAAATAACGTCAACTAAATATTAGTAACATACACAATATAACTTAATTTAAAAATAGATATGACTTTTTTGTTGATAAAGTTTTTTTTGCAAAATCTGTGATATAGTCACAACTCATGTCTCGAAATAATGCCATATAATGGCTATGAGTTTTTTTCTAATAGCAGTATTTAATATACTTAAGCATGAAACAAGAAGGCAAAGTTAAAGCATATGGAAGCATACGAAGCATATTCTGAGCTGTATTTATTGTAAACTACTGTGAACAGCATTAGTATGAAGTATTAAGACAAAAATGTGGAGAGACTGCAAAGGGGATGCTGAATCATTGCCCTATCACATGGCAATGATAAAACAACAACAACAACAACCGTGATGTATTAACTGCCTTCGAGGTCATGGTTGAAAGTAACCAATGTTTACTGTTTGTAGGAAAAGTCACATGATTTGTTGACGCAAACAGTGTCAAGCTACTTCCTGCTTTTGGACCTGACAGAAGAGGTCCTTGTCAGGTAAACAGAAAAATACTGTAGGTTGTTAGAGGCATTTGAACAAATGACAGATGCTGTCAAGGCAGAGCTGAGAACAGTGGGAGTTAAGACAATCCTATTCAAAAGAACAAGAGATGTTACAATATTCTATCCTGTGATCAGCTGGATCTTGTCTTGTGCACTCCTGCTCTCTTTCGTCTCAAGTTGCTCATCCATATTCCACTTTCTGGAGCAGCTCAGTTTCAAGCGCCAACGATAATGGGCCTTTTTGATAGAGATTTATAGCGATTTCCTTACAAAGAAAAAAGGAAGTACGTTGTGAAAAGGTGTCATTGCCAGTTTTTGTGCAAGTAATGTGTCTGGATGCGAGGATGTTTCTTATCCACTGATCAAACAGCAGCCCAGCAGCTGCAGAAGTAAGTAATATCTGCTTATCACAGCATCCTTCCCAGAGGCTGTTAGTGAGCTGGAGATGCAAGGCTTATCTAACCTCCAAAAGACATGACAGACAGTAGCCTGAGCCGAGGCCCTGCTGCTGCAAAACTGTCAAGCCGGTAAAAGGTTCTGCACCAAATTAATTTCCAACCATCCTTCCTCACTCTTACCTCTCAACTCCTTTTCCACTTCTCTTTTATGGCTTCAAAGCTACCAGAGTGTGAAGGTGCTGCAGATCTTGAAACGTTGTGGGCTTCGATTCAGCTCACAATCTAAACATCATCTCTAGTTCATACATATTTTGCCATTAATGCAGAAATCAAATAACATCCTCTAACTAGTGTCTCAATGTCCGTCTCAACCCCTCTGATCCTCTTCCCTCTCCTTTTGTATTCCCAGTCTATCAAACAGTATCAGATGGTGGATCAGAGAACGAAGTGTTGTCGGTGTTGCTGCATCATTCACTCAGCAGGAGCAAGATTTTTATTTTTTTTTCACCGCTGCTCAGGTGGGATTTCACAATTTGATGAAATGTCAGTCACACAAGCATAGGTTTTCCATCTCTGTCCAACACATAACAAAGGCTGGAAACCATTCCTGGTGATGAAAATATATTCATCCACTATCAGGGTGGATCCAAAGTGGGTGAACATGGCAACCACTTCAGAAAAACGAAAGCTTTCTCAAATGCCAACAGCCATAAGAAAGGTCTGTCGAAAATAAACTTGGGTTGCGGGGAAGACAACGTGGCGTCATTCATAAGACGCACACAAAAACATTTTTGTATATATTTTTTCATTTCTCCATTTCTTATTTCTGAAAAGCAATATCCAACGTTCTCTATCAACAAACCACAGAAATAATTGTTGTCGTTTCAACAGACTTGACCATGAAGGCTGAATGTGCAGCATTCATGGGATGTTATCCAGACTGCACACTGAAGACAAAACATCTCCAATTAGAGATTCAATCAACAAGTCTCCATACCTACAACAACAAACAAGTTGTTTTCTGATCTGCCAACACTATGGTTAAGGTCTCGTTAATTTTAAGCAACTAAAACTACTGTGTTAAAGCTGCACTACTCAGTACTCTAATATTAATGATGAATCAAATGACTTATGTGTAGTGTGAAAGGAACCAACAGAAAATTACCACCCGACACTGAAGCTCCCTTCACTTCTACAGAGCATTTTAAATGGTAAAAAATGGACTGCATTTATATAGCGCTTTCTCTTCCACCTTAGCGGACCAAAGCGCTTTACATTTTGCCTCTCATTCACCCATTCACACTCAACATTCACACACCGATGACGGCGGAGCTGCCATGCAAGGCGCTGGCCTGACCCATCGGGAGCAACTCGGGGGTTCAGTGTCTTGCTCAAGGACACTTCGACATGGGCTGGCGGAAGCCGGGATCGAACTGCTGACTTTCTGATCAGAGGACGACCCGCTCTGCCGCTAAGCCACAGCCGCCCCACATTTTAGTCTATTTTGAACCATTGTTTTGGTTTTCCGGCTCACTTATTCTTTCATCAATCTTCCAGACACAGCCGCCAGCAGCTAAACTGACTGTATGCTACATGCCTAGCACCAAACAGCAGACATAGTTAGCAACTAGCTGGTGAATGTTGCCTGGCATCTAATAGCCAGACATTTTTCTCCGGAGTTGATAGATTATTGGCAGAAACGTTCAATATGGGAACTTTATGTGTTGTTTTCCTCCCCTGTAAGCTGAATCACTGCATTTTCAACCTTGCCATATTGATGTGTGTTGATATTTCATCTGTGGCATCCTCCCAAGCTCTCCCAATCAGTACGTTGTTTGCTCTATCAAACGCTTTAATTTGTTGTGTGTAATGCAAACTATAGCCTCTAGGGGCTGCTAGCGTGGACTCTAGAGTTTAGTCTTGTTATGTCTCTCTTCAGTGTGAATAGCATCACGAGCTGAAACCATATCCATGCCTTCCTCCTGTGGAATTGGCATACTCATGGTATAGTGGGGGAGGGTGTAGAAAGTGCGGCGGCAACAGGAAACCAGAACAATGATCTTTAATTTATTAATTCATCTTTTCCGATTGGAATTTCCTTCCTGAAACAGAGAAGCACTGTGCTTGGCCATGAGGGATTTGGAAGAAGCGTTTAGGAGGTGGGAGGCGTTGGAAGAGTGAGAATGGGAGAAGACTAGCTCATTTCCCAGGGAGCCGGAGTGTGAGTGTGCTCTGAGAGAAATGTTATCGCCCTATGTTTTTGTCTTTTGTAAACAGTGCTTCGTATCTAACCTCACCTCCTTCTCTACATCTTGAAAAGAGAGATTTGCATTTTTATGAGCTGCATTATAAAGCATAGCAAATCCATTTACACTGCAAAAGTGTTAGCCTTAACTGAATCATGCTGCTTTGTCAGTGCATTGTTTTAAAATCGAATTGTTCAAAACTTATCAAACCTGCATCGCCCTTGTTTTTGTTGTAACTCTGTTTTCTCTCTGTCTCTGTCTCTTTCTCTTTACATTATAATTAGTTTTGTTCCCTATGTGTTCCTGCTGTTAAGTGTGTCTTTGTGTGTGTATGAGGCACCACGTGAATGTTGATGCCATGGAGTTGTGGAAACAAGATGTGGGCGAGTGTCAGCCCAGATTACACCCAACCGGTCTCATCACTCTGGCACACACAGACCAGGAACTTCTGACATAATATAAATAGTCATACGGCCTAAGGATGAAGACTATAGTCCTCTTCATCATTATCACCATTTTTATGATCGTAATCTTCCCACCTCAATGCTGTGGCCCTTTAGGTCTCCACAGCAGAGTGTAATAACTCTCGACAGAAAAAAGTAGGTTTTGTTGACTGGAAAGAGGGCCCCTGAAATTTAATATCACATTTATGTGATATTAAATTTCTCTGTGCTGTGTCCCTGGCAAGCATTCCATGTCTCACGTGAAACTACAAATTTACAATACACAATGCAATAATGCCCACACTGTCTATTCATTGCAACATTAATTTCACTGCTGAAATTTATGACAGACATCAAAGAAAGCAAGACAACTACAAGGTAAAACAGCAACACAAAAGGTATAAATCACATTCAAGGTACCAGTTTGCACTGTGATAGAAATTAAATGTATGATGAAATGGGGGGTTAATGGGGAGAATAGCAATACTGATAATCAGAGTGGGATTTCCATGTGGCTTAAATTTTCCATAAAATGTCCACGTTGTTGCTTTGGGTCCCTGGGTGGATTGTTCGGCCGTCTATCGTTATGTGCCAAACGCGTGTATGTCAAAAAAGCAGTTTTGCATATTTGTTTTCTTCCTTTTATTAGTTTTTTTTCTTCTTCAAACTGATGCATTTAGCATTCTTGGGGCATGTATAAAATTCAAATTAAGAAACCTGCAGTTCTACCAAATAGCACTATCAGCAACAACATGAGCGAGTGGGGTGTTAGTTAGAATCATCATTGGACACTCTTTCTTCTGCATATATATATATATATATATATATATATATATATATATATACACATATATTTGGCTTGACATCGGGGATTCAAGAATGTACTGTGGGGGGTGAGGGAAGGAAGAGGGGAGGAAAAGCTAATATTTGTATCAATGTGTCTCTTCTGGCCAAACATCCTGTTTCATGTGGAACATTAAGCCACAGCAGGGATTTGTGTTTTCTTGTATGTTCAGTTAGAAGTTTGGCACATAATAACATGCATACAACACACACACACACACACACACACACACACGCATAGATGCAGGTGTGCACGTGCATATGCACACTGCATTATGTGCATAGACTGGAAGCTATTAGTGATGGGTGATAGATTTTAGAAAAAAAACAGAATTTGTTAACAGCGGCAGCAGTGGCATTTGGCATTTATTGCTATGCAGGGTTTAAGCAAAGGTGGGAAAATACATTAGTATTGATTGGTCTTCTAAGGAGTCAAAGCAGTCGTCTTTGTTTAATTCCAGTCTGTCCCTTTCAGCAGTATGTGCTCTTTACTGTGACCTCTAATAAGTGATGTCATCAGCCATCACAGCCACTGGTGGGAGGGCACTCCTCTGGGACAGCCCTCTCAGATCGTTTGCAGTTAGAGAAAAACTAGGAATGTCCTCTCCCTGGGCCCTGGTTAGCCAGCTTCCTTTGCATTTACAAAACTAGCCAAGCCCATGAGCAATTTAGCTTCTGTGTGTGTGTGTGTGTGTGTGTGTGTGTGTCTCACACACACATACATCTACACAAACATTGTTATGTAACCCACCACATGAATATCTTTGTTATCTTCTCATATAAACATCCACTGCCCTGCTGCATGCTTATACAGACACACACACGCAAACAAACAAACATTCTCATGCACAAATGCATATTTGTGCCTGTGTGTGATAACTACACACACCACACACACACACACGCGCACACACACACACTTCCACTCACATCCAAACCAAATGGACAAATTTTGTGCTTCAGTAGATTGCTTTTGTGCATAGAAACAAAGCAAACCCAGTGTGATTTGCTCAAAGTTCAACAGAAGGGGGCTGCGAGAAGAAAAACTGCTTTTTCTAAAAATCTATTGGTAGAAAGGGTGCTGAATGTTATCAATTGAGCTAAGAAATCGCACATTTTTGGGCAGTTGTGGCTTGGTAGCTTGCAATATTCAGTCTGCAGCAGATCTGCTTGTTACCGTATATGACCTTAGTCAAGGCTTGCAATCCATCATTTCTCCAGATGACATCTGTCTGCACTCACACCCAGAGGGGACAAACGCAATAAACAACAGAGTATATCCTATTGTGCATTTACCAAGGCATCAACAAGTCTGGGGTGGAAAATACTCCTCAGTTTGTTTCACTTTCATGAGTGAATCCATTGTTTTGTTGTGAGTAGCCAAGCGTGCCAGAGGTTCAAAGCAGGCAAGTATAGGTTTTGCCTGTGGAGTTGTTGTGACAAAGAAAATAATTGTGCCATGACTAGCATGACGTGCAGTTCAGTCACAGAATGAGGCTATTAAAATTCTCAAGGTTCGATGGTCAGTTCTGGTCTCACAGACGAGACGCTCATCGATGCTGAGGAAGCAACAACAAACATGACAGTCAGTGGGCAAAGCAGAGCCACTAAACAAGAGCACCGTATATTTTTTCACTGAGTGCCACAAAGGAAGACTCTGAATGAGGGGTTTGCATTCTTGGATTGTCTGGTAAACGTCCAAATTAAATGACAAACAACGTCCGCATCTCTTGACAACTGCCAGTCAAAATCATCTTCAGTCAAAATAAAAGCATGTACAGCTTTACTGAATATATGAATGGGAACTTAATTTTTATGCGTTACTACTTGAAATCAACAATCATCACTCACAACTGGATGCTTTTCCCTGGAGCCTATTTGTCGTGGGCCGTGGCCAGTTATGTTCAGCAGCTCCTCTAAAAGGCACACAGTCACGTCAGGATACTGAGGTAGGAAACCAGATATGTGTTTATCCTTCAAATTAACCATATTTTTCAGACTTGAACTACAACAGAAAAACACATCCACAAGCGCTTGAAAGGAAACTCTTGAAATTATTTAAAACGGTAAAATTATGTGTTTCAATACATACAAGGCACTTTCCAAACACTGATTATTACAGTATTTGAGAAAGAAAAAGATGCACATTGTCAGGGGCAAATCTTGAAAAACAGCATCTACTTATTTCTGAACTGCTATAGTAGTTACACATAGCTTCTTAAAAAATAATATAGGAACCTCATGTTTCCTATATTCTAATGATCCCACCCAGTCCATTCTCCACTTCATTATTTCTGTTTCTGGCTAATGAGGCTCTTCAATGAATGCAACATCGATTGTCTTCTTCTTTTTCACTGGGTAATGCCAGCTATGTTCTGTGTGGGAAACTTACTAAAGTTGTTTATCATTATTTTATTATAAAACATTTAAAATCATAAAACATGGTGTGACTGGTCGAATCAACCATACTGTATGTCTCTGTATAGAAGTATCATTTTAAAATAAAGCCACTCTACATATCTGAGAAGATGGAAACAAAAATAGAAAATACCTTAACTTAAGAAATGTTAGGCTTTATTAGGACAATGAAAGACCTGCTTCTTGCTATCTCAGGTGAACTGGAGCACAGCAGAAAAATGCAGATGGAACCTCATATCCATATCATGCCATTTCTCCCTGACTACCGTGAACCACCATCACTTCTCCACCAACTCCCTTGTTATGTCGGGCGGGGGGGCTTACACCCTTGCCACTCTGCACTGTTTTAGTCTCTGTGATTTTATTGTATTACTTCCCAGTGTCTCTGAAAAAAAGGCAAATTGCAACTTCATTAACTGGCTGTTTGTGTTGAAATTGCAAGTCCTCTATGGCCATGTGCTTAAGAGTGTTCTTTTTGAGTACTTTTTGAAAATTATAAACAGGTCTCCAATTAGCTTTGCTTGCTTGATTATAAATAGAAGAGATGTTGGGGAACTGGAGGACCTTTCAACCTCCCTAATTTAAATGTCTAAAAGAATTTTTCCAATTACTAAATTAGGCTTATTGAGGCTTATTGACACTGCATACTTTGCATACTGATTCTGTTCATCACCACAGGTCAGACACTCTTTAACCCAGTCACTCTCCCCCTGCTCTTACAATCCACTGCAGGCCTGTCTGCTCTAATTGAGAATCAACAAGCTTTCTGCAGGAGAGGATTCATGTGTGTTCATCAGATTGCAGACTTAACTTTGTAAATCAAGAGGTCTTAACCACTTATATCTGAGACCCACCAACCTTGCAAATATACAGTTATGGGGCTTGAAAGACTGGATGTGAATTTATTTTTTAGGCAACATGGTATTCGAGCCTCTGTCTGTCACGTTGTGGCAACATGGAAAGGACCCAAGCGTAGACACAGGTGGCAGGATGATGAGTGGTGAATTATTGTAAATCCCAAAACAGGCTGCAGACAGACCTGCAGGCAGGTGTTCAACAGGTAACAGGCAGGCACAAATCCAAGACAGAACCAACAAAGAAACAATGGAAGTGAAGCGGTATATGACGAGGGAATGAAGTGCAGGTGAGGAGTGAACCAACAACCTGCAGGCCGACGAGGCAGAGTGGACACAGGTGTGTGAGTGGTGGAGCAGACAGGGGTTACTGCAGGGCATGGAGAACTAAAGGCAGGAAAACCGACTCCACGAAACAACCTCAACCCAACCCAAAACCACGACAGAAACCCCACAAAACAAAGAAAATAACCGAATAATCCCAAAACCGTGACACTGTGGGCACAAGGAGCTGCAACCTTGATCAAATGAAACATTAGTACAGTGGGAGCAGTATACAAAAAGCATATAAAGTACCTTTCAACGCTAGATGGCACTAAATCCTACACACTGGACCTTTAAGTTATTACTATGCTAATGAGGCATAAAATCAATATTTTATCCTTTCTACAAAATGAAATTGGTTGGGTATAATTTGGCAATCTTCACAAATCCTGTGTCTCAAAACTCACTGTAGAAACTTAAATAGGAGATCTAATATACATATTCACATGCATTTTAGATATATGGAAATGTAAATGTCTCATTATCCTTGATTATTGTTCACAACCCTGTTATTGTGAAAGCTTTCATTTCCTGCTAGTCCATCAAAACAAATATCAGGGGTCCAAGCAGGGAAGCTTCGCTGCTGGAAATTTATTGTTCTTGTTCTTTGTCTTATTATTTATCTCCGCTAAAAGTATCCGTGCATCAAAAACCGTAAGACCTAGAAACACCAAAATTGGCACATGGGATGCAAATTTCACCCACAACTCCGGCACATAAAATGAGTGTGCAGTGCAGTGAGATTTCTGTATAGAGAGACCAGTATATGTTTCTGAATGTCAGTGACATGCAAGATTCCTCTCATGTCAGGCCAATTAAAAAGAAAAGATGAAGCGAGACCTTCAGCTAAAACAGCCTGAGGGGAAAATCAATCAAAATATAAGTAACAGACAGTTTTGGCTGGATAATCTATTTATGGTGCCAGTTAATACATTGTAGCTTTGCAGGCATTTTTTCCCCTGGACTTTATGACAGTTGAGCTTGGTTGTGCGAAGCTAGCTGCACTTGAACACACCCCAAAGACTACAGAGGACGGCCTTATCTGTTACCTGAAAACAACATCAGGGATTCATTCTTTTCCAGGTATTGTAGTGTAAAAAAGTGCAAAAATGCAAGTGAGATCCAAAACCATGTCTGGAGTTGATCAGTCACAAATTTGGCATGAATGCTGTGTTATTGCAGAGCATTTTTAATCCAAATATGATGATGGTGAGGCAGTTCTGATTCTGTCTTCTCAAAAACAGGTGTTCGTTAAAGTTACCTTGAATTAGTTAGTCACTGATGGGTATAAAGGATCTGTTCTTTAACGAACCCTGGGAGTTTATGGTAGAGTTGAAAACTATTAGTCAATGTTGACCTTCAAAAGTTCAAAGAACAAAACAAACAGAACTTTGACTGAGGAAGAAATGTATAAAAAAAATACAATGAATATTGTATCCATTGTAACAACATACTGTTTTTTTTTCCTTTCAAAATGTGGTTAACATATTACAATTTACTTTGATAAAACTAATTTAAGCATGTTACAAAAGTAACGCTTTGCCACCCACCAGTGGCGATGATAGTTACGTATGTGTTGGTAATTTCTTACAAAGTTGTTTGTTGGAGAAATTACAGGGGGAATTTGTTTCTGTTTCAGATAATGATTACAAATTTCTTTGGGTGAAAAGAAGTTTAGTTGTGGCCTCATGCATCACTGGTTTTAATTAAAATGCAACGAAGCTCTCAAATGATTAATCATAATTTAGCGAGTTCCCTTTAGCTTTGCTCCTTCACAGAGTCTCCAACAAGAGTTTGCTTGGAGTGAGAGCCTCAGCAGGCACCTTTGTTGTGATCTTTCAACGTGAGCAGTGTACAGCTTTATGATTTGTTCTTTCTTTTTGTTTCTGCAACAATACACAAGAGCTTTAAGACAAGGCTTATAATTAGTATATGTTAACAAGGGGAGGTTACACGTTCAATGAACAAGATAATTGCTTTTTACTCTTACGAGCAATGCCTTAGATCTCTTGTTGTATTTTCTCTGGTAGTGAAAAAATGGACTGATGATGGCTTCTAGCTGAAACGCATTTGTTTTTGCCCACAATGAACAAGACTTTTTAACTGTGAGTGCCGGCATTCTGTTTGTATTTTCTCTTGCAAATGAAAAAGCTGCTCAATGGGAGACTGATGATAACGGAACATATTCTGCCTTGTTAAAGCGAGTCACCTCGCTATAAGATTGAGTTGGAAAGGGGAAAGTAATGGGCAGGATGGAATTACAGCTAATGTTGGAATAATTAGAAAAAAAAATTATGAGTTAAAAAGCTTTTTTATCTTTGCAGATCTTTATTTCATTTGTAAGGAGAATATGAGCGGAGCTGGTAGGATTTCACTGTTTCTTAGTTGCAAACAAGCAGGAAGGTTTAATATCCTGGTCATCTGTGATTCTACCAACAGGCGTTTTTAGTACGAGAACATTGGCTGTGAATATGTGTTTGTGAGTGTGTGTGTGTTTATGAGGACTATGGACGGAAGTCCAGAGAAAGGCCATCTGTTACAATCTCACCTCTCCTCTCTGCCTTTCCAAGCCCCTGTTGTTTACCCTCCCACTGCATACTCCTGCTTCTATCTCTCAATAACCTCATTAACTGCCTTCCTGTAAAACAAGTGGAAATGACGAGCTTTCCATATTGATGTAAATAATGGGGGCTGAAGAGGACAAGATGTGGTCAGATTTCCGATGTGGAAACTAGACTTAAAGCTGAAATTTGTAAATATAATATAATATGTGATATAATATTTGATTAGCATTTATGCTAATTCAAAGGCAACTGGGTTTGCTGTTGTAGTCTTGAAAGTGTGTTTGCCAGTTAGGTTTCATCACTTCTACAACTCATCCACTAATCGCATCTTCAAGTCTAAACCAGCCAATCCAGTTGCCTTCTTACTGTGATCCAGCTCAACATTTTAAGTTAACTTAGTGACTTGATTATATTGAGTAAAAGTTGAGAAAACTGCTATGAAAATTGAGTTGCATCAACTGTACTAGTCAATTTTTTTTATGTTTGCGTGTATTGCATCAAATCTACATTGAATAATTAACATTAACACTATTTGCATTTTAACAAATACAATGAAATTGAAAAACAAATATCATAATGTTAAACTTCAATCATTTATGTTTAATAACCAAATGCATTAAGTGATTCTTGTTAGTATCATTAACTTCCTGTAACAGAGCAGAGTACATTTAAACATTGTTTAAACTTAAATGTAAAATCAAGTCAGAGGTTAACAATGAGACATTAAAAGAAAAATGTTGTTTCCTCCACAACATTTACAATTCAATCCTGCAGAGTGTTTCTTATATAAGTTTCCCAAATATTTAACCTCTATAAAAGTTTAGCCATTAAGTTAGAAAATACAGCTTTCTAAAAAAAACCTGTCACAGCTCTTACACAACACAATCATTTAGGAACATACTTAACTTTGCATACAGACACAACACACAGCAGTGTGTGTGATTTTGGTTTTGTTTAGGGCCACCAAAATCCTAGGGCCTGCCACACAGTATGAACACACATACTGGAGTAAAAAGAGCCTTGCACAAGACGTGTCAGGCCAACCGCCATGTGATTATCTAACCCAGGATGAGTGAGAATCTTCACCGTTTAGTTATTCATGCTAGACTTGCTGAGTGAACCTGGACAAACCATTCACTTGATGTTAAACATACTAGGAGCAAGAGCGAAGAGAGAAATGTTATGGTCATCAATAGACGTTCTAATAAGGATTGAGTGGACTGAGGTTGTAAGTGCATGCAGTCCATATGTCAAAGGTGCCCTGTAGAGTTTTCTTGTAAACAAACACAAGCTATGTTTACCTTCAGTGTTTTTCACCACAGCCCATTGTGTGTTTCCTTGAGGCCAAACAAACGCGCTGAATGCATTTCGTTCATTCATTTGTTGAGCTGAATCATCCCCACTCTCCTCACCGCACCGGCCCAATAACAAGCTAACTCACTCTTCAAGCTGCTGGGTTTCTATACATCAGCTTATTTGTGCCCATAATTATAAGCTCCAGTAAAACCTATTGGCCACGAATTGTTCTGTAAATAACCGCAGAAAGTGTTGTATTGTCACAGCAGAGTCAGTGAAGGGATTAATAACACAAGTACATACTGTACATGATAATTGCTCTCAGGGGGAATTCAGCTTGTGTGTGTGTGTGTGTTTGTGACAGAGAGAGAGAGAGATGGTAAAGCGTATGAATACAGCGAGAGGCAGCGGCAAGTAAATCAAAGCAGAGCCACATTTATCACTGTGGCTGAAACGTAATTAGCCTGTTGTAGCGATGGCAGGCATATTCTCCAATGACAGATATATGCACAGGCATTTACAGCTTCTTTCTAGCCAGGAATCATCCAGGAGGTTATATTATTAAGCAACATATACTTCATCTACAGTATGCTAGGTGTACATATTTAGTTTGCAAAGTAAAATATGTGTCTTTCTGTGCACTTCTCCATGCTTGAAGTATCGTGTATGCTAATTGGACTTTTACAGTAACACTCAAGTGAAGACATTTTTGCAAAGTCGGGTATAATTTGGTGTATTGATTGGGATAAGCATTGCACATTGGGCATGTAGTACAGATGTGTAAGGTTAGAGTTAATGGCACAGGCATGGATGCCAGTGGAAGGATCTCACAAGGACACAAGTGCAACTACTTTATGTGTAAGTTTGCACTCACTCTTAATTAGGCCATTCCCATGTGTGCAGTGATCTTCCCAATGGAGGCTTTTCACAGTATGGATAGTACAGGTTGGAGCAGCCTCTCTGCTGCTGTTGTACTCTTACGGAGGAATTAGCAGAGAACTCATCCAGCACAAACGGTTATTTTTGAGGAATGAGTGTGACCTTTTAAAACGGAATGGATGTCTCAGCTTTAAACCTGGCATGCAGTGTGGCTGCAGTCACATTCATTTAAGCCATGTCCACCCTAATGTGGATAAATGTGACCGTGCTATTTAAAGCTTCTCATTCACACCAGCGTTTTCTAAAAGTTTACCATTAACAATGAAATGCCAAAACAATGATACAAAGTTTGATTGGGTATGTGTATGCCACTTGAGTAAGGATCATCTTTGCTTAGCATACTCATTTTTAGTCATGATAGCAGCATAGCTCTAGGGATGGCAATGTTGGTCGGTCGGGCCATCACTTCATTCCAGACTGAAGAACTCAACATTCATGGTTCCCAGATGATGTATCCCACTGACTTTGGTAATCCTCCAACTAGTGAAATATCAAAATATGAATGAAATATGCTACAGACTTTCAAACTTCCAGGAGGATAATGACTTTGGTGATCTCCGGACCTTTCCTCTAGCGCCACCAGTAAGTCTGTGTCTTCACTACTCAATAGAATGACCCTAAATTTTGTACAACCATTCTTGGTTCCCTGATGATATATTCTAATCACTTTGGTGATCCTCTGACTCAGTAGCGCCACCATGAGGCTGACATTTTTGTTTTTTATGGGAATATCTCAACTCAACTATTGGATGGTTCGCACAACCATGAATACGCGCAAAAGTCATGACAGTCCCATCAGCCTCAGCTGTACTTTCTGTTTAGTGTGTCGGCTTGCTAACATGTTAAACTAAGATGGTTAACGTTATACCTGCTAAACATCAGTGAATTAGCATTTTCATTGTGAGCAAGTTCTCATGCCGGTGTTAGCATTTAGCCCAAAGCAGCCTTACAGAGTGGCTATAGACTCTTGGTCTTGTTAATGTATGCCTGTTTGGTGTTAACAGAGAAAGTGTGGGGAGCACGTTGCACTAGAAAGTCAAAATTCTCAAAAATAGAGATAAAAAAAACAAACATCAGTGCTCATTTGAGTTGTTAATATTTCTAGTGTGAATGGATCAACAACACTGACTTTCTCAAAAGATGTTGGTATAGGACAACAATCCTAAACATACAGACAATAAAACCAGGTTTTTTTTTAAGTCAAACTGAAATGTTTTTGACTGGCATCAGTCCAACTGAGCTTGTGTTTCACCCACTGCAGACCAGACTTAATCCAAATAGCTCCAAAACAAGCAGGATGTGAAAATATTACCAATACAGAGCAGTCAGAGCATCACCATAATACAGCATAGACTACAGCCAGTCACTGATTACCAAAGCTTTGAAGTTCTGAAACCAAAAATAGGGGACTGTGAATAAAACACAATTCATCTCACCCTCAAATTAAAGCTAAGAGTCAGCACTTTAACTTCTTAGCCATTGTTTCATTTCAAATCCAGTATGTTGGCATGCAGAGCCAATACAATGAAAAATGCCTTACTGTCCTGTCTTGGCTCACTGTACATAAGTATATACATTATAAATTAGACCCAAAAGAAGAAGAAATGTCTCTCAGATATATACGCATTACACCTGATATTATTTAAAAGATATCTGATTAAGCATACTTTAAAAATATCTCCACATACATAACCTTTCTAGTTTCTCTATCCACCCATACCAACTACAGTTTCATGAGTTTCCTGATCCTGTAGATGGAAAAGGAAATACATGTCTTGCTCAAGGCTAGAACAAACCTGATTGATACTAAGTGACAATTTAAGTACTTGCCCCCAGTATTTTAGTTGATTTACTTGGGATTCAAATCTGTGGTCTATTTTATGGGTCCATATCTCTAGCCTTTGCCTTGTTGTTTTTGTTCACATCCTTTGGTTTAAAGCAAGACTCCTTATCATTCAACCACAAACATGTGGGGCACAATATAAATTCAATGAGTAGCATGATGTTGCAACAGGGTTTATGTAATAGCTAAATGCAGTATGAGCTACCGAGTCTAAAACAACTGTAGTTTTAGTGTTTTGTAAAAGTTTGACCATACTACAGTATATGTTGACTGTATCACAAACACAGGTCTCTCTTTCTCTCCCGCTTTCTCCATCATCCGCTCTTTCTCTCATGTGCAGGGTTGTTTGCGGGAGTACTGTTCTCGGCAGTAATACTGACTGATGCCACATCAGGCAATGACAGGCACTACGGGGGCCCCAGCAACATTTTGTGGCACTTTTATCTCCCAGCATGCTTTGTGCTGTTGTTATCTTGCGTCTGCAGCCTGCTGCGGGACTAAACAGTAAACAGGAAGTGCTGTGCTGACACAGCCATGCCGCTAACGCTTTATTGTAGAGAGCCTTTGCAGCGCTCAGAGCTAATTTTAATGATAATCAGCTATGCTCTCTCTCATTGTTGAAGCACGAGGCATCCACACCTGAGCCGCTCTGTGCGTGTGAGTGAGAGAAAATAAAAGCGAAAATAAGGGATAGTTGCACCATTGCTCTGTTAATCCTGGTATATGATTATTTGGCTTTTGGTTACCTTACTGTTTTGACGGTGTTTCTCAACCTTGTGCTGTGACACTGAGCATTTGTATGTCTGTCAGTTATATTTATGTGTTGCTTTCTTGTTAGTTTCATGCTGTTCTTATAGGGGCTATATAATTCTGGGTGAAATGTTTCACATCAGGGTTTACGGTTGTGCACAGTGTATGGTAATATTGTGTGTGTGTGCGTGTGTGTGTGTTGTATTGACTCAGCTACAAGTAAGAAATGAGAAGAGCTGGAAATCAACAGGTTGTCACCTCTGGGCTATTGACTGTTCTCTGGTGATTGTGTGCGTGTGAGAGAGCGTAACACACACACACAGACAGACAGTGGGAGAGAGGCAGGCACCTCCTAGCTCTGGGTGAGGCTGAATCATGCAGCTGCACCACTACCCAGAGGTGAAGCTCGTCACCCTTGCTGGTCACAAGTTCTCAAATTTTCCGTTCTTGTCCTGAGCCAAAGGGCCATTTCTCAAATTGAGTCTCAGGTCCTCATTTGTGAGGTCACATCAATCCAAATTAATTCACATATTGAGCCTTGCCATCAAGTTGAATTTAATTGATGTTGTATTTGCTGGTGCTGAGCATAAACCCCCACAGCAGATATTCATCAAGTTTAAAACAATTAATTTCAATCCATATGTTTTTGTTTTGTATTTTTAAAGGGATAGTTACACGTTTTGGGAAATACTCGTATTGACATTCTTAGCGAGAGTTAGATAAGAAGATCGATTCCACTCTCATGTCCGTTCATTCAATATTAAGCTACATACAGCAGCCGGTTAGCTTAGCTTAGCACAAAGACCGGAAGCGTCGGAAAAAAGTTAGCCTGGCTCTATCAAAGGGTAAGAAATCTGCCCACTAGCACCTCTAAAACTTGCTAATTAACACATAATAATCCGTTTATTTAATCTGTACAAAAACTTGTGTAAAGTGTAAAATGATCAGGTTGTGGCTTTACGTTGAGTTACTATTTCTTGGCTGAGAGCAGTAATCTTCCTAGAGTCACAGTGATGAAAAGATGCCAGGAAGTCTCCGCTTTTATGGTCACATTTGTGACACGGGTATAAATCACGAAAGGATGACAGAAATTCTGCTCCCATCGACAAGAAACCAGGACAGCTGAACCTTTAGTTCTTCGTCACCACTCATCAGTATATTATGTCTAAATGCAAGTATCTCTGGAAAAGATTACATCAGGTTGTTTTCATTTAGAGAGTTTTACATGGTGAACATATCATCAAGAGGGAAACTCAACTATACAACACTGTATCTAATTTTTTTTTTTATTAGCCAAAATGTTCTGATATCAGACTGAATTACTTGCTCAGCCCAAGTACTATATATATATATATATATATATATATATATATATATATATATATATATGTGTGTGTGTGTATATACACATATATATACATGTATACATGAATCTGTCTTGCTCTGACAGGTGTCAAACCTCCTCAACCTACTTCTCTATTTTAACAATCAACTAAACAACAGTGAAGCCACATGAAGTTAACATCTTTCATTTACCATTGTGCATTACAGTTTAACAAATCACCTCCAACTCCATACTGACGGCTAATCACAGTTAGTTAGGGTGTAAACAGCAGCGGTAATTGAGACAATTTTACTGTTAGGCAGCGTGAGCGGGAGCAGGGATAATTATTGTGATCCCAGCTGTGAAATATTCCTCTCAAAAAAGCAAGGGGTTTCAGAGGAGCAGGACAGTTTGTCGTCTGGGGCATGACATGCTGTTTTTCAAGGATAAGCTCGCAGCCCATTAAGGTTTTAAGTGTTGAGCCTCACTCACTGTCTCAAAACATCCCGGTTTACCTGCTGCAGTCAACAGCAAAGATGATAATTAGCTCAGTGAAGCAGCACAAATGTACCGTACTGTACTTGAGCAGAGACAAATTGCTTTGCCACGTCTGAATTCTGTTGGTATATACTGTACATAATTCAAACTGGAGATTTCAGATTCTCTACACTTACATCATCTGGGGATTTCATTATCAAATGGCAGCTTGACCAAACCACAATATATCATTATGAAACCCAAAGGCAATAAACCCAAAGACCTATGTGTGTGTGTACTCGTGTTGTTGTTTTTTTCACCATCATTATTATTATTTGTAGTAGTGGTAGCAGTATTTCAGTGTTTTCTTTGTTATATCTGGGAAACAACATTACCCTTGCATTTTCTTTTTTTCTTTATTTTCCATCTAGCATTAAAATGAAATTAAACAAAAGTATATAGCATCAATGGGATTACATTAATAAACCATACACAAAATAAATGTCTGGCATAGAAAGATGTGGTTAGTTTTAAATTCATAAATGCTAATTTGCTAATGCTATTTTGAATGTGAACATTTAGTACAACATGTAAAGAACTATCTCAAACTTCTTGAGCTATGACTTGAGTGCAGCAGCAAAGTTAAACAAGTGAGTGAGCAGGACTAAATAAGCATCAAATTGACTCCATTTGTGAAAATGTCCTAATTATTCAGAGCCACTGTAAATAGAGCGATCATTTATGCCAGTGCGGATGTTTGAAAGTGTTAAGATATGTTTTAACCAGTTTTTGGTTGCTGTAGGGCTTAAGGACGACACTGTCAATCTAGAAGAATAAAATCGATCTTGAAAATAACCACAATTATTCTTATATCAAGTCCCCACCTCAATAACACATATAGACTTAGTTGTTCCCAATAAGACCAGAGATAGATTTCCACCATTCATTCTAGCATGAAGGACTGCAGCCTACTGTATGTACTGAAATTATGATTCTAAATGGGAAGTTATTTCAAAAGCTAGCTTGCCTTATTTCATATATACATACATATATATAAAGACTGTTTGCTGAAAAATAGACTTCCTACCTGATAATGTGTGATTTGTTGTGTGGTTAGCCGGTCCCTGTTGTAAAAGGTGTCTGGAAGAGGAGGGTTTTTTATCTGCAATGCAGCAGTTGGGCGAATTGAGGAGAGGACTCTGACTCTGCCAGGGACTCAAACACCCTCTGACTGATCCATAGCATCTCTCTAAATGTCTTGTCAACCCAAAGGCCACTCTCTTTCTCAAAGTGTAGGCTGAAATCCAAAAGGGTTGATGGTGTTTTGTGATCCTGCATGACAAACAAAGAATAAACATGGGAGTGCAAAAACATCCTTATTTGTTGAAAACTCCAA
Organism: Coreoperca whiteheadi; assembly: GCA_011952105.1. Lineage (NCBI taxonomy): Eukaryota > Metazoa > Chordata > Actinopteri > Centrarchiformes > Sinipercidae > Coreoperca > Coreoperca whiteheadi. The sequence continues at coordinate 24,029,307 of CM022485.1, forward strand.
AAAGCCAAACACAACCGTCTTCATCTTTATCTTGACACTCCAACATTCACTTGTATTAAAGTCCCTATCCATGATTCCACAGCAGTGCCCTATTAAGGTTTTGTCTACTTAGTGATCCCTTAAAAGTGTTTTTTCACTCTCACCTTGAATTGCTCAGCTTTTAACCTTTCAGTAAGCTTTAAAGACTGACTGAGTATATGTGTTTTGCTCATGTTTTGTAGCAGTGAACACTTTCCTCCACGTGGTAAAATGTAATAACACTGATAGTCGCTGTTAGTCTGTAGCGTCATTTTGTTTTTTTAAAGACAGGATGGATGTGAACAAATGCTAAAATGTAATTAGATACAAACAGGCAATGTAACTTGCTATGTGTGAGACAATGGGAAGAATATAGAATATAATTACTTCTTTTGCATTCTCTCATGGTGCCATCTCCACAAATGTCAATTGACTAAAAAAACTTTAATTTCTTACAGACAAAAAGTGTACAAATTACATGTCAAACTAGTCCTGGTGGTCTGAACCTAATCCTGACACTGTCACTTTCTGTGACTGTTTAAGAAAAAAACTACGACTGAAATGGTCATTGTACAGTTATTTGAATGTTAACGCACATAAATACTTTTCAGCAAATGATTGTCAGATTTCACCTGCTGGCCTGTACTTAATCCTCACACTATCCTTTAATCTATAAAATTGCTTTTTGTAACCTTTTTTCCCCCCCAATCTACTGATCCAAATCTTTGAATAGATCACCAAAGTCACTGTGGTTTTAACTAAACAGCAACATGTTAGCCTTGTCATTGTAAGCATGTTTGGATGCTGATGTGAGAATTTAGCTCAAGTACGGCCTAGCATGGCTGTAGACTCTTAGTCTGGTTTCTCTGCTGACAAACTGGAACAAATTGGGAAACTGATGGCCAATGTCAACCGAACTTGAAGTTTTTTATAGAATAAAAATTGAATGGACCTCTGGAAACTTGTTCCTTGAGTTGTTTCATGTGTGAATGTATTCAAGCACAACTTTAAGACTTCATCGCTGGATGGTTTATATGGATGGGTGTAAAAAATATTCCACCAACATCATTACTCTCTCAACACCTCCTCTTTTCAATTTACAATTTTTCTTGTGTAGATCCCCAATTACAATATTAAACTCTTTCTTGCTCACCAGGTGCTAATATGATGAAAATTTTAATCCTCTCCTATAGTGCTGAAGGCATCGTGAATTGATGCCAGCTGTGTGTCGACCGCTGTGTGATTTGAATACACTCCTTTAATGTACTCTCTTCTTAACATAAATGAAAATATATTTTCCTTCAAGCTGATGGTCATGTGCTAGATTTAATGCTACATCAGCCCGAGGCCATCCCTTTATGCTTCAACAGATGGATTTTAACCACTAAAGGGCTATATAAATGCCATCTGCCTGTCTCATTAGTGCCAACTTTCCTGTGTTTCTGCCTCAAGAGGATAAAGGTCTGTCATGGGAGATGGTTGTACAATAATTTTGATTATTCTGGGTTAAGTTGAAAGCCTCAGTTATTGTGCCATGACGTTACAAATCTTTTATCTGCAAAGGTCACAGGCGCACAGTGGCTCAGAATTTAGCATCACGTCTCACGCTACAAATGTATTAGAAAAGGAATAACTTAAGAGGAGAACTTAAACTAACAGTGGCATGTGTATTCAGTAAGATCAGCAGTGTGAATGAGTGCATGACTGGAGAAGTGTGTGGGTGCAATGTTGTATGATGCAACACGACAAGCTAAACATCAACTGAAAAACCAGATAAGTGTCTCAGGTTGGAGAGCACCAAAGCAACTGAGCTCCAAGTGGTGTTTTTTGAAGGAGCACTGGCACACAGGCCCAGGTGCCTTGTAAATTAAAAGGTAAATTTTGAAATGCAATGAAGACAAACCGTTGTGATGTGCAAACTATGCCTTGATTTTGTCCAAAGTATTTGCTTTAAAGTTCATGACTGTTTGGACCTGAGCTCACAGGTCAATAAAGTGTTATCTGTGCGATGTAATATATGACTGAGGCCAGTAAAATGAATCGCTGTTTTGCAACTCTAAAGTTGCGGAAAATTTGGAGGAATTCTTTCTTTCGTCACACTAAGGAATGTTCGGTCCATTACGGTTACAACAATAAGAGAGATTAAAATGGCAAAATACGTGGCCTATGTGGAAAATACACAGAACAAGAATAGATTCCTGAGGCACACCACTAAAGGAGGAATCACAATCATTTGATACTTACATGTAGTACAAGGGAACAAAATCAGGGAGTAAAATAGGGAATAGGTGGTAACAATTTGAGAACTTAATGATTTATACTGTAGGTATTTTTTTAATTACTGGGAACCACTTCTAATATTACGGGGTACAGTATGACTTACTAAGCAACAAAGCTGGAGTTTGGGGGAAAATGGGTAATGAGTTCTGTAGCACCTCATGAATCTGTTGTGATTTATTTAAAAATTACCATATACTACTTACCTACACTGGAGGGGTTCAGGGACATACAGCACTGTATGTCTGTAGCCTATATTTTACTGTGTATTTTGTAAAATCGGCCAAATTATCGAGTACAACATTGAACATACAGAGGCGTTCAGAAGCCTGAGGTGGTGCAGGTTTTATGTGGATTATCACTGCGGTTACACAGGGTGTGGTTCATTGTTGTTTTAGAGTACAGTTATGATGAGATTTCTACAGCTCTACATCACACTCATGTACCCAATAATAATAAAATAGGTAGTTAAAATATCTACAGCATAACTTCCCCCCTTATTCCTTAACTCCACATCTTGTTTCCTTGTACCTAGATGTAAGTAATAGTAAGAAATAGGAAAAGAGATAGGTCTATAGTTCTGTGGCAGTGAGAAATTAGTTAATTGTTTTTTTCAAAAGAGGTACAGTGGTTGCTCAAAGTAGTTGGGGACACAGCCAGTAACAGGAGAGTGTCAGTTACTCTTTTCAGAACAGATGGCTGTACTTTGTCAAATGGGCACCAAGATGGAGTCATATGTTAAGTGATATCTAAAAGGTGGGTTAAATTAGCTCTGCACTACAGGAAAATCTGTGTTTTCTGAACTTTGGTTATCTTGTACCTTGTAAAGTGGCATGATTTTGGATTGAATGCCAGTGATTTTACTGTCATATACTGAGTCATGTTTAAAAGCCTATTAGCTGTCTGGTAAAGAATCCCTAGTTCATTTTGTTTGTTTGCAATCAGCTCAAAGAAATAAGCAGGTCAAACATCCTGCCCTTTATGGTTGTACAAACCCAGGAGCTATTTCAGAAATAACTGATGCACAATAACAGATGTTTGTTTCTCTTCTATCAGCACTTGGCCTGTCTGAACTTTCAAACTACACTATGGTCTCTCCATGGAGAGTGATTGACAACTGGAAGAGACCTTGTTTTAATGGCACATTGGATTTTTAAAGCTAAGAAACAATGCTCATTTAATCTGTTTACCAGATCATCCGCGCGTACAGTTTCTGAGTTGATTCAAATGAGGGCAAATAGTTTATTTCCCTGTTGTCAGTTGAATCTACAATAAAGAAAACATTAATAATCAGAGACATGGGTGTCTTTAATATGGAAAGGGTTCAATTTAAAATAAACACTAAACATTATGAGTGATCACGGTCAGAGAGAGAACCTGAAAAAGAAATGGATGATATGTGTTATACAAGCTTGCAGAGGCAATGGCTGAGGAGGGGAGAGTGGGGGATGGAGGTGGAGAAGACCTCGGGAGTCTTGGCTAGCTGTCCCTTGGCAGCTGAAGGCACAAACAGAAGCAAGGACCTCTGTTTCTAGAGAAGGCAGAAAGTGGGAGAGTGAAATACACGAGAGACGGGGATGGAGAATTAAACTGAAATAGAGAAATGGATAAATGGGAGAGGGTTGAACCCAACAATGTAATATTTGGCATTATTGGTTTGTTTGTTTGACTTTTTGTACTGAACTGTGAGAGACAGAACTACCTTTTGTGATAAATGTTGCACAATGAAATGGAATGAAATACCCCATAATATGTTCCAGACACAACTAATTTGCTCATTTAGCCCAGTCTTAGATCACATTAGACATGAACTGGACCATGTCAAATGCTAAAATAAATCAGCATTTGCTCTGCTATCTTTGGCTGAACACAAGTGCGCTGCAGTAATTGGAGGGGATCATTTGGGTCAGACCGGCTCAGAAAACAGCTGAGGTTCCAGTTGCTTTTGTCACCAGCAGGGGGCGAGCAGCGGCCACAGCATCAGCATCTGCTCGCCCCTCTCCCCCCGACCCCCACCTGCACGCGCTTGCGCACACAATCTCACACATCTCCCTACTCCTACCCCTCTCCCATGTGATAGAGAGTGAGAGAGAGAGATGGGATTTCGCTAGAAGGCCAGACAATTAGTGGCTGATGGAGAAACGCATGACACACATCTGAAGACTGACAGAGGGAGGCAGACTCACGCTCGGAGAGGAGAGCGGAGAGGCAGAGAGATGGGTTTGGTTTGAATGCTTAATCACCACCCAGTCTGGGGGAGTCGCTGAAATGATGTGCACTACCATGTGACATTCTACCTGCGATGTTTTCATTTCACTGTGTCCGTCTACATTTTGTCCCCGTCAAAATGAAATTAAAGCCTCAATTAGCGAAATGTCACACAAGGACAAATCAAAGCAATTGGCTAAAATTGCCTCTCCTCCATTGCCCTGCCATTTTGTCGCGAGGTTAAGTGTATTTTTTTTTATCTAATTGATTTTTTTCAAAGCTGTGCGCTTCCCGACGCTGATTGTGTTTTAAAACACCTGAGTAGACTACAGCAATGACTAATCTGCGACGCGAATCAACGATCATGTATGACGACATTTCCAGTGAGAGAGCTAATTAGATGGCGTGCGAGTGTGCGCGAAGCTACGCGTGTTGATGGCTACAGGTGGGAACGGCCCTCTGCAGAGACGGGGCCTTGGCTCGGGTCATAAGTGTGTGATTGACAGGAAGAGATGGCAGTGCGCCCCTCGTGCCCCACAGGCATGCGTGCGCGACACACGCACGAGCCCTGACGAGAACTTAAAGCAGTACCCCTGTAGCCTAACCCTTGTTCTTCAATGTGGGTCCGTGGTGCTCAAGTTTTATTGCCCTATTACATCACTCTAATGTTTCCATCGGAATGTGTAGTTTTTGCAATGGTGGGATCATACAGTTATCTAGCCAATTGACTTTTCACACACAAACACACTATTTCATCCTCACTTCCACTTCCCTCCTTTCCATTTTGCTTACTCTCACTCATCTCCGCAAGCCTCCGTGTGTGTGTGTGTGTGTGTGTTAGGGGGTCTCTTGTGTGTGTGTGTGTGTTTGTGGGCTCAATTCTCTCAGCCCCGCTCAGTGAGCAGATAGAGAGAGAGAGAGGGAGAGAGAGCTTTGTACAGGGGAGGGACAGACATTCTCCAGCCGGGGAGTATAGCCTCAGTCTGGGCAGCCACGAGCAGCAGAAGCGCTGTCAGCCTGCCTCCCCATCAGCGCCACCACCACCCGTCTGCATCCAGTTTTGGACTAGACACCCCGTGCTGTGACACTGTCTACGAGCAGGGGGTGTGAGTGTTTATGTGTGTGTCAATCGTGGAGCAAATAAAAGCCAAGAGCTTGCGGCATTAAAAGGCAGCATCTTCGCCCCCCCCACAACGCGAACAGGGGAGCACAGCAGAGGAGCGCGAGAGGGGAGTAGGCTACAGAAGGTGGCATGGAGGAGAGGCGTGTGTGTGTTTCTGCGCGGAGGCAGGGCAGCGGGATGTGGCGTCTGACGGACGCGGAGAGATGCTGTGAGCTCTGGTATTAGCAGGCAGCTGCGCACCGAGCCGCTCTCTCCCCTCCCTCCCCTCCCCGGCTGCTCTCCTCGCACCTACCAGTCGCTGAAAGCGGGGAATCGGCTCCACACGGCTCGCTGTGCTCACAACCACTGGCGTCCTGCACGGGGATCTGACACAACCAGGTATGTGCAGCGGCGGAGCCCATTTGGGCGCAGGATACGTGTTTGCATGGCGGGGGGGATCTCGACTGTTTGACTTCATCCTAGCTCTTCTTGTTGCTTCCCTCTCCTCCCCCCGTGGCCCTATCAATGGATTAATGAGACGTTTTTTGGGAATGATGCGGGTAGATGGCATCATCAGTCGATGTAGCTGGGGTGAAAATATATATAAAATAATGTTATTTAATCGTTTTGTTATTTGTTCTAAAATACAGCTCTGGTACTAACACTGTCGAGTCCACAAATGTCCAATTGCTCTGATTCTCACCTTTTCCATGTTGTTATGCATAACGCACAACGTGAACGCATGTGAGCAATGCTGCTGTTTCACACTGAGCAAATGCGACGAGGCTGGTTCTCGTCATTCCAGCCAAAGGAATGGTAATGTTTTGATTTATGAGGGGAGACAATCTGTTTTGATGTTGGCTGGTGTCCTAGGGCTGCAGGCATATTTCACTTTTGGGAAATACACAGGTTAGGAGACGGGAGGCAGAATGTAGCTGAGGATGGGCGTGAGGGCAATATGATCGGAGGATGCACACACCCTCACATGCTCATTCCCCACTGGTATGCTTCGCTCTCCTCTCAGAGCAGAAAATGCATGCTTAACAGCAATCATGCGCAGAGGCATGCATGGCGCACATGTGTGTGCACGCACGGCTGCACCGGCATGCACCATACAGCCTATGGCATGCACACACCCACATGGACACTAATCCACACTCGCCCATAATCCATAATCATGTGCTCTGGAGACATGACGTAACACATGAGCATCTCTCATCTATATGCATCCGCTTCTAAAGGTTTGCACAAAATATTCCTCAGTCTCAGCCAGAATGATAAAAGAATGAACAGCACATCACAGCATGTAGTATAATTCCTTGCGGCATAATAACCTTAAATGGGCATGAAATGGGCATGCTTGCTTTTCATTAGGAGAAAAAAGCAGATTGTACTATTGTGAGAAATAGGTTAGCGTGCCTCCAACTGACACTCATTTTTCTTAAAACAGAGTGGAAGAAATTGTATGGCTATGAGAAACAGAGTGTTTTAAAGTGCTCTGCTAATCAGATGCATTAGGAAAAAGGGGGGAAATAGGTCCCTGGACATTAATGCAGCGCCTGGGGAAGCAGTGCCTCAGAGTATAGGGTGTGGGTGTGGCTGAGGTGCTCCTCCTTTCTCTGGAGGTTTCTCTAGTTTGACTCACAAATGGGAGGGGCTCTACCTCAGGACCACAGGAAATCCCAGATTTCTTTTTTTGCCACAGTTGCATGCAACTCTTTTTTGGAGGCTCTCATCTGTCCAAGCAAGTTGATTGCGGAATATGTTTTTTTTTAAATTTAATTTGATTTTTTTTTTTTTTTTTTTTTTCAACATCCTAGATATGTAGTTGGCAAATAAGTTACATATGAAGACAGTGGAGCAGTTGGATGCTCAGTGCCATGCTCATAGGCACATATAGCTTCTGAATTTTCTGAATTGTAAACAAGCAGGTTATGAGGATAGAAAATCCAAAAACTCAAAAATCCTATATTTTCATATTTCACAGGCCTATGGAGCACATGCAACACGTCAGATATCTGAAACCCAGTTATATTATGTACCAAGTCATAATGTTGTAATAAACTCATTAGTAGCTACCTATAATTGAAGGAACTCTGTGTTCCAGACAGGGCCTTATTTCATCGTGGGCAGAGGATGTGTGTGGATATGTGTGGATATGCCGCTGTTTACATGCTACTTGCATACATTATTTGTTTATTATTCATCCTATTATAAAAACCAATAGCTACTGTCCACTTATCTCTACGTAGGTACTATGGAATGAGTTCTACACTGAATCTGGTTATATTATGCGACAAAGCGAGGATGAAAAGGGTGGAGATCTAGATAACCCAACATGTAATATCATTCTCACGTGCTTGTCATGCTGGCTCGGAAGAAATGGGACCCTCTCATTTGTAGCCCATGTGCTGCTGAGTCTGCTCACAGTGCCAGTTCTTTGCAGGTTCTGTGGTCAAATTGATAAAACACACAAGAGTGGGATAAGGTGATCTAGTTATCTGTCATCCTTTTCTCCTAATTCTTGCATCATTACGCTCTAATGGGATAATACGAGCGATACCTCGTGGGTATTACCAAGTCATTTGCGTATCAACTCTTGCTCTGGAAGAGGGTAAATGCTTCATTTGTCAAACCTTAACATGCAGATGTCAGGATGTTGGCTCTGTAAAGACAGACTGTAATCAACACTCATTAAACACTAGTACTCTTTTAGCATGATTTGTCCAGACAGCGTGCAGCACAATGCTTTATAAGTGATGTTCCAGTCACTGCTACAGTAAACAGCGGCATATCCCAGACGCTGTCAGCCATATCTCAATTTAGTACATTAAGTACGTTACAAAAATTGCATTACAAATGCATTAAGATAATTGATCAAAATTAACAAGCAGTCATTATTAGGTATATTTTGTATGACATGTCATATGATAATGGTCCATTATAGTTGAGTCATTCAACAAGAAGCAGCTGAAAAAAAACATTTATTTTGGTTAAATATACTTTCTAAAATGGGCTATCAGTTTTACAAAGCACACAATATAGATGTAGTATGTGAAATGTTTGTTATGCACAAGTTACTTCCTTGATGAATGATCTGTTTGTATGTAATGAACAGAACCATTAATAGAAAACAGAATCTGGACGTATATAACTACATGGACACAACTTGGAAATTCCCATTCTCAGCAATACCTTCCCATCTGTTCACCCCTCGCACCTGGACTATGAAGCTGTGGCCAAAACGACACGAATCTGACATTTACCATAAATGGACATTTGAATTGAGAAGAAATTCAAGTATTTTGGATTTGCAATTCCAAGAAATAAGTTAAGTAAAATAAATAGAACATACACTAAGCCATGTACACTTTGTGTCTTTAACCCAATTCTTTAATAATAATACTCATTAAAAAATTCTAAATATTTCTTCTGATGAGATAAGATTTATTCAAGAATGATTCCACAAAAATCTGGTATCAACAAACCACACCAAGTACATACACTTTATTCTTTGTCTTTGCATTTGCAACTATTAATATTAATGTAAAATGCCTGTTTTATTTTCCTTTTTTAAACCACACCAAAACCTATAGCGTGGCTATGTTTCTCTACGTCCTGATTAAGCTGTGGCATGCTTTTTTCCCCTCAATATTGGGTTAATAGTTTTGCTTTGATGAAATTTTATATCCTTTTCCAACTACTTTAGTTGAATTTGAGAGTTGTTTGCATAGTTTAACAGATAGTTTAGTTATATTCGAGTATTGTTGGAAGCCACATCTGGTCAGCATTCAGCACTCACTGACAACCACAGAGAAAAACATCTTCAGCTGTGCATTAGCAGCACATTTCTGCAACTTAAAGAGAGACAACATCCCCTGCTATGCTAAAGGTTGTTTGATCATACAGAAAGAGCAGCCAATCTGGGGAAGACCCAGCACCGCTGATACAAGAGATGAGCGAGAAGTGCTTCATCTCAGCCTTGACAAACAAACCAGCTAGCCCGGCTTTAGAGCCATAACCTCACCCACTGTCTTGCAAAGGCCAACACCAAGACCTCAGTGCCATATAACATTGAAGAAGACAGTTTGATGCCAAAGTTGTTCTTAATGCATTATTTGCTCTCTTTGGCTAAGAAAAGTTTGCAGTTGTTATTATCATCCACCATATTCCTCCAATTGCTATTGGTGTCACAAAAATAACTAGCTCATTTTTTAATTTAGAAATATATTCCTTTCAATTTTATTTCATTTTAATTCACTACGTTCCACTCATAATTTCCATCTTATACTTATTTCATGTCCACGTTCAATTCTGCTCATTATATTGTGTTATTCAAGTGTGTAGATAATAAATACATTTATTATACAGTCATTTTTGGTGTTTCTTTCTACAGGCTAACGTATAAGAAATCACTGAATGGGAAAAGAACTCACTCATTTCAGATTGACTGATTACAAGTAAAGACTTGTTTTCCAGTTATAATTAAATGGTGCCTCTCACAATTGTATGATATAAATGTTCTTGTCTTAGTTCACCCTACTGAAACTCTCTATATAGTCACAAGGCTTCAGCAAAGCAGTGCGCACCTACATGTTTTCAATTACTCTGGCTGATTAGACCTTTGCTCAGGTCAAAGTTGGGTAGAGCTAAGCTGGGAATTAAGTGAAAATGTCTCCAAAGTCGACATACTTATAAGAATGATAACAGTGTAAGTTTTCTCACCATAACAGATGCAACAAACCTAACAAGAGATTGAGGGAGCTATCAATCAAGTGCAGTCTGTACATGCCCACACAGTCCTGAGAAGAGGTGTAATCAGACAACATAAGTGCAAACAACTGTGTGGGTATGTAGAGGCTTTAAAGATTCAACTGAATTGCAGGGGTAAGTGAATGAGCCATCACTGTCCTACCCTAACGACTACATGTGCCCTTGAGCAAGGCACTTAACCCACAGCTGCTCACTGATTAACACAACTTGACTGTGTATGTGCTGTGGCACCTCTCAGTTTTTGCGTGCAGATAGAAGTTGGAAATTCATAATGTGAGAGCTAAAATGTCAGTGAAAGTAGTTGAGGCAATGTCAGGGCATATTTAAACAATATCTGATGTGATTTATTTATAGGGGGACAGTTTTGGGTCATGACCCAACAGTTGCAAAAGGCTGCTCATGGCTTTAGGCCAGTCTACAAGAGAGCTGAGTCAAGAACCTCCGTATACCATAACATATACTGTTTACCTCATTCTGTTGTCTTTCCATTTCTGTAATGACACATTTGATTTGATGCTGTGACTTTACCAAGACAGTTTTGGGCATCAGACTTCTCTAGGAATCTGTAATTTACATTTAAATGACAGCTATGGTTAGTTAGCTATGGCAGTTAGTAAACTGCAGCTCATGCATTAAGATTGGTACTATTGCACAAGACCTTTCAATATTACATATAATAAAAACGTTTTCCTTGCACAAATATTGCTGCCCCAGGTCTGCCTTAAACCTTATCCTGTGAAGTTAACAAAGAGTCAAGCTCCTGGATTAATTCCATCATACATGATTCTGGCAGAAACACAACTATTCTGGCAACCTAATCTTAAGCTCTATTTGCTAATGCCTGGTTCTTCGGAACCAAGTGATAAAAGCTAACTGTGATGCTGTGTTTCACAGCTCATTTGAAGTGAGCATGTCTCTATGGACAGTAGACACATCAAGCTCTAAATCCCAGAACTAATGTGGAGCAGCTGTCAGATCCTCTGCACAACAAACATCCCAATTTCAACTCAGTTGGCCAGTTCCACTCTATAGGAAACACACACCTCTCAGAACCACTCCAAGATGTTGAAGGTTTAACACTATGCAGCATGACTCAAGAGGTCTCTGGACACTTTTCCATGATCCCAAGATGGCCATTTTGTACTCTTTGTAAGTCTGATACACATATAAATTAAGATACCTGAAGGTGCTGAACCACATAACTATTCCAAAACTAATTGGGAAATTACATCTATGACAACATAGGTCATAAACTTCATAATTTTAATTAGTTAAAACACCTGCATCATCCTCATCATTATCATCAATATATGGGAAATAGCCAACAATCTGATGTTGTCTTGTGTTTGAATTGGATTTTAGAAAATGTATGTGTTGAAAATGAAAACAAAAACAACAAAAAAATATATACTGCAAATCCAGCCAAATATACAGTTTTTTTTACCTTCAGCATTTTTCATCAAGGTATATGTTTATTTATGATGAACACACTGTTGAAGTATAGTGACATGTTATAATGACGGTATAGTTTTGTGCTTCCTGTGTTTCACAGACACTTATAGCACTGAAGCAATTAGAATAATTGGCTATCTCCTGCTGTAGAAGCTGGATAAATCAATGTAGTTAGTAGGTCTATTGACCTTGACTGACACACATACATGAATACAATTATAATACACACACAGTCATACACATATGCAATTGATTACCCTTCACCCCCTACTCCCACCACACACAAGCACATACAGTAAAATTTTATTCTCTCCCTTTGTCTTCTCTCTCTCCATCTGCACCTCTGCCATAGAGTTTAAGTGATATCTAAGTATGATGGGTGACTAGGATGCTCTGTGGGATTTGCTGTAAAGCCACGCATTTTAAGATAATTGTTAATAATAGAATAAAAACTAAAAATTGTCCTTTGAATGTTCAAATGGATGATCTCTTTTTTCTGCATCTGAATCATCAGTTTCTTTGCATAATAAGTTTGGAGATTGAGAATTTTGACATCATGCATGTTAAAGATTTAACACATTGTCCATTGTCTATGTAATTGCAAAGTGATAAATTGTTATAGGTTCTTCCTGGTTGTGTGTTCTGGGAATCTGCAACCAAAGTGTAAAGTAAATATTCTTTTTTTTGTCTTTCAGAGAGATGTCCTTTTTCTGGAGGAAGGCCACTGGATTTAAAAGTATTAGTGAGTCTCTTCACGGACTGTGGTTTTAGTGATTGTGAGCTGGGCTCCCACTGTCAAGCACAGTTGATTGTGCTTGGCTCACCACAGCTGTATTCTCAGCCAGCTTCTTTCACTAGATGATAAAAAACAGTCCACAGGATTGCCATCCATGGTTTCTGCCCTAATAAAGACTATATCATCCTACATTAAAAAGATTTGCAAAGGAATGTTTACAAAGAAATTGGCAAACCCAATAAAGAAAAAAGAGAGAAGTGAAAATAAAGAGCCCAAATTGACCACTGATTTGCAAGCACACAATCTAACTCTCTCAACCACACTGAAGACTACAGTTAAAAAGATTTCCAAATGCTCTTCGGCACGTAACATATCGCTTGAAGAAGACGACGGAAAGAACGACTGCTCATCCCTGTCACCCACTTTCAGTTATCGAGTAGCTATTGCAAATGGACTCCCGAAAAATTCGCTTTTTTTGAACAATAATGAAAGTATCTTTCCTGAGGTTCTTTCGATTGATAGTAGTTACTCTGACTCCTTGAGTGAGACAAAACCTGTCAGGAGACTGGATGAGCATAAATCACACACTATGCCAGTAAGACGAAACAGGAAGAGCCTCATCAGTTTGGCTCCCTCTGATGGCAGTTCTGAAGGTGAACGAGTCGAACGCTCCAGTCTACACACACTTAGGCTGGGGGCTCTACGCAAGTTAAGAAAATGGAAAAAGAGTCAGGAATGTGTCTCCTCAGACTCCGAGGTGAGCAATTGGAGGAAAACCCTGGGCATCCGAAGCAAGTCCCTGGACCGTGCTGGACGGCAGCAAAAGAGCTCGACCCTGGAGCCTGGCTCCTCCTCCACAGGTTGCATCAGTCAGACCCAGGATGTCATGGAGATGATATTTAAAGAGCTTCAGGGGATCAGCCAGATAGAGACAGAACTGTCTGAGCTACGTGGCCATGTAAATGCCCTAAAAAGCTCCATTGATGAGATCTCCAGCAGCGTGGAAGTAGTTCAGAGTGAGATTGAGCAGCTTCGCTCAGGATTTGTCCAGTCTAGAAGGGAAACACGTGATATTCATGACTACATAAAACAAATTAGCCACCAGGCCAATAATTCCACCTTGCGGTTCCTCAATGTTCCTGAAGATAAGTCAGAGAAAACAGAGAGTCTAATATATAAAATACTAAAAGACAAAATGGGTTTCATTGATGCCCATAAAACAATTAAAATTGAACTTGCCCATAGGTTAGGGCAACAAAGAGAATGTTCTAATGCAAAACCCCGCCCTATTATTGTTATTTTTGCAACACCCCAAGATAGGGATGTAGTCTTGAAAAAATGCTATAAACTTAAAGGAACAGGCATTACAGCCACTACTGATAGCTTAACTCATGAGGGGAAGGAGAGAAAAGACAAAACAATGGCTTCCTCACAAACCTATGAAAGCATGGATATAAAGGTCTCCGGAAAGGATAAAGTAGTGGAGAGCGATGACTGGGACTCAATGGACAGTGATAAAGAATTAGAAGAATTAAGCAGAAATAAATATGCAATGGTGATTTCAAAGCCTGTTCACAAGAGCAAATCAGAGAAGAGGCGATCCCATGACCATAGCCGGTCAGGAGAGGAAGCAGGCTACTCAGGCGCAGTTCACTATGCTGATGACTCTTACTATGACCCAGAGAAGCATGCAAAGGCTTACTACTCTGATTTGACCCCTGGTTGGCTTTCCCAGAGTGACTATTCCACCCCTAAACTCAGCCGCTCTGAGTCTGACTGCTCAAAACTTTGCCAGTCATACTCAGAAGACTTTTCAGAGAGTCAGTACTTTACACGGACTAATGGCTGCTCCCTGCTGTCCTCCTCAGATCAGGAACTGTGGCAGAGAAAACAAGAAGACATGGCCTCCTCCTGGTATGCTAGCCCCAGTCACCTACTCAGCCATGAGAATCAAACCTATGAACACAATGAGGTTGAAACTACAGAAACTATTGACAGTGGGGTCAGCAATGGACTTGTCTGCATGTCTGGGGACAGAAGCCACTACAGTGGCTCCCAGGTCTCTCTGCAAGGTGACCTATCACCCTGGAAAGACTGGCATCATCTGGAGCAGGGTGCTGACTCTGGCTTAGAAGCCTCAATAGAGGTTAGCAGTCCCTTTGACCCATCAACCATCCCTGGTTTTCCAGAAAACATCACTAAATGTCAGGAGGTTGATTTACAATTTGAAGGAGATGAGGAATTCATGATGCTTGACAGAGAATCTTCCCTACCACCTATAACCACCCACATTATTCCTCCCATCACAGAACGTGAGTCTGTCATCAAGACATCTGCCCGGCAGTCTAAAGAGGGATGTAAGGTGACCACAAAAGAAAGCACAAAAGTGTTACCTAAAGATGCCCCTAAAACAGCTGCAAAAGTGACACATAAACAAACGAAATTGGCTCCTAAAGAAGAAACCACCAAAATATTGCCAAAGGAAAGCCCGAAGGTATCCACTAAGGTTGCACCTCAAGTGACCTCTAAAGTAGCTCCTAAAGAGTCACCTAAAGATATCCAGAAATCAGCAGCTAAAGAATCCTCTCAAGCCCTCTCTAAAGACAGTCCTAAACTCACACCTAAAGATGCCACAAAACCCACTGTTAAAGAAGTAACTAAAGTGGCATCTAAGGTAACTTCTAGTGAGGCCGGTAAAGTTACTCCTAAAGTGACCCCAAAAGATAGCCCAACAATGACTCCTAGAGAAAGTCCCAAAGAGTCACCTAAAGAGAGCCCTAAGATAACCCCAATCGAGAGCCCTGTCTCAACCCCTAAAGAGTCCCCTAAAGAATCCCCTAAAGAGTCCCCTAAATTAATTGCTAAAGAACCCCCACAAGTTGCATCTAAAGAAGGTCTGAAAGTTTCTGCTAAAGAGGTTACCAAAGAGGCTCCAAAACTAACCCCAAAAGAGGTCCCAAAAGAGATGCCTAAAGTAGCATCTATGGAGACTTGTAAAGTGCCCACTAAAGAAGATTCAAGGATTCCACCAAAAGAAGCCCAGCAGGTAGCCCCTAAAGAGAGTCCTAAGGTGCCCCCCAAAGAGACCCCTAAAGCCGCCCCAACAGAAGCCCCTAAAGTAGCACCTAAAGTAGCCTCTAAAGATGCCCCTAAGGAAATCGCTAAAGCACTTCCTAAAGAAAAATTCCCTGAACTGGATGTAAATCACAGCTTTCACCAGACCCAGAATAAGTCTTCAACTATGTACCGCAGTCAGAGTGAGATTCGAACAGAGAAGGTTGAGGAGGTTCCCAAGTCTTGGAGCAGTAGACTTAGCATAGATCTCAGTGAGAAGTCCTTTGGTTTTGGCTTTGGCTCTACACTGCAGAGGGCTAAGTCAGCTCTGGAGGTAGTTTGGAAGTCTGGCTCTCAGACCCCTGCTCCTCCTGAGGAGCCCAGCAACTCCTCTTCCTCATTTATGGGGCGTTTCCGCACCCTGTCCACCTCCACTGCAAATAACTCTAGTACTACAATAGACTCAGATGTCTGCACAGAGCCTGTCTTCTACAAGTCAGAGAAAGAGAAAACAGGTGCAGAGGCAGAAGCTGTGGAAAAACCGGTGGACAATGAGACCCACTATGTTGAAGTGATGGAGCAGGTACTAGCTAACTTGGAGAACAGAACTAATGCTAATGAGACAGAGGAGACAGATGAGCCTGCACAGGAGTGCGAGACCTCTCAGGACTATGATGTATCTGATGACATTGATAATTCTCAGGATTTTGAGGCCTCTCAAGATTTGAATGCCACAGAGGACTATGAGACAAGTAAAGAGGCACGTGTTCTGGAATATGATTGCAGTTTGGATGAGCAGTATGATGAAGAGTACAGTGAGGACTATGAAACCCAACTCACTGAGGATACTGCTGAATATGACGCAATGGTGGAGTATGTAGACGTAGAGGAACCGGATGAGACCGAGGACAATGACTTGACAGAGGAGTTTGAAGAGGGCGATGAGGAGTTAGAGGAGATAGAGGAGATAATAGAGGAGGTCACTGAGGTGTCTGAAAAAGTGGAGCAACAGCAGGAGGATGAAAACAAAAATGTTCCAGAGGAGAAGCCCATAGAGGCCCCACCCAAAAAACGCGTTCGACCCACATTCAAAGAGGCAGCACTGAGGGCCTACAGGAAACAGATGGCTGAACTGGAGCAGCAGATACTGGCAGGGGGTATGACTCTTCATTCCCTTTTGTTTGTCACAGTTTGATTTTGTACTGCTTTACATGGCTTTACATTGGCAATATATGGCAGGTTATAACTGTATCTCTATAACTTAATATAACAGTAACCCGAACAGTAACATTAAAGAGTTGTCAAAACCAAGAATCTGGGACTTACGAGAACTACAGAACATCTGGGGTTTTGTTACAGCACATTAATCACAAATTGTGAATACTTAACATTATGAAAATAGCCAACATCGTTAGTGCATTTTTGATTTGTCAGGAAAGACAAACAACAAGCAAACATGGCCATCAGGGAATGGGCAACGTGAATTTACAATATCATGTGTTGCACTGAGAAGATACAGCAATCAACTCTTAAGTCTAAGATGTTGGAGGAAAATGAAATCTATAAGTTATAGCATGATTTTAAAAATGGTGGGAAGTAATGTAGAGTATACACAACTCTTAGTTAATGAGCTAAAATATACACAAAAAAATTGTATGGTTTCTTAACCCTAAACATCCATTGCGTCCTCTGTGTTCTTATTGGAAGTCTGAATTCTGTCTGATTTATGTGGTGGCGACAAGTCCAAGACTTGAAACTTGGTGGTTTAAATATCATTGGATTTATGGGAACCTCAGACTTTGATCCAGTTTATTTTGAGTTGAAAAACTGAAGAGAGGGCTCTATCTGAAGGTGGATGGCAGTGTTACTGGTGGCATTGACTTTGTATTCCCATGGCACAGTACTAGATTATCTTGTAGCAGACTGTGGCTCAAGGGATAAGACTGTCAAACATGTTTTCTGGAGGTTGATCATTTATCATTCAAATTGAATAGACCTTAAAAGCTACAATAGGGCCAGCTTCCAAAACTAACATCAATTCTTCACAATGAATAAAAACATTACTACAGTCTGTTATTGGGTGTCATTGCTGTGGCAGACAGTTAAAGCAAGTGTGAAAACAAAGTCTGTACATATTGACTTACCACTGAGGATGTTCTGTATGTGACTAATGTTTGCTCTACACTGTTTTAAATTGGAGATTTAAAATTGGAGTTTATTCTCTACATGTATCAGAATAATACTCCAATACTGTTATTAGTCTTTTTGTATCATAATTTTCCCTTACTGCAGTTGTTGCCTTGATTCAATGCTGTATAGCTGACAGGTCAAGGCTTACTTAAAAAGTATGCAATTTAAAATCAGCATAGGTGTATAAATGGTTAAATTGATTCATTGAAGGAAAAGTAGTCTTTCAACTGGAATGAAAAAAAGAAACCAGGGAATTTCCATTCTTACTTAAAATGAAAAAGCTCTTGACCTACATATGTAGCTGCCACTGTGGCACTATTGGTGAGTTAGCTACTGTAGTACAGGGAATACAGGCTACACCTGAAGACTGTGAGGCTGTGTGACAGATGTGTGCACAAACTTTTTCAGTGTCCACATTAACAACAAACAACCTGCAGAGAATAAATTCAGTAGCCTCCTGTTATTTACTGAAACTCTTAAAATTAGGAGATTCCTTCTCGGTCATATGGTTGAATGCAGTCGGTGATTTGTGAATTTTTAACGGGGGGTGACCCAATAGGAGCCCTCCAAGACTACACGTTGCTACACTTTGATCATGAAGGGGACACTATGGAGTATATAGGCTACAATACAGTATAGAATTAAGTATTTATAGTATATAGTTTATAGAATATTATAGATCCAAGACAAAACTCACAGAAGGGTGGGACTGAGAGAAACAGGCACAATTTTAAATCCGTTTGCTACTTCAGAACCATGGACAGCACCATGGGTTTATCAATACACAGCAGTTAGGCTACTGATATTTCAAAGCCATAGTCGGGGCCATAGATTCTAACTTGCACAAACCTCAGTCAGAGAAAGGATCAATGAGTCAGGCAGACTAGACAAACATATTAAACTAAACAACCCCCTTGCCCCTGCACGCTCTCTGCTACTAGGGGATGGAGAGGGGGTGGTGGGAGGTTGAAAAGCGGGATTCATTTTGCTAACAAGGGGGATGTTATCCCCCCTCATATCGCCTACTGGTTGTATGTGACCATGCTTACCAACCTTTTAAAACCAACAAACTGCAGCTCAAATGAGGTATTAGTAGGGAAGATAAAAATGACAGTACACTACCATCATCAGTACATTATCATCAGAATTATTACCATGGGCTTATGTACACTAACAATTAAATGATTCAATTCAATTCACCCATCCATGTCAACACAGTGAGAATACAGACACCAAAAATTCTTGTTGAAATTAAGGCCCAATCGATAATGGATTTGTGAGGCTTATACCAATATTGATATTTCAGAGTTAAAAAAATATGGTACAATATACCATATTTGGGCCTAAATTTGTTTTTAACATCAAACAAAACATAGACAAGGATGGCTATTTTAAAGAACTGTGCAATACATACTCAGCTGGACATTTTACAGTTGAAAAACAAACTTTTTATTCTTATACATTTGTTTTACTGGTCTAAAAGATAAGAAGAATTAAGAGTCAATCTCTTCATGAGTCACTGACTGACTCACTTCTCATTGTTGAATTGGGCATGTGCGAGGTTAGGCATAGACTCCGGGCATATGACTCCAACTGAAAATGTGTGACCAATTGTCCTCACTGTACGATTGCTTTTGGCTCTTTTCTTCATCTATATAAGTCAGTTAATTGCTTTGTCTATTGCATTCTATAGTGTTTCTATATTGTTATCGTGTTTGGTCGTGTGTGTGTGTGTGTGGGTGTGCGTGTATCTGTTCGCAGCTAACCTCGCATACGACTGGATATCAGCCTAATATTTTTTGTGCATATTTCTGACTGTATGTTCAAAGTCCTCTCGCGGTTGCTGTGATTTACAATTTTTGAAAATCCTCTTTTATCAACTTTCGGCATTTTCAGCACTCGGTTAGGCCCAAAAAAAGGCTTACCTAGTCTTTTGCAGGCCACATTATGGCCTTTGTCTTGGCTCAAAAACTGACATCTAAAGAAAAGTTTGGTTTCATCTCGAACCGGAGCATCTACAGATAAATTCCATACTCGATATGTTATTATCCACTAACATTAGGCACGCTATGAGATTAATAAATCCCTGTTGTTGTTATCTTTACCGCCATCTTGACAGTAAGGGAGCCGGGAGGGACAACTAAGTCAGATTCAACTTCATTGGGAGGGGAGAGGGAGGTATGGTGGGGTTTTATTTTGTGTGGTGTGATTTATTTAGCAAAATGTTCTAAATAAATAACAATGTTTAAATTCAGAAGTTTTGACTTATAAAAGGGAAGCCTTTTACTGTTTCCTAATTAAGTTTATACAGTTAGGTTAGGCAAACCCAGGACACTCGGTTACCATACCATTACACTATTCTATGCATCCTATAGAAAACGTACGCTATACTATACAAAAAAAAAACTTTCTCCCTGTCATTCCACTACTCTCATACATAGACGCTGGACACACGGCCTGCCCTGCACTCCCTGTTCCCCACCCACATGCCCCCCAGACACACCTGGCGGAGATCTGCACTCTACTGAGTGCACTCGTCTATTTCTCTAGTGTTCCCTGGTTCTGTGTCATAGCCATTTTCACATTGTTAACTTGCACTTTCACTGCCCAACAGGGCAAAAAAATTTTGAGAATGGGTGAAACTGGCCAAATGAGGAGAAGAAATATAAGGCAGGAGTAACTATGAACATAAGAAAGGCTAATTTTTGTTTCCACTTTTATCCAAATTGACATAAAATGAGGCCACTGCTACCTGACAATAAAGAAGCCCAGTTTTAAGCAACCCTTGAATGTTGCATTACTACCATCTAACTGACATTTTACGCATTCTCTTTTACTTGCTCAAACGGAGTTGATAGAAATGCCTCCAATATGCATTTATGTGACACTGGGAGCAATTGTTTAAAATTCATTATACTACCTATGGAGATGTAGCCATAGATGGAAGCACAGACAGACACAATCTCATTAGCTTTATGCCTTCAACTCTTGTAGCTGATGTGTGCTCATCATGCTCGCGCTCTGAAGCGTGCTGGCTGGTCTGTGTTGGAGTTGTGAAGGGAGTCTCAGCAGTACTGCCACTCCTGCCAGGCCTGTCTTCAACTCGCTACAGCAGCGTCTGTATTCAGATGCTAATTCACACTCCCAAGGGCATTCTGTAACCAGGTCAGCCTTGCTTGGAATATTTATAGAGGTCTGCTGCTAGTGAAGTTTGCCGCCTGCTCCTGGGGGCGAAAAGGAGGTAGACCCTCTTTATGCTTAGTGCACCATTTCTTGAGAAAGTGTGGACACGAAAAATGCCGATACAGAGAATGAAGAGTCTATTGTTGTTTTGGGTGATACCATCCAACTCAAAGCACTGACTGATTCAATATCGCTGTTTTTCATCCGACTGTTGTTATCAGGGAAAGCCTCTTCTCCACAGTTTACGCTCAGAACTTGGAGGAGCTATGACTCTAGTTTGCAATACATTACCTCTGGCTTTCAGATTAGACACTTAAAACACTGTACTCTTTCTCTGATTGCGGTTTTGACAGATCATCCTCATTATCATCAATGCTTCCCCCGCTAGAATCATTTCATAATAACTCAGGTTAAGGCAATAGTTTTGCCATGTTGTGTACAGTTTAAATCTCAGTTTCAAAAACAAACCAAGTGTATCTCTGATTAGGGCTGATAACCTATTTTGCCCCATTGCTCTATTCCTGGTTCATGCCCACAGGGATTCTATTTTTGTGCTGAAATTGAACTAAATAAACCCTCTGACATCAGCCTGCCACAGCCTCAAGCCTCAAACATTTAGTCACAGCTGGGAAAAAAAAAATTAG
This sequence comes from Coreoperca whiteheadi, assembly GCA_011952105.1. Classification (NCBI taxonomy): domain Eukaryota; kingdom Metazoa; phylum Chordata; class Actinopteri; order Centrarchiformes; family Sinipercidae; genus Coreoperca; species Coreoperca whiteheadi. Next base: position 24,050,944 of record CM022485.1, read on the forward strand.
GAGTTGAGGGGAACTGTGAGTGCTAATATTGCACATATACTGTAGTTGATGTGTTTTCTTCTAATGTATGAAATGGTCTGGTCATGTGGTATTGTTTGAGTCATCAGAGGGACAAGCAGTGATCAAATTGGGCACACAGGCACCCAGGACATTCACATCTCTCTGAGCTGAGCTACCACATTTCATTGCATCAAAGCCTGGAGGGCTGCAACCTCACAACACAAGTAATTTGTGAGATGATTAATGGCGCCGCTTTCCATTGGCTAATATATGATAATATGAACTGTTTTTGTATTACCATCAACCTTCCTTGCACCCCAACTTGAGTGGATCTTTACGCTGTAAAACACAAACAAAAAAATACGTGTCAAGCTGTACAAAGATCCTGACAACTGCTATTAAAGAGGCGCAAGCAAGGAATACAAACCATTACATAGTTAGAAAGACAACAAATAGGCCTACATGTAAACTGTGCATGCTATGAAAATCCAGCATTACTTAATAAATAAATAAGACAAATAAGTGTATGAACACATAAATATAAGAAAACAGTTTCCAGTAACGTTAGTTCAACAGGCAGCACATCCACCCGCATCACAATACTTAACGTTAGACTATAATTATTCATCAGCCTCAACCACTCTGTTCATGTTGAATTACCCAAAAAAATCAAAAGTAAGACAACAGAAGAATACACATAAAAAGGCAGAGCTTGTGAAATGTTTCCCTGAGTATATTACATGTTGCCAGTCCCGTCCACAAAGTGTAGCTGATCTGCCACGCACATCGGTAACGTTAGCGAGATTAGCCTAACGTTAACGTTACACGTCTCAGTAATGAGTAAGTTAGCGGAAGCGGTTACCAAATAGAACTTCAAATTCAGGAATTACCACAGCTATGCTGCGGACTTCACCTGACATTTTAGCAGGTGGGCTTCTTTGCTGTCTGGTCCCACCGAGAGTTGGTTGGAGGTCGTCTCGAAGACGGACATCCATTTTAAATTCTCTGTGCGTTCAACGAAGCCACTGGACCGAAACATGCTAGCCGCCAGCAGGTGAGGGCTGCTTAGCTTCTGCCAACGAAGACCTTCTTGCAACTCCAAAGTTGTCTTTTTAACATGTTGTGTCTTCATAGCAGGCAAAACAGGTTGTCCTCTTGACATCACCTGGGTTTCGCTTAGAGTTGGAAGGGTGTGAGATCCACTGTGCAGACGGGGCTTCGGGGAATCTGCGCGCACGTTAGGTCACTAAGTGGCTACAAGCTAGCTGACAGTCAGCGAAAATCGGCAGCTAGTTCCAGTGGGAGGCTGGCTGCTCCTCAAACCCAGGTGAACTGTTTCTGTTTTTCTTTCCACACATGTGAAATACCGAAGGTGTGAAGTGTGGGCTGTATGGAATGCCATTTTATTCAATATTAAATCAATCAATAAATACATAAATAGGCCTATGAAATAAATAAATGAGATATGGTCCAATAAATACATAGGTTTCATAATGCCACATTTATTTATATCATGGGACTATTTGATAATGCCACATGTCCGTTTTTATATTCAAATGAAGGGGTCGTGGTTGTCTCACAGTGCTGCAAAAAATACGTATTTTCCCTCTTACCTGCAGTGCTGTTTATCCATCTAGATTGTTTTGGTGTGAGGTTTCAGAGTTTTGGAGATATCGTAGAGATCTCTGCATTGTATGAATATAATGGAGCTATGTGGCACGCACTTGGCTTGTGGGGCTCAAAGCGGCAAAAAAAAAAAGAAAAATACATTCGAAAAAATCAACAGCAACGTCTCTTTACAGAAATCATGACCTAGTCACTCAAGATAATCCACAGATTTGTTGTGAGCAGTTTCATGTAGGAACTATTTTGTCTCTACCGAAAGTTACATGCAACTGCTCACAGCAAGGTCTATGCATTTTTGATTTGGGAGTGAACTGTCCCTTTAATATTGCTGAGAAATAGACCTTTTTCACGGTAACTTCAGATATTTCGAGAAGAAAGGAAAAGCACCGGTGTAACTACCAGTGATCACATTAATGATGGCTCTTTTCCCCGAGCTGAAATACTGAAATGGAATTCGGCCATTTCAAAGTTATTAGTTACACCGGTGCTCTATTTTCTACGGCGTTTCAAAATGTCTGGCGTGAAAAAGATCAGAAGGTAATGTGCAGAGTATTTTATTACATAAACAATTATGTGATTAACCTGATTATCCCCACTGGTGGGATGAAGATACACCAGCACCAGAAGTACTTTTTGTCAAGTTAATGCAACTAAAATTGGTTGGACAGGGAAAGATAGTTGTAAATGAAACCAGTGTTGACAAACCCATTCAGCCCCGACAAAATGTAGAAAAAGGTTTATTTAAACTGAAACGGTGGCGCGTTGACCACCCTGTTGTGTTACGCAAGCGCACTATGCTGCCTTTTTAATACGGCAGCGTTTATCTACACGTCGCTGCTGACTGGGTCACACCACGGATGTATGGTAACACCTCCGACACACCGACCAAACGAGAGAAAACCATGTCATAGCCCGTTGCACACAGTTTATTGGAAACATGTCGTTCAACCCGGAAACCGTAGCAAAAATGGTGCACAGCGTGTTCAGGTTGAACGTGCTCCTGGGCTCTAGGTAGAAGTGGAAGTGTTGAATGGGACTGTTGCAGCAGTACATGAGGGTCAAACTAATTCCTGTCTGCTGTTTGAACACAGAACACACCCAGCCAGCGCAACACTGCATTTTTTTGGAGTTAATTTTGTGTGCCATTTAGTACCAAATCCTGCACTGCATTTGAGTAAAACACTGATCATTTGTTAGGTAATGCTAAGAAGGCTGGTCATAAATACCATAAAAGTTGAACTTGCCGAATTTTGACTCACCTATGTTGTTTGTCATTTAAACTTTACCTGGTTTAACCTTTACCTGAATGTTTTTCTAATGTTAGTTGCTAGTTAGCAAACAGTGTAACAATGTAGGCTAGCTGGCATGATTGAAATTGTTTAAACACTTCATCACATGTCACTAAAAAGGTTGGTTTTTCCAATGAGACTTGAAACGTGGTGTGAGAGTTGACACCAGCAGGCGTTTCTGCTGTGGTGGGCTTTGACCTATGTGTAGTGTGACTTGTTAAGACTGACCGACGACGTTGAGATGGTTGTGGTGGCCAACCATTGGCTTGTCAATGCAGCTTTAAAAAAAAAATCAGGATGTGTTCACTGTAACATCTGCAGCCTGCCCATCTGCTCAAACTGGTGGTCGTGTCAGCCTCGACCCCATGGGCCCCTTCAGCCCTCCTACTTCAATCGTCAGTCTCTCCACTTCCATACGGTCCCGGTCCTCTCTGCTGCTCTGTTAAATAAACTCTGTGCAGTAAGAACACATGTTCCTGTGTGTGTTGGAGCAGGGCTCAGTCATAGGGATACTATCAGCCATGTGCAGGCTTTTCTGCTCTGGCGAGCTCTGATCTATGTGCAGTGTGACCATGTGTGTCGCCGGGGAAATGCAGGATTTACTGCCACTGTTGATACCTCAACGCTTTGCCCACAGCACGCACATGCAGAGGTTTCCTACCAATCAATTACATTTTTGTTCCACAGATATAAGGCCCCTGTGAAATGAGGTTTATATCAGCAGCCTATAGCCTGTCTTTGTGGTCTGGCTTTAACTAGTGCAGCTGCAGACTTGCTGGTAGAGGAGATGGCTCTACCTTGTATAGCCGTGCTGAAAGTAGCTTAGCTGATCGCTGTGCACGGTACCCACTGGAGCTTAGCTCCTCTTCGAGTGTGCAGCTTTGGGTGTCACCTCACCCAGTGACAATATATCGTTAGAAAGGAGTTGTACCAACAATGTAGTTTCTCTAAAAAAAATTTTTCAAAATTTGTACAATCTAATTGGTTTCATGTTGACTAGAATGCATTTTGTTTTTCAAATGATCATTGCATCGGTGAGGACCATCATCAAGAAAATATATATACTTGTGGTGAACACTAATGGCACTGTTAAACACTCTGGGCAATAGCGTCCATCAAATACAATGTACTGTGTTCTCAATCAATGTGTAGTTCCAGAGCTATTGATATTATAATGGTCAATTAATATTTACAGATGTGATTTTTTAACAGGTGTCAGTTTTCAAGTAATTAGCATAAACAAAATGGAATAGGTACTGGCAAAATTAAAGAAAAAAGCGAATTTACACACACACACACACACACACACACACCTGGCTTCCAAATAACATCAACTCAAACGATTATCTCAAAGATGCTCTGGCTGGCTGCTGCATGTTAATAAGGTTCAACAAAACATGAAAAAACATCGGTATCGAAAAACTGCTCTCGTTATTTTGTTGGCTTCAAATTAGGGCTAGGCGATATGGCTTATATATTTTATCTCAATATTTTTAGGCTATGCTGCGATATACGATATATATCTTGATATACACATTTTCTCTTATTCTGTATCGCACATTAAATAATATTCTAATATATCGAATATATATATTCAATATATCGCCCAGCCCTTTTTCAAATATGGCTTAACGTTCACACAGTTTCTCTTGACTATCCCTCAACATTACAACATTAGTCCACCATCACCCGGCGCGCCACCTGTAACCTATAATGTTAGCTGATTACTTTGGCGACAAAAACACTCACTCATCTCAGGCCTGCTGGTCTTGGTTGTCTTTTCCAGTTTATCTTCGGGATCATGAAGAAGCACACCAGCACACCTCTGTCCAAGTGAGGAGTAAAACCTTCATGCATAGTTACGCACACACAGGGGGGTTGGCGTCGGCGACAGCATCAAACTGCACACGCTGAAATTCATTGTAGCAGAATGATTCAGTTCCTGTTGGCATCAGAGGGCAATTTGAGCGAAGGCCCCATCAGTCGCTGTTTGCTCTCGGCGGCTCAGGTTCTGGAGGGTATCCTCTTGCATGGCTAATGCAGCCGCAGCTTCAGCGTCTCGCCGCTGCACTTCTTCGGGGTATACTCTGGCTTGAATAACTGCGGCTGAGTATCGGAGTCAGCCAAAACATTGTTAAACTGTATCCTCGTCCATAACATCCTTTGCGCACGTACTTATTTTGGGATGCCATTTTCGCTGTTGGAAACTTAGCTAGTTTGCAATACAAGCCGAAGACAACAAGGAAGTATTGTTTCTGTGCGGCTACCCAGACTCGGAAGCTGGAAAGCCAAGCTGAAAGTGCCTGTAGTCTCTCCGTACCTCCGATTACGTCACGGGACGCAGGTTAGCTTTAACGGTCAATGTAGCATGCCCTGAGGAATGTAATTTGCTTCAATTAACTACATATGCCATCAAGACCGACTGCACATGTACTTAAAATGCGGCAAACTTTCCTTTTAAGCTGTATTAGTGATGCAGTAACTGCACGTCAACAACAAACAGTGTATGGTGTCATTTTAATCAGGGTAGCAATTTGATCTTTCTCTTGTGAACAGCTGTATTCTGTTTGTAGCACATTAGATCATGATTATGCTGCCATTTATCACCCATGGATCAATAGCACAGTAATTACACCTCTTCAGTCTGGCTTGTTTAAAGGGCTTGCCCTCTCGCAGTTTGTCTCTAAAATGGCAATATGATACCAACCGCTTATGCTTACCTAATGTCCCATGTCTCCATACCTATGAGTGTTAACACATGTAATGTTGCCAATCAAAGGCATTCTTTTTGAATTTGTGCTGCTTTGATTTAAAGTGTTGTATATGCAAAGAATGAAACTCACATTTCAACCTTTAGCTGAGAGTCTTCTGTTGTATAACCAAGGCGTTTCTACCAGTTCTACTTTACACGGTGTTCCTCTGTTCACAGCCATTCTCCCTGAGGCACATGTTGACTCTGTCTCCATTTCTGCATAAATTGTTTGGCAAAACAGAATTGTGTCATCAGGCTGTAATAGCAGATTAGTGTCTTAACTAAGTGTGTGCACTTTCCAGTGAGCTGCTCTTTGCTAACTCTCCACCCTCCTGTCATTTTCTCTTTTCAGACAGCAGTGCTTTGGATACACAGGTTTTAAGTCCTTGTTTATCATCAACCACTTGGACACTTGTGATTTCCTTGCATGTGCATACGTTTGTGTATATGTTTGTAAATGTGTCTTGTGTTTTGTGGTTTTGTAGTGTGATGGTGTGTGGATTTTGTGTCCCCCTTTGAATTGGATTTGAAATTATACATCTACCTGAGTGTATCTGTGAGAGTGTGTGTTTGCTTTTCTGTAGATAAATTGAAGTGAGATCTGTAGGTATTGAAGAGAAAGCAGCATGTGCCTTTGAGCCATCTTGCTGTCACTTTGTGCTGGTCATCCTTTTATTCCTCTTTTCAGAAAATGATTTGTGTTCCAAACTGGACATTGTGATAAGTGAGGAGGGAGCGTTACACAATAGACAAATCTGGCCTGAAGCACCAAGAACGGCAAAACGCTCAGTCTTGAGCCCACAAATTACATTGATGTGGAATAATTTGGTCTTTTGCCTGTGGTGCTTCTCTCCCTCCTCTCTGTGCTGCACTCCTAGTCTGCTATCATTCATCTAATCCTGAATTGACCTCCAAATGTACTGTATTTTCCCAAGTACATTTTGTTATACTGTATATTTGTTTTGGTTTATGTATCTGTTCTTTGCTTTGTGTTTAGTTGTGCGTGCTTACCTTGTATTTCTTGTTTTACATTGTGTGTTTCTTCTCCCTGCAGCCTCGCAGTCTTTTGGACCCCAAAGTGCTCGGCTTGCAGTCTGGAGGGTGAGTGGTGGCTCACTTCCTGATCTGATCAGTTCATAATTACACAAATCCGAGATGCTGTCTGAGATTCGAGATCCGAGATCCCAGATTCTCTGGCATGCAGTCCCAATTTAGGTATCGTGCTCCCTGTTTTGTGACACACCACAGAGAGACGATACATATAGAAGATGCCTGATGCCTTCACAACATCTATAAAGGAACTTATCCTCTTGACTTCACATACCTGTCTTATTCAGAAATGTGTATGATTGTGTACGATTAATCTTGAAAGTCTACATGAAAGATAGATGAAGCCAACTGTCGTCACATAATGTCATGAGGGAAAAATAGCTAATAATCATATTTAGCCTCCATTACCACAGTTCATGCCATGGCTGTGCAGCCATCTGCAGCATGCATTGTGCATGAAGGCAGCGGGAGCCAGGGGTCCTAGGGTGAGGCAAGGGCCGGCGCAGCTCGTCACGTTGTGTATCTTTAGGGTCACACCACTGATGTCGCTGAGAGGGCTGACAGAAAAGCTTGAGGAGCTTTATCTGTGTGGAGGCATTGGGGCCTTGATGTCATGTTGAGGTCATTAGAGAGGCTTTGAGTGACAGTTGAGGTGATGCCACTGAGAGCCTCACGGGAAAAGAGCAACAGTGGTGGGAAAGCAGTAGGGGAGCCGTGGAGTGTGCACCAGGGACTTGGAGGATGGAGAGAATAAGGGAACTGGAACTGAAGTGTTGTAGAGACTGAGAAAAACTCATCTTAAAGTGTCGTTTTTTTGAGGCTTGGAGTCAGTTGTTTGCATAGTTCACCGCTCAGTTGATCTCATATTCATCATTCTTGGTATGTAATATAAATCCAGTAATAGGTAAAATATGTATCAATAGCAGGCATCACTGCAGATTCCATGGAGTTCCAGTGTAGGTGGTCTGCACCATGCGAAGCACAGAGGAAGGGGTGAGACAGGTTAGGTAGGAAGCATGATCCATGGTGTTTGCCTGCTGTGTAAATCAAGGCCCCCCTTTCACAGTAGTAATGTCTCCCCCAGCATGGCATTATTATGATATTAATGCACCTTATATCTGTCTGCTTCTCCAGGGCTGGCAGTATTCTTTATGGTATTGACAGCATGCCAGATTTACGCCGCAAGAGGACAGTGCCTCTTGTCCGAGACCTGGTGAGTCATCTGCCTCAACAAGGTTATATGTGATTTAATGTATCTGAGTGACCCCACATTATACCACCCTGGTGGAATCCTGCTCTGTGTCAGCATGGACCCCTGCTGAAGACAATAATAACTTCACTGGGAACCTGATAAAAAGTGATGGTGCTTTAGAGTGACAGTGTTTGTTTCTTATCATTATATAATATCCTAGGACTAGCCTAGGACTGATAAGAGCCTCAGTGTTCTTTTAGCTGAAGTCTCTGCAACAGTAATGGTTATTAAACATGACTTAGTCTGGATTTGTGATTTTAATTACCAGTTTGTTGCAGCACACGATTGGGTTGATTGAAAGTACTTTCCTCCCATATGTAGACTTGTTGAAAATAAAACAAAATGAAATAAAAATAATAACAATAATACTAAAATAATAATAAAAAAGTCACATCCACTTTCATTGTGATAAAAACAAGCCAATAAAGAGCTGATTGGTGATAAAAGCCACCACTTAAAGCTCTGGCTATTTCGTGCAGAGCACTGCCTTTTGGGAATGTTAAATGTAACCTTAGCCATAACTCTATCTATTGATTAATTAGCCTAGAGAGGGTGTTTAAGACACCGCATCACAGTGAGACTCCCCCATTTGTTTTTATTGCAACATAATGTGTCATAACATATCCCACAGAGAGGCCTGTTGCAGTGCAGTCCACTTTAGCACCGTGCCACATGGTTAGTCTCTGTGAAAGACAACAGGCCGTCGTGATGCAAATATAGTATTCATGTGTGTTTGTCCATTATGTGCTGCACAGTGTGTGTCTGTCTTGTGTATGTTTGTTTCTCATCTTCATGTATTTTAGTCAAAAGGATTTAAACAATTATCAGAACTCTTAAAGTGAGTTACTTAAAAACCACCTGTTTAATACTTCAGCGTTCTACTCTTTAAAGATTTAGAGTTTCTTGTGAAATAATATGATTATGTAGCTTGATGTCCTGCACATAGATGCTGATGAATGTTTATATCACAGTGAACAACATGAGTTGATGCTGTATTTGTCCATATCTCTCATGAAATTAATAACCAACAATGTCTTGGTAAGTATGGGTTGTCGTTTTTTATTTTTTATTTTTTTGGATTTTGCGTGTATATTTGCCATTCCTACATAGACCCATAACAGCTATGGGTGATATTTTTCAGTGAGTTGTCAGATTTCAACCTTGCCGATGCTTGGCCATTTTTCTTCCTTTCTTTTGTTGCTTGGCAGGTGTTCGAAAAATTGTATTTAATTTGAAATGGTGACAACTCAACCCAAAAATATATCCGAGAGACTTCATTGACTTCTGATTTAACTGTGTGAGGCTTTTAAATCATGTAAAAGTGACACTGAGCAAGCCTTTTACACGTGGGATGAAGTCAGTAGTCAGCAAACTAATTGGTCCCCTTTCATGCCTCTCCTTTGTCAATGTCCCCCATTTGCTGTGTGATTGCTTCAGGGCAGCAGCAGCGTTTGATTGGAACGGACAGCAGGGTTCCCCCAGCTTATGGTGGGCTGCAAAAGCATAAACAAAAACAAAACAAGAAAGTTGACAATCTGTTCACAAAGCATTGAACACTATATTGTAGCTGCATAGATAACATCTGGACACAGGGTCATATTGTATTGCCCGTAGCAACCTCAGCAGTGCTGGTGCATGTTGATAAACTTACATCAACACTCACGGTTCATGTAGAGGTCACGTTCCCTCCTACATTCTCCATGGCTTCCATGGATCTTTACCATAGCTGGGCTGTGCAGACAAGAGGGTCGTGGTAAAGACTGATCCAATATTGTCAGCTGTCCATGTCTGCATTCCTCTGTTACATAACTTCCTCCAGTATGGGGTAAATGTTTATCAATCTCTGGTCGCTCAAAGTCAGTGGACGTTAATACAACAGCTAATTTACATGTGTGTATCTGTGTGTGCTTGTGTGTGCGTGTGTTACCTGTTTGTGTTGGTGAGAGTGCCTTGTGTGGGGGCGTGTGCTGTTTAATGTTTGAGTACGTTCATAAATGTCTGAGCAGATGCGTGTGTGTGTGTGTGTGTGTGTGTGTGTGTGTGTGTGTGTGAGAGAGAGTCGGTGTTGTACAGTACAGCTGGCTTCACCCATACGTGAGTGTGTGTGTGTCTTGTGTTTCTCTGTTTGTGTCAAACTAATGTTCAGAGCAGACAGCAGAAAATATGATCAAAGCTTCATCCAACAGAGAACTGAATATAAATGCCAAGCATGACTGCTGTTTAGTCACTTCCAATGCATGATTGGATAGAGAATCATGCCTCGGCTGTATAATCTCTCTTGATTAATAGTTGAATCTTTCTCAAGCTCTGTGTCCTAACCAGCAGTCCTGCATGGCAGTTGAGACACCTATGCGCTCAGTATGGATAATAAATACAATTTCTCTGCTGTTTGTGCTTTCAGCATTCACCCTCCCACTCCTTGTTTAATTCAATTTCTTTATTTCTTTCATTCTCTATTCATGGCCTCCTGGAAATCACAGGCTTTGGTAAGCTTACTTTATGTCTGTACTTGTGCACAAGTTAAGAGCAACAAATGAATGCTTTGCCATTAGACACATCCATTACAGAAACTTAAAAACTCTTGTTTTTGTGTTGATCTATTGTTTAACTAGTATTTAGCTAATTTCTCTATCCAAATGATATTCCGTTTATAATTCGTTTCTACTCAGGAATTCCATCCACAAGCTGCTTAACTCTATATAGATGTGTGTTGTACATGCCGCTGTGCCGCATAAAACTGTAGATAGGTAAAATGGGTAGGTGGATTTATCCCTTTTCATCATCTCTCGTTTCCTCTGCTTCTCTCAGACCCTCACTGCTCGAAAGGCAGGCATCTCGTTCGCTCTGGTGAACCGTTCCACCCTGAATAATGAGGACCTGGTGAGTACTAACATGCCTGCATGGAAAATCATTGTCTGTTCATTGTGGAGTCTTAGTGGTTAATGGAGGGTTCTGCAGGGACATGAGATGCTGGACCCATGTTCTCATTATTTTTTAGGGCAGTATTTGCAGAGGAGGGTGCTGGGACTCTGACAAACTTTTATAGCTGTGCTGTTTGCTGCAGCCATTGTACTTTAGGGCCCGGGATCACGTTGCCAGGAACATGGGGTTCCAAAATGAAAATTAGATGGATTGCATTAGTTACTGGCCTTATTTCTTTAGATGTACATACACAGGGTGCCCGCGGATATTAAAAGGCATTGAATTCATTAATCTAAAAATAAGGCCTTAATTGGTATTAAACTGTTTTAAATCAATCTTTCAAAAGGCTTAAAAATGCTAAAACATGGGAAGTAAGATTTTATGAATCAGTTTTTTCTGACTTTACATTGTGTGTCATGCAAGAGAGACAATAAAAACAAAAGGTAAAAAATGGTCAAAGTTGTCGCATTGACTTTTAAGGTTTGTTGATTGAATTACGACATCAACTCATGCATTGAGTAACGTGCAAGAAAACTTAAAAGTTACGGGTGTAGCTGCCAGGTAGCCTTTGAGCGGGACTTCTATAGCTAGCTAACGTTAACTAGTAAAGTTGAAAAGGCAGCGAAACATTCTTTCATTCATCATTCACTCCTCTGACGGTTTGTGATGCATTGGTAAAGAAACATGAAACAGCCAACCTGTTAAACTTGACCAGCATGTGCTGCGTCCACACTGTCAGCAGGAAATGGAAGTCTGCTTAGATACATTTTCATAGCCTAGGCTATTAGATGAGCTTGACCTCTCTATGCACTGCAACTTTTCCTCAGAATAGTTTTTTTCCAATGCGGCTTCATTTGCTCGGCAAAAAGTCGGTAAATGAAATCATTCAAAACACAAACAACATGTGTTCATGCGCCTCTAAGTTACTGCTTAATGCTGCTAATTACAACTTACTACATCCATGGTATCGCTTAATTCTACTTAGCTAGATGTGTGGCTGACTGCCTCGTAATATTCTCAACATGATGAAACTATTCATAAAGTCAGTCTAACACTTTATGGTGTGGTCAGTTATAGTTGACTAATGTATGTAAACTTGCTAGCATAGGAACAGTGAACATCACCTTCGAAACAAGCCATAACTTCATGACCTAGCGTCATAGGTGCGCACTACACCTCTGGGAATAGGAGACCAAAACAACAAATGAACAAGCTTTTTTCAAGGTAAACCAAATAGAGATACTTTAATGAAAATATAACATGTTCATGGTTTTCCACGTGTTCCACTCTAGAAAGTCTTAATTTTTTCTTAAAAATTTTGCCTAACCCTAAGTGGCCTTATTGATGTCGGTTCACGTTTTTTCCCCCTTCAATTTTGGTTATTGTAAAATTGGTCTTAAATTTGATTCTGAGTGGCATTAAAAAAGTCTTTAAAAGTCTTAAATCTAACTTGCCTTAAGCTGTAGGGACCCTGATACAGCATGCCATCATCTGCCTGTCTGCATGTCTCTGTCTATAATACATACTGCAGTTTATTATAAACAGTCTCTGAGGCCAGCTACTCACTCTTTCTGCTGTGTTCGCTCTGTCAGATCATTTGGCTAAGTTCAGAAAATAAGAGATGGGACCCATCATTTCATTTTGACAATGCCCTGCCATTAATAATAAGCACTGCATTGAGGAAGACAGAGCTATAGAGAAAGGGCAGAATGTCTCAGTCGATGGTGTGAGACACTTCTGTGTTGACCTCCAAAGCTCTCTCTGCGTTAATTGATTGCAATTCTTCCCTCCCAGAGGGAAGACAGCGTTATAGGAGGCAAACAGCAGGAGAAAGCAGTTTCTCGGCAAGACAAACAAGCCGACAATTTCATATGCGCTGATGTACAACAAGGGGCCAAAGCCTACGAGATTACTGCATTCAAATGTGCTCTGTATAGGCCTGTCGCGATAATTACGTTTTCGACTTACTGCAAGATATATGGACATCACCTCGATAATTCTTGCTGACCTTGATATTGCCCATTGTGTTTACATGCGTGTTTGTTTACATAAGAATGTCACCAACATTTTAGCCAACATGATGCCAGAATAAACAGCAGGGTGTCCTCCTATAAGACTTGGGACACAGTGATTGAGCATTTTTTCACAGCGCTAATAAGCCGAATGAACAGATCGAAACGATGCTGAGACACCTTTTTCTGTCATTTCTGGTCGCGCTGCTTCTGTCCTGTGGTCGTCTGCTCTCTGTGTGGTGTTTCAGCGTGGGCGGGGCTCAGGCAGCTCCTCAACACACACACAGAAGGCTTGTTTGAGATGAACTGCGCCTCGCCTGGAGAGTGGACGAGATCAGGCGGCGGTGACAATAAGCTGCAGTCAGTTCTGGCAATTTCCAGGAGCCTTCAAAGAATATACAGGAAGTCACAGAAATATATATACATCCTGTTAGATCCATCTGTAGGCCACCTGTAGTTTGCAGACCACGTTCAGATAATTATGGCTGAAGTGGCGTATGTGTTCTTGATCGCTGAGGAAGTTGAAGCAGAAGAGATCCCCTGCTTTTCCATGAAGACGATAAACAGTAATAATTAATCTACTTTTGACAGTGGTCTTAGTTTGTCAAAACATTTTATTTTTTTAACGATGTCACTGTTATAACTGAGGAGAGAATCTGATTGGGGAGATTTTAGCCCTTAGAAGTCATTTATTGAATCAATTTAGCCTACATAGACAACGTATGTAAAGTAATTCAAAAATCATACGACCCTATATTTAAGAAATTGAACTAATGAAACATTCTTACAGCTACAAACTGTACATAGGCTAAACACGGGGAGGAAAAGCAACAATTCTGACTACAATGCTCTGAATCTTGCAGTCGGTGGAGAGCAGCTGCAGGTGCCTGGCTCTAAAAACTGCAGCCTCCTCGATCTCGTGAGGTAATCATTGTCCACATGTGCATGACATCAGAGCAAGTCGGGATCATAGACTGTGTATAAATGGTCGGGATCAAGTTGGACAAAATGTCCTTAATATGACAATAATATCGTTTATCGCAATTATTGCTGGGGCAATATATTGTCCAAAGAAGTAGTTATCGTGACAGGCCAAGTATTTAATCTTTTCAAACAAGAGACATGGCCCTCAATTTGTATCACTTGTCTAAGTCACACACTTGACTTGGTCCTCATGCTCCACATGCGCACTTGCCCTAAGGTGAAAGGGTCTTGATTGCTTACTAATAGCCATGGGGTTGATTAAAGGGGCTTTAGGGATGAACAACTCGTGTCCCAGATGAGGGAGAAATGATGCGATAGATGCACTGTGTTAATTGGTGTACGAAGGGAGCTGATTCTTGGGCAAATTTGGAGATTGCACCACGGTGGTAAGTAAAGACTTGAACTTTAGGGATAGAGGTCCAATATCGTGATTCAGAGAAAGCAAGGAGTTTAATAAGTGATGGTTGACGGGAGCTGAGTTCCGAGCAAAGCTGCAGATTGTGCAGTGTTGGTAAGTAGGACGAGCAGATGTCAGAGTTTTATCTGCTGCATTAAGTCCAGGAGAGTGCTTTCCTGTGAGGACTGTGAGAGTACTCAGTAAACGGCCATGTGCTGTTTAAGAGTGTTGGGTAGTTAGCGGAAGAGAGGAGAAAGGGAGAGGGAAGGAAGGGTGAGAAAAGGAGGGGAATTAGGAGAGTAATAGAGAAGATCAGAGCTCAGAGTGACTTGCCATAATGCCCCCATGGCCCTGATGTCACTGATCAGGCAGCCATATTGAACAATCCGCCCTCTAGAGAGATGCTCCAACCTATTTAGAGTGCTTCCTTCTTCCAGCCTCTATTTGCCTCATCTCTGCCCCACCTCTTCCATGTTTTTTCTTTCAGCTTAATACATTTGAATTTGATTAAAATGTCTTTCTCATTGCTGGTGTATAGAAGTCTCTCTCTCTTGATGATATTCTCTTCCTGCGTCATGTTTCCCATGTATCTGCTTTTTAGAGCAGAAAGGAACATTATGTGTGGGCCGGCTAACGGCCCCGTGTGTCTGCTCAATGTGCTGAGCTGCATGTGATCTGTGCACCAGAGCCTTTTAACAGTGACTGACTGTCAACATAAACTGGGGTCTTGCGAACCTGCTGAGACAAAGGCAGGGACGATGGAAGGAGATGTGATGTGTTGCTTTAAGTCGTAAGATAAGAAAGCATCATCAGCCAGGTTGTTAACAGCAACATATAACAGTTAACATATACAACATTGATTTTAAAATTCTTGCCTGTGATTTCCACCAAAGTAATTTTGTATAGTTTTGTGAATCTTGCCAGACATAAAAGCACATTAGATTGAGTTTAAATACTTGAGATTGTCTAAATTGTATGCCAAGGTCATATGGTTTGCGAAAACCACCAGGATTCCTTGTTAGGGCTGAGATAGTACAGTAGTTAAAGCAAAAGATTAGAGGTGTAGAAGGCTGGAGCAGGATGAGGGGAATGGCCGTGTCAGTGAAGTGGTTGACAAGGACAATAGGTGATGAAATTGGAAAGGAGGGGTGAACGGAGGAGGAGAGATTAGATTCTTCTCTGTCATGTTGCTCTCAGGCAGAGGCTGCGGCTGTCAATCAATTCTAGCAGTGTCTAGCACAAAACCACCAGGGTTACCTCCCAGTGCAACACATGAGCCTCACACATGCAGCACTCTTCCCACATCTGCCGCACGGTGTGACATGCAGTGTCGGGACAGAGATTGAGGAGGCAGAGAGATGGAGGGAAATTTAAAAAGACAGAAAAAGACTGTCAGTGAAATAGATGAATAGTAAAATACTACTCATGCAATGGTCAAAGAAACCGAAATGTATTTCTACACTTTACATGCTAAGTACCGTTCAAAACATTTGGCTGGCTGGTAAAATAGAGGCTAAAAAGATAGATATTTCCCAGCAAAGGCAACTCGCTGAGAAAAAAAACAGTGATTGAGCGGTCTCTGAGGTTTCCCACGCTCACAGAATTTTTGCCTCACTCATCTCCTGCAGGCTGTGTCAGAATTGGACAGTTCAGTATTAAATTTGGCGAGGAGCAGACGTGCGGCTGGGGCCCTGGTCTAGCTCGTGGGTAAGTTGTGGATAAATCTCGGACATCTGCTTCATCGTTTCTCAGATTGAAAGGGAAATCTCTCCGTCTCCCTCTGTTTCATTAAAGGTTTCAGCGGCCTCTCTGGTGCGTCGGCGAAGTTCCACGATGTTAGATAGCCTTGTTGTCCTGTCATCTGGCGTCATTTAATCATCTGTGCGAGTGTATGTGTGTGCGTATTAGTGCCTTTTGTGTGAGTTCGAGGGAGCAGTGCCGTAGTCTTCGTGGTAAAGTGGGGAGCTACTGTTCAGGTGGTAAAGCACGTTGTCAACACACAGGGGGCTGACAGCAGAGGGAGGGGGTGAAGGAGAAGGGGTGAGAGGTGGAGCATAGTAGAAGTGGAGAGCAAGTACCTCTCGAAGATTTATTTAACCACCGTACATCTCCTTCTCTTTCTCTGTCACTTTCTCTCTCACTTGCTCTCTCTCTCAATCTGGATAATGCTCACTTTTAAAAACCTTATTTACAGCATCCATTGATTCTGCCTTCAAGAATTGGCAAGTCCCGGCCTGTTTTCCAGTCCTTGTGGATGGCAGGGCTGCTGCAGTAAAGCATTCAATTTGAAGAGGCCTCTGTAACACAGCAATCAGTCTAGACAGCCCTCTAGTAGACTTTAGTATTTGGTCTGGAGGAGCTTAAGTCAGTAAACCACTCAATGTGAACAAAGCCTGTGGGCTAAGGATGCTGTTAATCTAAGCTTAATGAGATGTAAGGGTGATTTACTCTCATACCACTGACCTCTCCATTGATGATAAGGTTATCAAAAAAGGAAACAAAGCCTCCTACAAGTTATCTCTTGGAATGAAGTAATCTGTTAGATCCCTTTCTCGAATAAGAGAAGCTGAAGAATGCTGCAGTACTGATGAACGATAGATGCAGTTCAGCCAACCTATATAATTGCCAAGATTACTGTAATGCATAAGTGTATTGTAAATTTCATCCGACTGCAGATCAATTTGAATTACGCCCACTGAAGCTGTTTCTGTTAAACTTCTAATACTTTATGTTATGATATTGTGGTCCCTCAGCAGGTGCAAAGGTATTCCTCTTTTTTAAAGTACTGAGCTCTAGATGTATTGAACATTTCTAAAAAGCATTTGAGCATTTTATTAACCTTTGAGGCTGTTAGTGAATCTTATTTTCTCTACCTCATGGTGCTGTGAGAGTTTAACAACATCAGCCGTACCTCCTCTGTTTCTCGCATCCCCATATCTTTTCCATCATACCTTATTATTTCTTACACTTTCTCAATGCGTTCTGTTTCTTTTCAGAAACTACATGTCTTCAAGAAGACTCTCCAGGCCTTGATCTACCCAATTTCATCCACAACACCCCATAACTTTGAGGTGTGGACGGCGACTGCACCCACATACTGCCATGAGTGTGAGGGGCTGCTGTGGGGCATCGCCCGTCAGGGCATGCGCTGCTCAGAGTGTGGCGTTAAATGCCATGAGAAGTGCCAGGACCTGCTCAATGCAGATTGTTTACAAAGTAAGCAAGTAGACTCATCCCATAATGCTTTCATGTACAGTTCACAAATACTTTGAAACTCATGGGCTTGTGCTCAAAACCACGCCTTTGTGAGTATAGCGCTGTTTGTGTGTGTGTGCGTGTGAGAGAGAGAGAGAGTATGATTTGTGGCTTAAACGGCATCATATAAAAAATGCATTCAAGATGAGATGCATTCATTCTCATTTTGTTACTGCTTAATGCTAATTTTCATGATCTTACAGTCTGATCATACGATTGTCTATTGTTTTGCACTGCTGGCTAACAATCAAACAATCGATAAATCATTATCCATATCTGTTAAATCTGAAAACATGGTTTGTCTGGGAATCCGTTAAGTGTGCACAAGTGTGGCACTTCATCCGTAATCTTCTCCCACATCTCTATAAATACCAACACCATACTGCAAGTCCTACAGTACACGTGAATGCTGTTATGGGGATTTGTACATATTGCACATTTTCTTGCCCTCATTGCTACAAGTGACATGGTGCATTAACACTGCTCGCTCAGTCACTGGCAATCATTACAATCAGCTTTTTCAATCATGCACACCCCTGTTGCTACAGCGTAGACTAATAGGAACAATGTGACCTGCAGGCTTCAGGATGATCCTCACGGCAATCCTCACACACTCTAAGTGGATTAGCTACACACTGGCTGTTTATGAAACTCAATGTTTTGTAACACTTTTATACTAGCATAACAATGTTTTATAGCTCAAACTGCGATTCGTCTTTATCACATTTCAATCTGCACTCATGAATGTACTCTTGATACAAGATACTGTGATCAGATACAGACCATTATCCGTCACATGGGCCCCTTTTCTCTCACAGACACACATTCACATAGTGTAAATAAACACACATATACACACCACCATTAACGCGTGGATGCTGTAAAACAGTATTCAACACTCTTGCAGTATTTAAAAGAAAAGAAAGTTAGCTAACCATAGTTATTTAAAAAATAAGATACATATGATTGATACCCTGGCACTGGTTGGATTGCCAGTTTTTATTCCAGTTCCTGGGTAATAAATATGCATACTACTGAGCCTAAACACTCTGTAACTCTTGGCTCGCTTCAGGGGCAGTGGAGAAGAGCTCTAAGCACGGGGCGGAAGACAAGACCCAGAATATCATCATGGCCATGAAGGAGCGCATGAAGATAAGGGAGAAGAACCGTCCTGAAGTGTTCGAGGTGATCCAGGAGATGTTTCACATCTCCAAAGAAGACTTCAACAGCCACCTGAAGACTGCCAAGCAGGCTGTGCTGGATGGGACCTCCAAGTGGTCTGCCAAAATCAGCATCACAGGTTAGCCCGGCTCCTGGGATTATATCTGAAAGTTATTCTTCAGACCATCCAGTAAAATTGTAATGATGAATCTTACCATAATAGAGTCTGTCGGTTATGATTTGGAGTTATTATTAGCTCTCATTTACACAATCATCAATCAACTGAATGTTGATAAATGCTTTGTAAACGGGGATGCCCGGATACTGATGCAGGTGACCTTTGACCTTTGAACACCAAATCAGCAAAACTGCCATTACAAGTCAAGCTCATCTCAAATGACAAACACTGTTATTCGAATTAGTATTTTTACTTACTGTTTTGTGGACAATAATTGATGATTTTTTGGTCATCGTGTAGAGATTTTAAAATCAGGACACAAATTCTTACTATCTCTACTATCTTCTCTACTCAGCTCATGTACCCAGGCAATGACTTATTTTTAGTTACGCAGGGATTTTAAATGGGACCCCAGTCCGCGACATGTAGCTCTAATGAAAATAATCTAAAAGTTGAGCAGTTGGAGATCTTGTTTGGTTGCAACAATGCTTTCCAAGTGGTGGCACAGAAAATACAAAGCATCTGAGAGGCAGTAATAAAGAGGCAATGATGACATATTATTATAGTGCAAGAGCACTTGCTGCATCTGACAGAGATCTTTATGTCTTTTCTGAACTCGCTAGCAGGCTCGTTTGTATGGTTTTACTTTGGAAATGAGCCCCCCACAGCTGCACGTCAAGCTCTCTCGGAGATGCCAATCAAAATGTCATCTCTCGGAGTGCAGCTTGACAGTACAGCACTTCACAGCACGTTCGGAAGGAAAATTAATCATTTTTTTATTATGCGTATTTTTTGGGGGCACTATTAGTTCCTTGGCTTACATAATGGTTTGGTTCATTTAACAACTCAGATTAAACAGTTTCTCTTTTCTTAAAGGGAAAGTTAATAGGAACTAGTGTTTTTCCTTTTTTTTTTTACCTAATCTCTGGTGTCTTTGTTTACCATCCCTCTTAGTGAAAGGGAATAGAACTAAATCCCATGTACATATTTCAGTCTAATTTTCGGCACTATTTTTCCCACCCTGTACGATGACAGAACCCCTGTTGTTTATCCCTTTTTCTAAATAACCTTAAACCTCATCATCCTCGAGTATTACAAGGCTCTTCTTTCATTTATACACACATGGTACATACTATCACTTAATCACTGGGTCTAATTTTATTTCTAGTTAAGCGGCACGAAGAAGTTCGGGAAGTTAGCTTCATGACCTCAACCCCCGGGCCCCAATCCTTCTCTGTGGTAACCGTGCCAGGCCCAGCTCATTTACTGCTCACCTCGCATCTCTCACAGTGTCAGAACACCAGAGAGAAACAGAGAGGGCGGGAGACAAATAGAGAGGGAGACGGCAAAAGAATGGGGATAGCAAGGAAGACGACCTTAAGAGAGAGAGAGGAGAAGAAAGAGAGCGGAATAAGGGAGTGGGAGAGACATTGGAAAGACCCGGGGTTGCCTTGGTCCATTTTCCAGGGGCTTATTGAACATCCCATTTTAAAATGTAGTTAATCAGTTGTTATTTATTTATCATTCATTGGATAAACTCTGACTGGCATTGACTCTGCAGCACTCTCAGCGACCGTGAGATATTCTGTGTCTGGTTAATGTGCACACTACAAGGTCTGGCATTGAATATGAACCTGAGAGACTATAAACAGCTAATTATAATCTGTACAAAAATGCACTGATCACATCATTATCAAACAAACATGCTTTCCTCATTGCAGGTTTATGCTATTCTCTCCTTTTGTACTTATACAAGTTGTTACTGTGTATTTTGTGCTTCACAAATGGCAAAACAAGCCAAGAAAGCAGCATGGTAATTAAATCACCAAAGTATATTTGGGAATTAAGCAACTTAATGAGGATTAATCCGATTCCAAATTGGTGAAATACGCACCAGGTCCAGCGAATCTCTTAGTCTTTTGTCTTTTCTCATTTTTTTTAATATCATAAGGCAACGTATAACATGCAGTCATGTAAACATGGTTTCATTTCTTTGAACGTTATTTCCACCTTTTGTTGCTTAATATTGTGAAAACGTAAACCGAAATAGACTCAATAAGGTTTCAAAGGGATTTGAATTTGATAAGGAGATTCAGTACTGGATTAAAATGCTATCAAACCCCAACTCTATTTAGGGCAGGGGGATGCTCAGAACGAAGCCACACTGGAAGGCGTGGCAAAACGCCGGCCTTCATAGAGAGGGGTGAGAAGCCAAACTCGTGGGGATAACAGTGCACACTTTTTGATAATCTTCCCTCAAAGGGATTCATGTTGTTGCACATGTTTGTACATAGGAAATGGAATAGAAAACGTAGTTTTCACCTCTGCACATTTGGCTAATGGGACATGATTGTTTCAGAACGTTACAAAAAATATTGCATGCAGGCCCCCCAACTCAAATTTTAAAAAGCGTCGGGTTGGGGGTTTTAGATGCCGCTGGGTGATCCGACAAGCGCTTTGTTTGAAGCATACTGACCTCTCTATATGCATTTCGCTATCTCAGATCCCTCTTTTACAGGAGGCATTTGATTTTGAGTACTCCTGGAGAAAGCAGGCCATGACTCTTCAAACCTCTATATCCTGCCCACCAACTCCTGTCAGCATTGAGCTGAGGGATATATATGTACCCTGAATTATTTAGACTGTCACTTATGCATTTTTAATGCCCCAGTGTCCTTTTTCCCTTTTATGGCGCTGTGAAATACTACTGTCTCTCCTTCTCAGCACCTTCGTCTGTATGTGTGTGGAAGTAAGATTCTGAAGCACAGTTGTTTCTTTGAAGCCAAGTCTTAGCTCAGCATAGACATGTTTGAGCAGTGGGCAGAAACACAGGGGTGAAATCTACCTATAGCCTGGATGTAGGAATAGATGAATCATAGATATTCTCAACACATATATATGCAAAAAGATCAATCATTGCTGCTGTCAATAAACCAAAGAGCTGCTTTGTTGCCTCAGCTTTTGGCAAGTGCACAAAGTTGTTGTGGGAGGAAGTGACAAGGGCTTGATTCTTGAGTTAAAACCATAGAATCAAATAAATGCAATTCAAGTAACTGTGTAATAAGCACTAAAATATAACAGAGGTAGATTCATGCCTGGGATTTGGATCTGCTGTAAAACCTCACCCGTCAGACCAGTGCTTTCTATTTTTGACTTCCAAAATAACATGCCCCTGAGAATTAAGATATGGATTAGTAAAGTTATTATTAAGTTCAGGACAAAGAACCTTCCATCTATAAAATCAAATTTTCAAAACCTTAAGATGAGCAAATGTGTTGCTTGTGGTACTTACATGACTTTTCACTCTTCTCCAACCCTGTCTCGACACCAGTCATGAGTGCACAGGGCTTACAGGCCAAGGATAAAACTGGCTCCAGCGACCCCTATGTCACCGTCCAGGTGGGCAAAACCAAACGCAGGACGAAGACCATCTTCGGCAACCTCAACCCGGTCTGGGATGAGAAGTTCTTCTTGTGAGTGCTCTCTATTAATTTGACCTCTTTCCGACCAGATAATCCCCTCTAAGATTAAGAATAGAATCGTCTGTTCAAGGGAATCTTAAGGCATTAGTAAATAAGTAAAAGAAAATTATTTTTTGTTATTACTCTTACATAATAGCTCAGGAAATTACTGACATGTTACACCCCGGTTGCACTGCAGAGATTTTGGCGATGCACAATCTGCCAAAAACAGCATTACGATGGCATCCATCACTGTAGACAACACAGGTCTTAACCCTTTAAATCCTTTCGTGCTTTACTGCTTTAGTAGTACATGGCTTCTCGTTCTGTATGACCTCTCCATTGTGCTGACCAGGCTTCTGTCCCTTTGTTTTAGCACAGGCTATTTTCCTTGGTCAGTTTACATATGCCAGAGCCACAGGAATGTCACCACGCAATCTGCTCTTTATATCTCTGCCTCCGTCTCCGTTTTTTGTTTATGCTCGTGATTTTTTTTCCTCACACAGCTGCAAATAAAACTGTGTACACTTATGAATCAGCTGGTAGGTTATTCTGCAAACCTAACAGGAGGTAGATTGGCAATGTAATAAATGATTGTAAGTGAGTTTCCAGGAGACTACTCTAAACAGTTACTAATAAGTAGTTTAGAAAATGTGGAAAATTAGAGCCTAATAAATGCTTACCCTAATAAATGCTTTTGTCTTTGTTTAGTGGAGTGTCAGAACTCTGAAAATAAGAACCAGGATGAAATGGAAAATTTAATTTTCTCTTAAGAGCCGTACAGCTTAGCCCAGACCTGGGTGCAAAATAGAATTTGCCAGTAGTTATTTGCGGTTGCTCTGTTACACTTTGAGCACACGATTGATGAGTTTCCTGCATTAGGACCGTCCAAGTAGTAAGAGCAAAGGTATACTAAACTGATTAATTAAGCCCTTCTGAACCTGCCTCTAAAAACAAACACAAAGATAATGTGGACATGTAATTTGACCCAGGTCAGGCCCCAGGCCACTGCAGCAAAGCTTTCACATTATTTAT
Source organism: Coreoperca whiteheadi (assembly GCA_011952105.1). NCBI lineage: Eukaryota > Metazoa > Chordata > Actinopteri > Centrarchiformes > Sinipercidae > Coreoperca > Coreoperca whiteheadi. The sequence continues at coordinate 24,074,318 of CM022485.1, forward strand.
TTATTTACTTATTTGTGGGTCTTTTTTTTATTTTTATTTTTTACTGTAATCCTGCCTGGTGATGGTGCACAGGGGAGCCACTGTTTAAGGATCAGGGAGGGTTTGTCATGTTTACCTAAACCAAAACCGAGAGAAGCTGATGGCATTTTTTGGTCAGTGCAAGCGGTGAGTTTTCCACCATCATTCCTCTGGAGGTTTCTGTCTATAGTTCTAGGTCTTATTCATGTAAGTCTTTGTTTTTTTTTATGACTTATGTGATAAAGTTTCGTTAAAATACAATTTTATGTGCATTTGTTCCCATGGATCCTTAAAAAGTCTTAAGAGGCATTGAATTAATGAATCTAAAAATAAGGCCTTAATTGGTATTAAAATGTCTTAAATCAATCTTTCAAAAGTCTTAAAAATGCTAAGACATGTGCAGCAGGATTTTATTAATTGGTTTTTCTGACACGTAAAATCTCAAAATAATTGGTTACTATCTTTAAAAAAAAAAAGAAGAATTTACCAAGTGTCTCTTGCATGAACGTCACGCAGATCAGGATAGAGGAACTAACGCCACTTATGTTTTGTTTCCTGCCGGGATGCTCAAAGCAGAGGACCCCCTGTCTGCTAGCTAGTCCGTGTACCCTGGACGACATGGGGAAGTGCAAATTCAACGTAAATCGGCTATTTAACCAATATTTTGGGGCATGGCTGAAATCGGTTCTGTGTCAAAACGTTTTTAACCAAGAAAACCCACCAACAAACACCAGGAATTTATTTTAAAGTAAAAATTTAGGCAAAATTGTCCCTAACCCTAAGTAATTAATGTCGATTCAGGTTTTTTTTCTTCTTGAGTTTTGGTTATTGTAAAATCGGTCTTAAATTTAATTCTGAGTGGCATTCAAAAGTCTTAAAAAGTCTTAAATCTGTGTGTGTGTGTGTGTGTGTTTCTTTCCTTAAAAATTGACAAAATGAATTAAATAATACTTTTTATAATAAAAAAAACACCATAACAACACTTGTATACTACTGAGGGTTTCTTTATATATGTGTGTGCGTGTACTATGCCAGCTCCAAACAAGGCTCCACACCTGTAATGTGGCTCCAGTGGTGGCTGTAATAAAACTCTTTCCCATTACTACAGGGATGTAGATTAATAGAGCGATACATTACTGTGTGCTTGGCAGAGAGAGAGAACGTCCTGACTAGTGCAGCAGCAGCAGCAGCAGCAGCAGCAGCCAGTGCTTACCCCGGAAAGGGATTAGTTAAAAAAACTACTGCAGATACTGTTTCTCTAGCTGTCGCACCCAAGATGTCATTAGAACAAAATGTAATCTGTCGGTTTTAATTCCAGAGCCAAACAGTCTGACCCCATCGGAAGCTAAGTGCTTTGGCCACCTCTGTTCTTTAGCAGAGTCATTATTGTGAAACTTCTGTCAGCTGCACTGATGCAAGGAGGACCAAAGAGATGGATATACAGCTTTCACAAACAAATAATCCTCGCTATGAATGCTACACAGTCAAAAATAAAGAGATGCAGAGTAAAGTTCATGCAATGTCTTGGGGTAATTCTTCCTTCCAGGCAGCGAGCCCTTCTCCGCATACACATGCTAGGCATGCACTGTAGGCAAAATGAGGGGGGATGCCATCCCCTTTGTCTGCAAAATGACAAGAATCCGTCCCCCTTGTTAACCTGCTCAAAAGATGCTCTGTGCTTTGTCTTGTAGTGGCGCTTCACGTTGCGGCTTTTAATAACGTACTGGTGTTGAGCTGCCTGTTGGAAGATTGAACATGTAAGAGTCGGTCCATTCTGGATTAAAAGCTCTGTTTCAGCTGTCTACTTTTCTCTGTGTGAAAACATTTCTCCGGCTCGTCTGTGTCCCTGTGCCTGTGTCTCTCACCCACTGACTCGAGGCGCAGTGCTCATCGGAACGCACCGATTTGATTGCTGAGTTGCGTCACGTGAGATGATTTACAATGCATGCAACTGGTCTGTGAATTTCCTGATAAACCAGAAAAGCTGCGCCGGTTAAAATAGAAAAGCTCCGTCAAAATTTTATAGCTCTCAACAATTTATCGATATTCTGTGCAGCAGACGGGGGAAAGAGAAAGTGCGGCAGCAGCATGACAGAGGCCGGGTCAGAAATGAACAGAGCTTGGAGCAACAGTGCCCTTGAATGCTAAAATTTACTATTTATTTGACAATATAACGAAATAATTACACATTAATTCAGAGTTTAGTAAATGCCCCTAAAAATCAGTTCAAGGGGCAAAAAAATAGTCTACAGAGGCGGTGGGGGGGACACTTAATCACACACACACACACTCACACACACACACACACATAAATACACACATTCTCTCATTTGAATCCAGGCAAGAATTTTTCTCCATGTAAGTTAGAAAAGGGTCAGGAAGTGTGGGTGTCTGAACTCCTATTTATGCTTAAATTGTGCATTTGACTGTCATTCTGCTCCACTGAATACCCTAACCTGACGGTGGTGTTGTTGTTGTTGTCATGATTTTGACCTGGTGCAATCATCTTTCAAATTGCAGTGAATGTCACAACGCCACTGACCGCATCAAGGTGCGTGTGTGGGACGAGGATGATGACATCAAATCACGGGTGAAGCAGCATTTCAAGCGCGAGTCAGATGATTTCCTGGGCCAGACCATCATCGAGGTCCGCACTCTCAGTGGAGAGATGGATGTTTGGTACAACCTAGGTACGTTACTTATATGATCTCAGAGTTTTCTTACAGATAAGAGAGATATTGATTAACTGTAAATCATGGTGGCAGTTATCATGGCACTTATCCAGATAAAACTACTACTATTACTCTGATTATGACACATTTCATGAGGTTTATATGCTACAATCATTTAAATGTTCACAGTGTTGGGCAGAAGCTGTGCTACAAGTAGTATCATTACTAGTTTAACTACATTTCTCAGTAGTGTGGTGGTAGCGTCACTCTTTTATGAATCACAGGGCAGCTGTGGCTTGGTGGCACAACAGTTGCCTGCCAATCGGAAGGTCAGCGGTTCGATCCCCCAGCCATGCGTCGAAGTATCCTTGAGCAAGATACTGAACCCCAAAAGTGCTCCCGAAGCTGCGCCTTCGGTTTGTGAATGTTCTCATATGTATGTCGCTTTGGATAAAGGCGTCTGCTAAATGTAAATGTAATGAATCAAGTAGCTTAGCTCTTTAAGTGATCAAGTAGTGCGGTAGCTAATGTTACATTTACCCAAGCATTTTGAGTAAATGTGAACATTTCTAAAGCTAAAACGCAGCAGAGCTTTCTGTTCCAGTCTGAAATAACACTGCTAGGGATCGGTAAGGGATGCCGCCGTCTACATGGACGTGTATGTGCAGCTGACAGAAGCACTTCCGTATGACAGTGACATCACATACCAATCCTTGGGCTGATGCCTATACAGCGGAATACAGGCACGCGAGCTTGAGTTTACACATTCAGGTGATCCAGCTGGTTTGTTGGCAGAAAGTGAATAAAATTAAGTGTGGTTGATTTGGGAGCAGAGAGAACAGCTTATTGGCAGTTAATTGATCACGGAGATAGCACTGACTTGGAATAGCTTCAGTGTAGTTATGCTACTTTTGCCATGTTGCTGTAGCTTGCTGTAGTGAAGGTTTCATTTAATGTAGAGTAACTGGTAGCTTAACTCTCTACAATTTCCAAGTAGCTTGCCCAACACAGCATGTTCATTGTAGCCACTGTAGCCATAAGGTGTGTTCCAGTTGAGATCACCATTAAAAAAAAAAAGAGTTTCCCCTCGGGGATTAATAAAGTATTTCTGATTCTGATTACTATCTATGTGCCAAAAAGCCACAGAGACCTGTGGTTCAGTTTAGGTACTGATGCTGGTGATGCAGAGTCTTTTACTGTTTCCGCTCTCATACATCACTGGTTTCTCCGTGCTGCATGAGGTTGAATGACAGCATAATGGGAGCTCCCACTTCTGTTGAAGTATTATGACTGGTGGGTGCTGTCTTTGTTTGCCTCTCTAGCTAAAAGGAAGCAATTTGTGGTAATAGTGACCCCTGCCCACTGCTGCTGCTCTGTGCCTTTTTAAATGTCCACAATGAATGTTTAACAGGCCTTTGCTGGTGTGGGTGTCCACCCCTCCAGCTGCTCTCCTCTCTAAGCCTCTTCAGCGCCTCTTCAATCTGGGCTTTTGCGTTAGTCCCCGTCACTTTGTCGCGTCATTATTTTTCACTTTTCTGTCTCTTGACCAACTGAGTGTAGAGGAAAATTTCACTCATTTGACACATTGTATATGAGAGCGCAGAGGAGGGCCATTTTAGATGCTTACTATTATGTACATAAGACCCTAAATTCATAGGTTGAAAGCTATTGTGGATTTGGGTTTGCAGTGGTGTTAAAGTCTGTAACGAACCCCATCAGCTGTGGAGTCGTTAGCTCTCAGACCTGTCAGGAATGTGTGTGCCTGCATCTTGGTGTCTGTGTGTGTCGGGGTGTGGCTGTTTGTGACATATAGTACATGTGCAGTATATGTGTTAATATTTGCTTGCACAGAATAAACTCCACTCCCCCAAACCTGCAGCCCATAGCCAGTCATATTGTTAATGCAAACGATTTCTCATACATTAAAAGTGCATGGCTGTGAGTGTAGAAATGATGCCATTCGTGTTTTACAGGACACGATGTCATGCCATTAAGGTTTCTTGTCATCAGTGTTTTGTGTTTTAGATGGTGTCATTAATGTCTTTTGTTTTTAATCTTGCAGTGTTTTATGTCATTTTGTTATAGTGTAGTCAAGGACAGCTTCCTACAGAGGCGGACATGTTGTGTAGTGTATTGAATTGTACATTCTTTCACTGACTGGCTTCAGTCCATCTCTTTTGCACTGAATGGCATGAAACAGAAAAAATGATTAGGTCTTTCAGCTGGCCTTGTTAGTACATAGTAACTGTACTGTATCATACAGGATAAAGACAATGCTACTGTATGTTTCGGATTGGAGATAGTGGAGTTTAAAAAGTGAACAAAAATGTTACTTTAACATTATAGTTTCTGTGGATTTAGGAAGGTTAGCCAACAAGCGGCTTGTGATTTGAAGTTACTGATCAATTCATTTCCAGTTATGACTAATCCAGCTGGGTTGTGTGTTACAGATAAAAGGACCGACAAGTCTGCGGTATCTGGTGCCATCAGACTCAAGATCAGTGTGGAGATGAAAGGGGAGGAGAACGTGGTTCCCCCTCATGGCCAGTACACCTGTTTACATGAGGTAACCATCACAATGCGGTTCAGCATTAGGCTAAATTAGTTCTCACTCAATTCCAATAATCATCTTTGGGGAGCTAAGCATTTAAGTTTGCAACAACAGTAACTGAAGAAAACATAATTTGTTGTAATTAATTGGAAAGCAAACTCACAGGATTTCAATAGTCACAGCATCGCAAAAAAATATCTTGAAGATGTCTCCAGCTGTGATAAAGGCCTTCATCTGCTGGCGCACAAAGAAACGTCTCTTTTATCACTTGTTGTAACCCCGTGATCCATCACCGTAACCTGTTCTGTCCTATCTCTCGTGCCACTCATAGAACCTGTTCCACTACCTGACCGAGGTGAAGAACAACGGGGTAGTGAAGATCCCGCAGGTGAAAGGGGACGAGGCGTGGAAGGTCTACTTTGACGATGTGTCTCAGGAGATAGTGGATGAGTTCGCCATGAGATATGGAGTGGAGTCCATCTATCAGGCTATGACGTTAGTACCACCCTGATCTATGGCCTTTTACCTCACCAATCTGTCACTGTCTTATTCGGCAGAGTGGAGGAGAGAAGGAGATAAGAGGAGGAGAAGAAGAGTAGTAAAGATGTCTCCTCAGCAGAATCAGAGCTTGGAGGACTATCGAGCTCTTAAGTTTGATTGATTAATTGCTAGTTTCCTGGAAAAACTCCCAACCTGCCTTGGTTACATTGCTCATGGACACACATAAACAGTGTCATTTCCTTCTCTCTCTGTCTCTCTGATTCTCTGTGACCCTGTCCATCCATAAATGTCTCTATCTCTGTTGCCTTCACACACACACACACACACACACACACACACACACACACAGGGACATGCAAAGACACACCACTTGAAACATTAAATCATCATCATTAAATATGCAATGCCATGTTACATTGTGCAGTGTTGATGTAATGGTTACCACTGCATAACTTGCATCATACATCTAACCTATTTATCTTCAAGTGCACTAGTGGCCGCTGTAGCTTTGTTTCAGTCTTTATACAGTATTGATGGCCACATTTACTAAGTCCTGCACACCTCACTTCAGGTGCAGTGTTTCCCATATCTAAGATTTTTCATGCAGCCCTACCCAAAAATGTTCTGCATATATTTGGTACATGCTGTAGAAACTGTGTTAATTGAAAAGTCTGACAGTATAGTATTAATAATAATAGCATTTACAATATGTCACCATTGTTCACCACCAGACATACAGGATATGAGCAGTTGTGGCTGTGTAGTCATTAAACTTGAGCGTTAAACTGTTGTTCACTTAGCTGCTCATACATTACTACTCCAATAGCACTCTTTTGAAAACTAATTTTAAAATTGGATTTGGTTGCTGTTACTTGGACGTCATTTAAGACATCAGACACCATCTACAACATCCATCTGCTCCGGTCTGAGCTCCCATCAGGGATATTTAAAGTTCAACAGAGAACAGAGAAAATGTTGGTGTAAGCCCACTTCTGGTAGAAATCCAAATAAAGATTTTTTGGGAAATAAACAGATACAGTAGCTTTGCGTTACACCCCTTATATCTTGTTCGTTGTTTGCTTCTGACTTCTATTGCATTCAATTTATTCAGTGTGTAATTATGAGATAATGAGAATCTGCAGCATCACTGCACTGTGATTTCAGTCTGAGCTGCATCACCAAACTGCACCTTTTAAGGTCTCCTTCTCATGCAGAATACGCTTGTTGGGCAGTCCCAGTAGCTGACTATGTAATTAGTTGCAGCCTTAGTAAATCAGACAGTAATTACACACAGATTGTGTTTGCAAATTGAATGAAAGGCACACCTCATATTTGTTCTGTCATGTCCTGACATTTGGCCATATGTGTCCCTGAGATGAAGCAACGATGAGGAATTTGTGTGACTTTTATGGTCTTGATATCATTTGCTAAACAATGATATAAATAGAAAAAAATGGCCATAAAATATTCTCGCAATGGGCGTTTTGATTACTTGTAGCAAAACAGGACCAATGGTTCTTTCAGCCGGTTTTTGGATGACTACTAGGTATGCTGTACCCAGTTTTTGATTTTTTGATTTTAGATCAGGCCCCAGGCATGTTTGATCGTCCGCCCCCCGCTCTCCCACTTTGATACCAGTGATCATGACTCAGCCTCATATATCCCACAGCAGCTCCTTTATCCTTTATTTACCCTCCTCTACTGCCCCTGTATTGCAAACACGTCATTGGGTTTCTGTTGAACGCTGTGAAAGCTTGATTTAGCCATTTCTAGCCACTATGTCCACATTACGTAAGGAGTGGAACTGCTACAACAACACATACATAGATAGCATAAGTGTTGTTGACACGTTTGATTGTTTTGGTGCTGCAAACTGGTGTTTCAGTATGACGGGGTAATGCAGCATGTGAGGGATTGCCAGGTTATTTAAGTGCAGACAAGTGAAGCAGTAAGTGGCAGTATTACCACTAATGCTTCAGGCCTGAACCCTGTTTAAGCTTAGCATTTCTCATATCAGTGCTTATTATGCTCCATCAGGAATTTATGAAAGGCCCTACCTTTCCGTTTTCTTCTTCATAGAACCTTGACTTCCAGTCACTCCTGACATGATGGCTGCATAAATCACAGCAGCCGTGACGTCTCACTCTCTCACTCACTCCCTGTGCCCCACACAACAACCCCCAACAGACCCCTCCCACATGTCCGTTGTTCTCCAACTCACTCTGTCGCCACTCCCTCACCTCCCACCCCCCCGTTTCTCTTTTCTCCCAGCTATCTGACACCGTCAAACAATATTCGAGTGTGTGTGTCTCATCCGCTAGTAAAAACCAAGGCAGGCTAACACTAGGAAAAGCAACGTCTTCCTCTTGAAAATTGGCTCAGGAGATCCAGCTCTAAAAGCACCATGGGAATTCAGCGGATGCCCTCATCACTCTCTTTGCTTCACTCTCTATGCTCGCCTAACCCCAAGTGCTCCTGGGTAATTTGGAGGCTGAAAGCAGAGTAATTAAATAGGCCTCCCAATGAGAACATGTTTGTGTTTCTATTTGTGAGTGTGTGCGCGCGCGCGCGTGTGTGCATGGGCTGCACTCAGGAGGGGGAGTAAATCTGTAATCATTACTCCACATAACCCCGGTGGCTTTTCTAACACTTGGTTTTATGAAGCAATGACTCACTGTGCAAGATGCTCTTAGTATCAAAATCTCTGTACTCAAAGCTCAACATCCAGGTTGACAATACTTGTGGTCAACTAACTTATGATGTATGAAAATATTTATGGAAAAACACGTTGATTACACAAATGTTCACTAATATTATATATAAAAAAAAAAAAAGCTTATTTATTTTCTCCAACCTCTAATTTCTCTCTACACCATCTGAAAGTGAAGGTGTGAATTTTTCAAAGGAGCTCAGCAGATCTTAGTGAAATCTGTTTTTCCATCAGAATGACCATGAAAAAAGTGCAATATTTATAAAACTCAGCTACTTTTTCTGGCTTTATGCTCTCAGGCATCTTTACTGTAAAAAGCATCTGATGCATCCAGATGTTTGGTTGCCATGGGTCACGCCGGAGGCTGAAAAAGAAGCCCTCGCGCATATTGTCTGCTGCATTGGACTAAACATACAGATTACTGCACATATATCTTTTATATGTGGTATACTATCAAGAATAACATGATCCTTTATGTGCTGTATAGATGGCAGCCAGTCTCAGTGTTTATTAATAGGTACCAGTGAATTGCAACGTAGGAAGCGGTCCACATGGCTTGTGAAGCAGCTGTATGACATGGTAAAAGGAGCATATGCTCTTCAATCAGGCAGAAATGCCTGCTCAACCTAGGCCTCTCAGGCTCCAGCACTTAATTACTGCTGGGTAGAGCTGTTGCAGATGTGTATCTGTGTGTGTGTGTGTGTGTGTGTGTGTGTGTGTGTGTGTGTGTGTGAGTGTAGGGAGAGGGAGAGAGAGTTCATTTCAAATCGGAAGTTGCAATACATGTGCCTCTCTCATTGAGTGTAGTTTAAAGTTCAGGGAGTTTAACAGGTGCTGGAGGCAGGAGAAAAGGAAACAATATTTAATTAAGCAGAAGGTTTGCAACAGTAAAAGGCTCCTGCTTCAGTCCCTCCCCCTGGAAAAGATGACTGCATAGGATTGAGATCTGGTTTATGCTGGGTTGACATATGTGGATTCACCTCAGTGGAAAACACATCGGCAAATGCACATAACTGTGCTCGTCTCTGTGGTATTTGTTACAGAATGAAACAAACAAGCAAGTTTAATGGTACACAGTAACATTTCAATTTCTCTCTTCTGTTCCACTTGATAAGATTATATTGCAGCCCCCACAGGATCCCTTGATTAACTATCAAAACGTACTTCCTCCATCTATTACTTTGCAGCCTTATGTCCTTAATAGTATAGGTTATACAGCTGTGATTTATCACATAATTACCTATAGATAGTCACTTTTTTACTTCATGAACAGGGCAGTGAACTTCTTATGCACCAGAAGTAATGGTTTGGAACATTAAAAGCATGCTCTCTCTTCTGCAGTCAGCAGGTAAAAATAATGAAGAATCACTGTACTGCAGTATGTCTGCTCACTATTTGTTGTTACTGTGGTTACTGCAGTTCAAAGCAATGGATAGAAGCAGGGTACGGGATATTTTTTGAGCTATATATTTCAAAGAAAGTTTTCCTTAACTCTGAACTGTTCCAGCGATGTATAACTTTGTGGATTTTGATTTTGATCATTTTCCCTGTCTGGAATTGTCTAGTTGATGTGGTGGTCTCAAACAGTTTTTTCATGTCATTGTTTCTTGATACTTGGTGGAGAAAAATATTTCCATGTTGCCCAAAAATGGCTACAGCACTGCCCCTTATGCTACGTAGTATAATAGCTGTTTTTACTCCTCTGCAGGCACTTCTCCTGTCTGTCCGCCAAATACATGTGTCCCGGCGTGCCAGCAGTGATGAGCAGCCTGCTTGCTAATATCAATGCCTACTTCGCTCACACCACCACCACCACCACCACCACTGCCTCCGCTTCTGACCGATTTGCTGCCTCTAACTTTGGGGTAAGTGCACCTATTATTGTCTTGTAGTGTGACATCTGCAGACATTACAGCAGTGATATATAGTAACATAGTGCTAAATGAAAATGTGGGTTATCTATGGTCTCCAGTTAGATTTAAGTAACATCTATTGCTGTCTTATAGTCTGATATTGAACCCTTGACACTACTTTCGTCAACATTTTCATTTGGAGTTATTTGTCCAAAGCTAGTTGTGCACTTGAAATCAACAAAATCTGAGGTTGCCAGTGCTTTCTGACTGAACTTTTAATAAGCTAATGTTTTAAGGCATCAAATAATATTTCCAGGCAGTAAGCCGAGTCTGGCAATATATCTGAACCACCAAATTTTGTTCCGGGAAGTAAAAATGAATCACTGCAGGCCATAGCAATGCTACCGACCACGCAGTGTTGTAAATTTTTAGACACAATGCTTTGGGTGTGGTGGCACTATGAACTGAATTATGGAACTCTCATCCTGACAGAGGGAGAAATTTGTCAAATTACTGGACCAGCTGCATAACTCACTAAGGATCGACCTCTCTAAATATCGGGTATGTATGAACTTACACTTTCATGCGGTGTGTTTGTTACCTGAAGTCATGTCTGTCTCTGTGACATTTGTTCACTTCAAAAGAAGGATTATTTTTACAATTTGCGGTTAAAATTCACCTCAAGTCCACATTACTATTATGTAGACAGACATGTGGACATCGTGTCTCTATTTAACACACTACAGGAGCAATTCTCCTTTTCTGTGAAAATGCAGGTTACCATATACTCGTTTGGTATTTACAGCCTTTAAAACTGACTGTACTTTTGAGTGAAGTGTTGCCATCTAAGATACCTGCCACCTAGTTGATTTGATATAGGCTTCAGGTTGATTCATCTCTGTTTACAGTACACTGTGTGCTTACTATATCTGGCTTGGCACAGCAATCCATTTAGACTTTGTCGTTAATGCCAAATGTGTCTGTCGCCCTCCAAACATGTTATTGACTGGATTCTCTTCTTTTTTGGATACAGTTCAGTGTGTTTTTGTGCCTGTTTGCCTTATTTGTAATCAAACAGGATGCACGTTAATGCCAGGTGTAAAGGTGTTCTACTAAATATCGGGATTAAGACGGGGTAAATTCTAGGTGTGATGATGTCATACCAAGAATGTGCCACACTCATGTTCCCATAGTATTAACAACACTAAGTGTATGCACAAAGTATGAAGGGAAAGAAAGAAAAGTGTGATTTACAAAAGCAGGAATTACAGATAGATACATATAAACACATAAAGATCTCATGCCATACACTGTTGTGCAGCACAAACAAATATGACTGAAATAAATTTCATTGAAAATGAAATGAATTATAAATGACTGTGAACTGCTTTTGCAGTTTTCAGCAGAATGTAGCCAGTGGTGTAGCCAGGCACATAAATATCGATAATCAGTCTACAGTGTCATGGGGTCCATCAGCATCTCAAGAAATAGCGGCCCTCGTGGTCCAATAAATAGACCCTGTCATGAGTGTCCAGCACTCTGTCTGCCATGGTAGTTCACGGATGTAGGGTAATGGACACCTCATACAGCTGTAAACTAGGCTCTGTTCTCCCACGTTTCTATATGTAGGCTATAGCATCTACAGACTGATTTGATGTTGGCTATTACTAATATACTGTATATATTAAAAAGAACATGTATCAAAAGAATATGTAACGTCTACATCCTGGAGTGTGCACTACAGTAATAAGACGCACTACATTAAAAAGCCAATCGTGTTTTCCTCCTGCCGTGCGTGTTTTATTTAACTTCAGAGACACACTTTATATTTTGGTGGTTAAGCTGCAGCATCCAAAGTCAGAGGCTTTATCATTAGTGCAGCAAAAACCTACGGGGTGTGGCGAGATGGACGGACAATTATAGTCTATAAGTGCCTGCTGCAATGAGGCAAGAAGGCCCGTATGAATAGCCGGTAGCTGTTACTATACATATTCATTAAGGTTATTTATCAATGACCACATTCTTTGTCAAATATGGCAAATGATATGATATACTCATAGTTACCTGTGCAAGCTAATGCAATCCTATAAAACCACGCTGTAAATGTTACTGTCAGACATGTTTTGTTGATACTGCGTTAGAGGGGTGTTGTCAAAGCTGTAGTACAGTTACTTTTGAAGTCTTAGTGGCAGTGTCGAATTGGCAGTGAATTGGACCGCATTATAGTCAAATGTGTTTCTAGTATTTCGTCCACTCGCACTTACATAGATGCTGGGGAAATACATTTTCTGTGTTAACAGGTATAGTGATATCCTGACTTAGTCAGTCACACTTGTAGACCTATTTGTTGTATGATAAAGGTTCATGCTTCGTGTTCATTTGTTTGGTGATTGTCACTGAATGATGAGCAGCAGGCAGTGTCTGTTAACAAGCGTCACTCTACTGCTGTATACAAAGATTTTTCTGGTTGACCTGTTACTATACCGTGTACAGTGTTGTGCAAGTTCACACTTCACAAGATCTAGCTCAAATGTTCAGTTCACGCAGATTAAAATAATTAGTTCACGTTCACAGTTCACAATTTCGAAAGTTCATAGTACCAAGAAATGAATTAGTTCATGTTCGTTTCTTCCGTTTTTTTCCTTTACACAATGCTGCGAGTTTGATGGTGACTGTTGATTTCTTGTGATCGTCATTCACTCGCAGATATTTCCCAAGACTGGTCGGATGCTTCAGCTCGATGTGACGTTTCAAAAATCTGTGACACAACAGATTCTGTGACCCAAAACATCGGCATGCCGTAAAACACGGCGTGCGAGCGTGTTTAACTCTCGCGGGAGTGAACTTACATGTAGTAAACAAAAACACCCCAAAGAGCTATATTAAATAAGAAATATTATAAAAATGAACAAAAATACATGAAATCTTTTTCTTTGAGAAGGTTTTTGTACCACCCTCACCCCTGCACACCATATAAAATTGTCCCCTAATGAATATAGAATTAATCTCGGAACCCATCGGCTAGTGTCTAACGTCAATTTAGCCTCTGGGGGCAAGGGCCAATGTTTCGGGGCTGCCGGTGTAGCCAGCGGATGTCTGGATAACAGATAACAGATAACTAAGACTTCCTCTTCCTTGCATTGTTTACGGTCCCATTAGCAATTTTGGAACCCAAACGACTAAATTTAAAAAAGATTGATAAAAAGCTAAATTGTCGTCAGATGATAGCTGATGGGTTCCGAGGTTGCGTTTCAGCCAATGCGTTCTGTCTCTTTTTCTCCAAACACACGGACTGTTTACCTTCATGCAACCAAAGCCTGCTCAAACGTGATTGGTCAATGCTACTCAGTTTACAAAGGGACTACAAACAGAAACCAGAACGCTTCCAATACCAAAATCGTGTCTCTTGCCCACAAATGCTGCATTCTTATGCAGACATCTGTTTGCAGAGATTAACCCTACCCTAACCCAAACTATATGATACAAGGTGCCAATCAAACATATGGTTTGGATAAAACAACCCAAAAAAGGTCAAATGAAGAAAGTGGAATCTCTGAATCAGAAATTCATCTCTGATTGCCAGAGATCGACCAATCGCAGGTCACTCACTAAATGTGCCCGATATTCGACTCAGGCAGATTGAAATCCTGACATACAGTAGATAATCTTCCAGAGCAATCCCAGGAGAGCTAATCCTGTTAGACACCACACACCACCAAAAACGCAGTCACACACCCATTTGCCTGACCCTGCACACACACATGTACATCCATACTCATGCACTCACATGCAGGTACATAATACAAACACAGAAGCACAGAGCTCTGGACACGCACACAGGTACAGCCAACTACACTCCTCTCTCTGTGTCTTACTCACACATGCACACACACACACACACACACACACACAAACACACCGCTCTCGTACACGCACTCCACATCCACACTGCTGTTTGACTGCGACTGCACACCGACTAACACACAGGTATGCATCTGAGCAGCCACACGCACACGCATCTCCGCTCTTCTCCCCAGCCGGTGGCATTACACAGTGACCTGTAACTGGAATATGACCCTTTCACCTTTAACGTGACACGAAAGGCAATGTGCCGTTGAGTGGGTGATTGCTTTAGTTTCCTTGTTGTTTGCCACGGCTCACTGTGCGAAGCCACATGTGATTACAGAGACACGCCCTGAACCTGCTGTCGGCCTTCGGAGGGAAAACGGAGAGGATGAGAGAAGGACAGCAAGTAGATAGCAAGAAAGGAAGTGAGAGAGCGAGGACTTGAGGGAGACAGAGGATGAAGTTGCATAAAGTGAGGGAGGGATAAAGAGGATTTGGAAAATAGAGAGGTGGATAAAACATGCAGAGTGAGTTGGGGGAGATGGGATTCAGACAAAGAGTCAGAGAGTTGGAGGGAACGCGAGATGGATTTGGAAAGAGAGGAGTGGAGAAACCGATGAAGAATGAAAGGAGGCATGGCGGGTGGGCGACGGAGGAGAGGGAGGGTTAAGTGAAGGAGAGATGGCCTCTTTTATTTTGAGATGGCCTGGCTGTCTGGTGATGACACGTTCACTGAGAGCAGTCACAGAATATCACATTGGCTTCACCTGCCAGCGCTGCCCTGCTGCTCTCTTGTCAAGCCTCTCCACAGAACAGTGGTTCCCGCACACACATTCACGCACAGTTCATACTCTCTCATTCATTCTCTCACTTTCTCAAGCCGTCCCACAGAGCCAGCCTGCCACTATTGGACAGTAATAAGATTCAGATCTGGCTTCCCTGCCCGTTCGCCATATGGATTTCTCTATAATGACATTCTGAAGGAGATTGAGTTTGCTTTGTAAAACCGAGGGCTTGAATCAGCAGCGAGGGAGCCGGGGTGCAGCTGCCACTCTACATTTTGCTACATATGCATTTCTTCCCTTTAAACTTTATTCTAACAGCCCTGATGCACGATGCCACCTTGTATTGCCAGTCTGTCCCAGCTGGGATTTGCAGGTTTCTCTGGGTTGAACATAAAATCTCAGTATTCAGAGCATGCTGCGGGGGATTTGGGCTTTGGCTTAGTTTGGACAGTTTGATGTAAAGTGATGTTTGTTCAGTAAGCACCCCTGGGAGCTGTGCGCTATTCTCTTAAAATGGAACTCTGTTACATTACAGTGAGCCTTTAGAGAAAATGTTACTTAACGCTAACAACTAGTTTGTTGCTTTCTAAGGTGCAGTAGTTCCTGCTGTCTCCTCCAGTAAAAATAACAGAGTAAAATAGTTGTTCCATACTGTAGTTCTCCTGTAGTGCTCTACAGCAGGACTGTGTGATATTCAGTAACAGTGAGCTGTTAATGGAGACCATCACATTAATAGAAAGATATACTTCTGCGTTAATATCCACAAGGTTGGTCTATAACACTGGCAAGAAATACTTCACAGTCTGCTACAGAAGCATACAACCAGCCTTTGTCATGACATGAAATATGAAATATAATGTTCTAGTTTCTGGAGGAAAACAATGTTTACAGAACAAATAGTTTCAAGTATATGGGAGACAATCTTTGCAGAGCAAAAACTTAATAATATCCATAATCCAGAGCTAGCCCTTTGAAATTTACCACAGAAAATGTAAAAGCCCAAGAATAAGAGACAAGCTAGTATCAACTTTTGTGAGAAGTGCAGAAGATAAGAACACCTCTGTGTCAACTCTGATGGGGGGAGAAGAAATTGTGAAAGTTATTGAAAGGACACACAATTTGTGAAGGTCTGCTCCTAAACTAACAAGAAGGAAACACTGATATTCATTGTTCATAACCATACGTGTGTGTGTGTGTGTGTGTGTGTGTGTGTGTGTGTGGGTATACGTGTGTATATATGTATACATGTTTGCATAACATGTTGCATTATATCTAAACCTCAGCAAACCTCAGATGGACATCAGTCTGAAGAAGCAGAGGTACATCTGCTGCTTCAGAGTGATGTACATCTAAAATCTATACCCATTAAGTACACTATTTATACCTTATAACTTCAACGTCAGTTCAGACACACAAAGCCACACACACAGGCACACACTCTGTGGCATATGCCTTCATGTGCAGGGTGACCAGTGCAATGTTCCTGTGGCAGTTTGAGGTCCAGTGCCCATCAGTGCATGACTGCTTTTGATCTCTTTTTCCACATGATTACCTGCACTCGCTCCACTTGTTGCCCGGTGTTTGACCAGGATCTCGTTTAGCCATCATGCTGCCTCTCTAATCTGCAAAGAGCATAATACACATAACAGTTACAATCGTGCAGTCTGATTTCAACCTAATGTTTCATCACATAAAGAGATATATTACTCGTTAAATGTTGTGATATTTAACGAGTGATATTCATACATGGTTATTATAAAGCTGTACGGTCTATTGTATACGCCAACGTTAGATTTCAATGCATTATCTGAGCAGAAGCTGCATCAGAAAGACTGTGCACATGACCTGGGATTATCATCAAACATTTCAGCTGACTAATGAAAAGATGATGGTCAAGTCAAAGTAAAAGTTGTTTGCTCATGTTAGTATGTATACAGTATATATGCTGACTTTGTTTTATTTTAAGCAGTCACTGCTTTGGAGTTTTGCTCTCAGTGTAGGCACTGGCCCAACATAATATTCAACGTAGACTGGAACGAAGATAAAGAACTAAAAGCTCATCAGCATCACTCACTCCTCGTCCCATCTCATAATGGACTTTCTGTCATCTTTGGAAGTCAGTGCTGATGTTTTCTCTACTTTTGGCTCAGAGATGGATGCTTTGCTTTTTTAGTATGCGTGCCTGCTTCTGGGCAATAAATCTGTTTCTCTTCCCCTTGTTTTTCTGCTGATGAAGTTGGAGTTTCTCATTTCTGGTCTTTGTGTATTCAGACATAGTGGCTGTCAGCGGTAGACAGAGTTCTTCTTTATACCACTGTCACTGCTTTTAGAAACTCTGAACGTTGAGGGGAAAAAAGATCAGCATTAAACATCAGCAATTGTGAAAGGATTGATCACTTTTGTATGTTGGTCAGCAATAGTGAGACGCTGAACTTAAATTCACGGTTTCTCTCATGTTTTGTAAGAAATCCCAAACTTGGTTTCCCTGCCTGGAGCTGTAATTATAATTTAGATAAATCCTATTCAGTTGCTTCTTGCTTTATTCAGATGTAGTCAATAATGAATGCATTTGTGTACCTCCTTGCCATCTGCAATCAAAACAGGTAGTTAAATATCAAATTAGATTGGTAGCGGAGATCATAACATTTTGCATGTAGAAATTTGGTTTTTGTGAGGAAGCCACCTACCTCCTTCACAGGAACCATAATGAGTGTCAATGAGCACTTGACTTTACTTGATTCCAATCACCATAATTACACATCTAGATTACCTTTTGATGTCAGAGAAACAGTTTTAAAATGCTGCACTGTCAAGTATTTCTTTCCATTTAAATGTATAGAATATGAGAAACGATTTGATTGTGTTTTTTCATAACCAAGTAAACCCAATGGATTGGAGTTCCACTATTACTGAAAGGCAGACTGGTAGTAGTGACAATTGCACAGTTCTTTATGTGCAATTTCAGCTCTTTCATGGGTGATTTTCTTCTCCTAGATAAAGGTGTTAAAGCACAGATTAGTTTGACATTACTGGAGGAATGCAGGGACCTTAGTGGATTAGCTATCTTTATTTTTCAGAATGACTTTTAAGCAATGAAATCACATAGCAGTCTTCATTGATTTCACTATAAAACACCTGCAATTCCCTACACCCGAAATAATCCCATGAAACACGTTTTGAACTGTTAAAACTTTGTTTCAGCACAGTGATTTCAGAAGGTGTTTAGATGGCAACATTCAAGGTTGCAGTTGAAGCTACAGTATATAATCCATGTTTCAAAGGGACCGATGGTTTCACTTGTGTCTGAAGGCTACATACATGTGAGTTTATTGTAAGAGAAATTTCAGTGTCAGCAGAGAGAGAAAGGGTAGTGACTGATGGCACTTACGAGCGCCATGCTGTGAATGAGACTCGTACAGTAGCTGCAAGAAAATTCTTTTCTTTGCTTGTAATTGAAGGATTTATATTAAAAGGAGGCAGGATGCTCAAGCTTCTTGAATCCAATTTAAAAATTTAAACTGAAAACAGTCTTTCAGATAGAAAACACATGATGAAATACTATTATAACTATATTGTTCATATAAAAGGCAGTGATGCAAACTGAATTTTGTCTGAGGCAATAAAAACCCAGCTCAAAACTGATTTTCTTTTTTCCCCCCCATCAGCAGCCAAATATAGTATAACTGGTCCACATTTGCTTGTGCAGGATGTGTGTCAAGCTTGTTTGCCTGGAGGCTGTTTAGTGTATCTTCATTGCGGACTACACTTTCACCTCTAAACTAGAGAGCTCCCGTTAATCATGGATCTAGAGAAATATACTGTAAGCTCTGACAGCTGGCTGTTAAGCATTAACAGACCATCAACATTTCTTTCCACTCTGTTGGTTGTTTTTGAGACCAGTTTCCAGGTTGTGTTGTCTTCAATAATTTATCAACCCAATAAAAACCAATATGCTGCTCATGTCCAAAAGATGTCAGGCGAGTTTTGCGTCTGCTGGTCGGCTTCGATCTCAGGCAGACCTCTCCTGTGCTTGTGCTGTCAAGCCTACAGGCTGCTGGGAAGATTTGGCACTGTTTCCTGAATTTCTGTTGTTCAGTTATCGACAGGTAGAGGAGGGATAGAAAACAGGCAGAATTTGAGGCAAAGCACTGAGAGAGTAGGAAAAGTAGGATAATGTATGGGGCAGTGATGCCTTTCCTCAGGGCTGTCAGGGCTTTATATGCTCCCCGTTACGGTGCTCTGCACTGCCTGATGACTTCATGGCCCCGAAATAGAGGTTTTCATCAGCAGAGACCTCCCTTGTCCACTAAACTATTAGACAGACAGTCATTTGGTTATGATTGCTGGGCGTTGCTCTATAATCAATTTCGATGTTTTGGCCTAAGCGATGTGATGTTGTGGGTGGGGGTGTGTGACGTTAAAAGGCTGCATTCAACAAGACGTGCTCTCTCCTCATGTTATTTTCCTCTCTCTCTCCAGGATAATTTCCCTGCAGGAAACCCAGAGCGTCTCCAAGATCTGAAGTCCACTGTTGATCTGCTGACCAGCATCACCTTCTTCAGGATGAAGGTAGCTTGTGTGTGTGTGTGTGTGTGTGTGTGTGTGAGAGAGTGTGTTGGTTGTATGGGCAGGATACAATTTGAAGGCCGATGGGGGAGCATGGTACTCGATTTAAGAGAAATTGAAGGAAACATAAACATTGTAATACATGATGATGGAGCACAACACTAACTAACCTTTGTAGATGTCTAAAATACGTGTAATTTTAAACCTTCCATCCATCACAAAAGTGTTGTGACTGAGATGTCTTCAATCTGGCTAGGCCGAAAAATCTCCCAACTTTCAATTATAAACATAAAGTCAGATGACTTTAGGCACGTTTCATTTAGGTGAAATCAATTCAAGCTCTTAATTCCTGAAAACCTGTCTCTCGCAACGCCACGGACTATTCAAATCCAAATGAATTATTATTGCGCTTGACTGCCGGCTGATGCAATGGGGTTGTGTCTGTGTAATGTGTGTTGACCTGCATACTACAGTAAGCCTGTATGTTTAAAATGCTTGCAGCTCTGTCTTGTTTCCTCTTCCTCCCTCTACCCCAACAGTATGCCTTGTCTTGACTTATCTTCCGCTATATGAAAAGCTCGGCTCCATTCAGCTCCCTTTTGGCAGGAGTGGGGGTGTAGCGCCGGACCACTGAGGCATAGCTAAGATGGCAGCTGTGAGCAAAGGAATGAAAGCTGTCACTTTAGGTTATCAAAGCTTTCACTCTGTGCCATGTCCATGCTGAGCTTCACTGTGTATACACACCGCTGCTCACACACAGGAGCGTTAGAAGTGTTACTATACAATATACGGCACACACACCTAAATGCCAGTCTGGCCACATGTCAATTATGATATACATAATAGATGTAAGAAGGTTGCAGATGTTTCCACAAGGAAATGATATTCCTGGATTCATATTTCAAGCATGTAATATGATACCATTACTTTATCACTCACCCATGGATGGTACTGTACATATAAATGCATTTACTGTCATTGATTTGGGTTGCTAACATATATACATATATAGTTTGTATATAGTATCAACAGCTATGAGACCTGGGAGAACACCTAACCCTGAAAGTATACATTTTAATCGTGTGTGTATTTGTGTGTGTGTGCAGGTACAAGAGCTCCAGAGTCCACCAAGAGCCAGTATGGTGGTGAAGGACTGCGTTAAAGCGTGTCTGGACTCCACATATAAATACATTTTTGATAACTGTCATGAACTGTACAACCAACTCCTCGACCAGGTAAACAGCTTCCAGGACCTTTCAACTATCACTGCTAACCAATCTTTGCAGCTCGTTAAAGTCAGGCCTCGACCGATGCACGGGTACGAATATAGATTCTCTACAACAGCTCTGCAAACTCATATGCCATGCACAAAGTGAAAAACGTCCAGAACTTGAGATGTCCATATCCCACATTACATCTTGCAGATGTGGTGACGCACACACTAAACAATGTGACTCTTCAACACTTAATGACTTCTCATGTGTCTTGAAACGCTAAAGTCCCAAATCATACACAAACAAGATTTAGCTAAAATACAGGTTGAGAAAGAAGAGTTACCGCACTACAGCTGTGCGTGCATTCATTTGTGTGAAAACGATGAAGAAGGTCGGTCACGTGCCAGGTTATAAGGTGTGGAGAGTGTTAAGAGTCTAATCAAAATAAGGCCTGCTGTGTTGATAATTGGCTTCTTGGTCAGTCCCTTTCTCCTCCGCCTCCTTACTAAATACACTGGAAATGAGATACAGGCATTGTATTTTTTTAAAGAAGAAGAACAAGATCTTCTTTGAGGGTTTTGCTTTTTACATCTGGTTTCTTGTCTTGAAGTGTTTTTTGATAGTTGGTCAAAATCCTGTCCAAGAGTTTATCACTCTACATTGTCTAGTCTGTTTGTACATCTTACAACAAATATTGAAAAGCTGACTATTAATCCAAACTGCAATGGTAAAAATGCATTTGTTTGCCCCTGTTTTAGTATGTGATTTGTCTGCCACCTGTTTACGTGGCTTTAGTGCTCTTTTGTTTCTTTCATTATGGCTGTTGTTCTTATGACTTCCCTGGGCTTGCCATAACCCAGCCACTACTGGCCTATTCAGAGCAAACAAACACCCAACAAGCTATTATAAAAAAAGACAATTTCTAACAAAGGGATCAGATTTTTATGGGTAGTAAACCCAGAATAATGGGAAGCAGACTAATAAAATCTAGGCCTATATGTTCACTGTTATTGTAAAGGTTCTTTGGTAATATTTTCTGCATTTCTGAATCTTGATTTAATGAGTAAACAGTGTGAGAAAAAGCTGCTAAACGTTAATGAGAGCGACTCACAGCAAAGCTGCTCTCCTGATTTACAGCACCAGTCAAAAGTTTGGACACACTTTCTCATTCAAGTACATTTCATCTACAAACTAGCTACTCAGCATATAGTAATTAGCCAGGCACATAGGCAACACTAACTAGAGAACTGACACTTAATGGAGTCTCTTTTCATTGCAAAAAGTAAGCTGTTTAAGCTTGGTGATGTACTGTAGCCTGCTTACATTCAAGTAGAAACGCCTGGTAGTTTTAAGAATTCATTAATATCGAATACACTTATAACTTCAGGGCCACTCCTACTTCATTTGATGGTCAACTTAGGTAAAAATACTCCTTTGTCCCCTGTCTCACCTCATGCCTTTATCACGTACCACCTTCAGCCTGTCATAACGCGGACATCACGACTTCCCGTTCAGCTTTAGTGTGCATTGTGTTGATGTGTGACAATATAAATTCAGTCCAGCATGGCTTGCAGCCAAGCATCAGGATGCAAATCACAGTCTCATCTGTTTAGGGCTCGTTTGGCTGGATGGATAATGTATGAGCACCAAAAATAAGTTTCAACGTGGACAATATACATAAAACTCGCCTGAAAGTATACTACCTCCTCATGTAATAAAGTGTCACTATGATGCCATGCGCAGCTGCAGGAGTGTTCTCATATTAAGAAACCCACATACTCACTTTCACTTTCAAGAAAAACAGCGTCGCCCAGCCCTAAGTTAGGGTTTGCTTCTCCGAACAGATTTCCATGTGCTAGTTTACTTGCTTTGGCCTCGCCTGAGTAAATAATCAGGCAACAGGCAGCTCCGCCTGATTATTTTATGGTTTACTTCCCAAGGAGAATGGCCACCATACCCCAGAATATAATGTCTTTTAAGATAATGGGTGCAATCCGCTCAAAAGTTGAATAATAAGCTTCCTTTGTTTAAACAGCCTGAGGGGTTGTAAGCAATTACCAAACCGGAGAGATAGACACTTTCGCTAATTACATCTTCGTCCACCACAGTTTTACAATTGACAGCCTCTACATCAATGTTTCCTCCACGGTAGAAGAAAGACATCAGCTTCACCCCAAAGCAAATTTTCCTTGACTATAAATTTTTATGTTCACATTCACTAGGTAGCCTTTGACTCAGCAGATAGAACATTATAGACCCCAATTCTCCAGTTGCTAACAGTGACTGAGTGCAGCGACACAGGAGCTGACACGGTGGCCAGGCAGGCAGCGAAGTATCCCAGCCACGACGAGGCATCTTGCATAACATAACAACAAAGCTCTCTGTTACTGCCTGGGCGTAAAATGACTGCGGGGCAGAGGGGCAGGGGGAATCCAGCTTAACAGTTTCTTAAATCCTGGCAGGAAAGGGAGGATTTTGAAAAGGGGGAAATGGAAGGAGGGCAAAGGAGTCATGGAAATGGGCAAAAGGAAAAACAACTGTAAGTTTCTTTCTGGCTCATCCTCTGTGAAGGAATGTGTAACGGCAATGATGGTGCACAAATCAGAAATGCCTGGTAGCATGCACATTCAATTCAATTCAATTCAATTCAATTTTATTTATATAGCCCAGTATCACAAATCACATTTGCCTCAAAGGGCTTCACAATCTGTAACATACGACACCCTCTGTCCTTAGACCCTCGATTCGATTAAGGAAAAACTACCCAAAAAAACCCTTTTAACAGGGGAAAAAATGATAGAAACCTCAGGAAGAGCAACAGAGGAGGGATCCCTCTCCCAGGACGGACAGACATGCAATAGATGTCGTAAGTACAGAATAGATTCATAGCATCAAAACTATAACATATACAGCCATGATGGCAAAATTGTTGTATATATATATATATATATTATTATGTTAGAAATGTTTAGGTGGTAAAACATAAGGTAAGATGCATATATATGTGCATTTCATACATCTATGAAACGCACATATATATGCAAACGTGTGTATACATTATGTAAAGTCTACTTATGCATTAATATTTAATTAGACAGTTGAACAGAAGCAATCTGGTGTTGAAGAGGGAATTTGGTGATCGTTGACTTGAGTGCACCATCAGGGATTCGCCTGTTTGTGAGAAGATACTTATTACTGAGCAAGCAATTCGAAATCATGTGATAAGTATCTCTCTCACCGACATCATCACATGTTTGCCAACAATCCCCAAATGGTCGATTTAACAGTGTTTGAAGAAGATGTTGTTTGTTTTGAGACTGTGTGTCTTTGAGTAAATTTTTACATACATACAATATGTACATATACAAACTATTTTCACTGCGCCTTACAAGGCATTGCAACAGCTTCCGTTCCACCCACGGATCTTTCTCTTGGGAATTTGATCACATTCTCCGGGAACATCCTTCAATCAGAGACTCTGTAATTTGTGTCACATTGTGAGAATTGATGATGGGCCAGTTGTATGCTAATGCTGATTTCTCCCACACAGGGACTGAACGTGCTAAACAATAAACATAAACCACTTGCTACCCTCTAAAGGATTGATACCCCCCAACCCCAACCCCGACCCCCTCCCCGGAAGAAGTGAGAAACTACACTTCGCTCTTACTTCAGTACAGTATTCACCGCCTAATGGAACTGAGAGTGAAGCCCATGGGTGTGTTGTTAACTGTAAAAAGACAGCAGGCTACTTAATCACCTTTAACAATGTGTTTGTACCTACTTGAGGTGAATACAGATGAGCAAAGGGAGTCTACACTACATTTTAGTGGGATGCATACTGCATCCAATTTAGAAGGGATGCCAACCTTCAGTGTCCTTCATACATGCACACAGCAATGCATGCACGAACACACGCACAAAGATACACACACAGACAGGTTTTGAATTGCTGACTCACCTCCTGCAGAGATATTTGTTTCATTATTCATGCCTCCAATTTAACAGGAATTTACCTTGCTGCATGTAGTAGCAAATTTGTGAAGGCCCTTGCCTCTCATGTACCAGGCCATACCTTTCTCTTTGAAGTAAGAATCACTATTCTAATTTCATAAACTATGAGTTAAGGGCCAAAATGCGGGCCTATTTCTTACAGCTTTGATCTGGACTCATAAATTCCTCATTTTATTTTCACTGGTAATCAGTTGTTAACCTCTCAATGGTTTGAATTTCATAATTAATGGACCAAGCAAATCTGTCTTTGGAGCTGCTTCACACTGAACAATGTTGTTTTACTTCTCAACCATTCCTCCCCAGTTCTTGTAGCGCACACTGTAGATGATTTACTCATGTGAACCCAGGTTAACATGCTTCCAGCTTAAATTGGAAGTCCTAACACAGTCTTTGAGTTAAGAGTATGTTACATATAAAGCTCTGACTGAATCCACATTGGAAACCACTGCATTTTTCATGTCTTGCTACATAGCAAATGTAAGGAAATATGCAAATTTGAAATTAATGAGCCTTTGATCAATATGATGCCTGGGAAGAAGCCCCCCCATGGAATGAGTAGTAATCTTTTTTCATGACCATGACACATAAGATGACAGACTTAACTTTTGCAGCCTCAAATCCAAATGATTAAAGTAGTGAACCCTGGGTTGACACGATCGACTGTCACAGAATCAGCTGTAAGCTCTATCTGTGTTTCTTGTTCCCGTGAAATTAAATTCTGTAGCTCCTCCAGCTGCAATGTCTGCAAGACATGCCACAGCATGACATTACATCACCAGATATTTAAAGCAAGAATCAACGTCATCAGACACAAGTTGATTATTGTAGGAACTGATTAGACTCTGTTGAATTGATGATGACTGGACTCATGTTGCAATTCCATTTCTCCAGATCTCTCCTCTGGTTGCTGCACCAAAGTCAATATGCTTAAGGTTGTCATATAATTCAATCTAAATTATTAAATAACTGATTTGAACATGTTTCATTTTTAACCCAATTTTCTTTTCATCAAAAATGGATTTTGGTTCAGTCAGAGTTACATACACAAATGTGAGAATGTATATAGTCTTTGGAGGGTATGTCCCCATAGTCCCCAGTCATAGGTTATATTTGTCGTTGTCAGTGTGCATAAGCGTGGGTGTGTTTGTATGTAATCATGTCTGTGTATGATATGGATCAGTCTGGCAGAGTTTGTTCCAGTATGTGCACACGGCTTTGTGTTTTCTGTGTGCGTGGCCATGTTCATTTTCTGTGGAACCTGTTCATGGCAGAGTGAAAGACTGTGACAGTTACTTACTGACTGGGGATCAGTGTGGTTGCGCTCAGTGTGGGGTGAACAGATGGTAGAGTCAGTGAGAGATTTTAGATTCAACACCTTTCACCCTGGATTTCTGCAATGCACTTGCACGCACAACCACATCTACGTACATATCTTACTGGAAGGTGACAATGCTTTTTAAACTTTAAGGTTGTAATCCTCAAGATTTCGGAAGTGCAGTTTAATACTAGAGGTCCCATAATTCTGTGGGCAGCAAACACTTGTTGACCATCAACTTTGTCAGGAATACAACAGAAGAACAACCGGTGTACCTGTTTCCAGTGCAGCCAAACAAACTGGAGGTCAGTCAGTACTCGGCCTTTTTCCATCATGCTATGAACAATATTAAGGTGCACATGGCATGAGTATTTTTTCACACAACAGCAGGGCACAGTAACAGTAGCTGGTAACTATGGTGAGAAGTTGGACGTGTGCAGCCTGCAGCTCATCATCTAGGAGCTCACTGTGGCTGCTCTTCCTTGTTTGTTCTGTTACTCCCTGCAATATTTAAAACTGTCAAAGAAATGCTGCAAATGACCATGTCTTGTTTTGCTGACAAGACAAATACATTGTGTTTCCTGTGACTGCTTCCCAATAAAAGCCACCCTTTATTCTTAACTAGCAGCAATAGGAAAGGTTCAGTTTGCTATACATTAGCAGAACAGTAAACAGTGAGACTGATATCGATAAAATAAAATTACAAACAGTAATGCTGGATTACATACATGCATCATTTGTTTCCTGTGACTCACTCGTGCATGTGAAGTTAATCTGAATTCCACGTGACAATGGCGGACTCCGCCACCAATGATAAGTGCATTATTCAGTTCACAGAATGTCAATACATTATTGTTAAAAAAAAAAGGTTGACCATAAATAGAATCAAAAACTGGCTTTGAGTTCATGAAAATCTTAAGGATTGTAACATTTATAATCTGGTTTGGGATGATCTAGGCTTAGATTAAGTCTGGTAACCAGGCCTCATTTTACAATTTTCAATTGTTTGTGTTTATTGTCCTTTTACTGTGACCATCTGCCATAGTACTAACTTCCTGTTCCTTACTTCTTGTTCAGTTAAGTTTCAATAAACTGCAAATATAGCATCAATTGCATAACAATTGTCATGGCAAGAAAATACTATGACATGCAGAATATAAACTGTAAATGCTTTGAAAAGTGTGTTAAGTACATCAACCATCATTGTTTGACTTTCTCTTTGTGATCCCAGGCAACTAATTATTTTTGTGAATTCCCAAAATTGAAATTTTCTTATCATCTTATCTACTGCTTCACCGTCACACACAGTCAAACTGTCTTCTGACTCTCAACATCCTAATTGCCTTCTCTGTAGAGCCGGAAGCAGGACATTCCCCGCGAGGAGCAGGGTCCGTCAATAAAGAACCTGGACTTCTGGCCTAAACTCATCACTCTCATGGTGTCTGTAATCGATGAGGACCGCACGGCTTACGCCCCAGTAATTAACCAGTAGGTACTTCTTTATTACACCATACATGCTTTCTCAAATCAAATACATATATAGATTTGATATAGATCAAATACATATTCAAAGTGTACTTAATTGGTTGCCATGCCAGCTTTTGCACTAAGCAGTTAGGGATTCTCATTACACATGTATTGTTGACCATTGTGTTAACATTATAATATTTGCATGTAACCATAATCGCCAGTGTATTCTCTGTATTTAAAGTTAAAGGTATAAATGACCATACTGAAAGCAACACTTAACAAGCCGAGACAGGCTGTGTTTTCAGTACTTGCTCTAAAGCTTAAGGCCGTATGGTTTATGTCCAGCCATTCTTGGTTTCGTGGACATAATTGTGGTTTACTTAAAATGTAAAATTATTTGTGCCGGTTCAAGGAAGTGTTACATATGGAAATATTGTAAAGAAGTAGATAACTAGCCGATAAGTAATTGTTTGGACCTTTAATAATGTCCATGCTGATTCAATATTAACTCATTTATATATATATATATATATATATATTCGTATATTTTAATTGTGTTGTTTATTTCTTTGGATTGGCCAATTTGGGCTTCATTAATCATCACTCAGGATTAAATAGATGTGCGAGAGAGAACATATCACTTCATATTTATAACAAAAAAAATATTTTTTATTTTTTAGAAAATGTGAGGGAAAACAAAAAGATCTCCTTCCACATCAGCCCCTTTAAATTAGAAAAATGTATTTACTGATTGTGGAGACATGAATGAGCGCAGTGTTGCGCAAGAAGGCTGTGAGGCAGCCAGAGAAGCAAGGAGTAAAAAATGCTTTGTTTGTATGGTGAGCCATAGTATGGATGGATGAAAGGGGAACGCAGTGTTGCTCAATTATGTAACATGCGATGAGAGGAAAAAAGGGATAGAGGGCTCGTTGTGGTGATGGTGTTGTGGGAGGTGCAGGATGTTTGAATTTGCGTCCTTCCAACGATTTGGTTAATAAAATCAAATAAATTACACGACCTGAAGAAAATGGAGTGGAGCTCCCCCTAGAAGAAATATGATTAAGCATGTTTTTCTCTTTCTGTCTCGCTCTTACATATCCTCTCACACTCTCGCCTCCCCCTTTTCCATTCCTCCCTTCCTCTTGCTGATTTACGATGCTTATTAAGACTCTGTTTATGCCCTGAGCTTTCTCTCCTACACTGTCTAATGATAGATTTGCAATATTCATGCCCATTTCCTCCACATTCCCCTGGTCAAGTTCCAGAGTGACAGCAACTCCGGTGCTTTTTCACGATAAACCCGGGAATGGACTTGTTGCCTTTAAATAATGGGAGCTGCTGCCAGAGGCAAAAAAAATGTAGCTCTGTGCTGAGAGTATTTACTTGGGAATCTAGCCTATTGCATTTATTTTATGATTAGAAATATAAAATAGGATGCTGCTGTTGTTTTTAAAAGTGTAAAGGATAAAAAGCTTTAGAGATTATTTCCTGAAATACTCATCATGCAGATTGTAAACCACATAACATCATTTATATCACCACATCGAAGTAGATTGTAAACCATCTAGAGGCACGCACAGTAGCTGCAGATGTTACATTCATTTTTGCCATGAAGAGTTTTCATTGTCTGCCTCGCCTACATCACACCATGTGGGTGCATGACGAGACTGAAGAATAACCAAGGTTGAGAGAAAGATTCAGAGAGCAACAGAGATGATAAAATGAGCAATTGTTTCTGGGATCCTTGTTTTTTTTTTCTCCAGTTGCCACTGGGAGCAGCAATCCGCCTTCTACTCTCAGTTTTTGTTCCTCTGCTCCATAAGAGGCTGTGCTGAAGGTTGGGAAGGGAAAAGGAAAGTGTGTGTGTCTGTGTGTGTGTGTGGGTGTGTGTGTGTGTGTGTGTGTGTGTGGCCCGGATGAGCAGATGATCACTGTTTCAATAGAAATTGTTGGACAAATGTGTTTGTTGTTGGAAACAGGGCGGTCTCCAGCAAAAGTAAAACATTTCCTGATAAATTGACCTTTCTCAGGAAAGGGCCCGTCATCTATAAATGTCCTCCCATCACTGTCTGAAGATACGGATAATTAAACCATTGACATCAGACATTCAAGCTTTGACTGAAAATCTATAAGCATTCAAAATAGCAGATTACTTGCCAAATAAGCTGCCGCCCTCTCTCTCTCTCTCTCTCATATTTTTCTCATCTTTAAGCACTGTGCATGCATCATCTTTCCGTCCTAATTCAACCAGGTTTGGAAATGACGGGGGATTATTAGATTATGAGATTCACCAACCATGTCTTCTTGCACATCTGTTAAGTCGTTTGTTAGAGATTCAGGCTGGGCCAAACCATCAGGCCACCCAGTCGAGCGTGTCATTCTTCGGAAATGAGTCTGATTGGAATTCCGTTTCAATTCCACCAGGTTTCCACAGGAGCTGAATGTGGGCAAGATCAGCGCTGAGATCACGTGGAGCCTCTTTGCCCTGGATATGAAGTATGCAATGGAAGGTCAGTAATGCCGATGGTCAGACAATTGTCTCTTGCTTGAGGGCGTGTGTGTGTGTGTGTGTGTGTAAAGAAGTGAATGAGAGCTGAAGATAAATTATATAGATTGAGTGTTGGTGAAGAATAATAGGTTACATTTTACAACAAGGTACCCAACATCCTGAGTAGTTACCACTGAATGTGTAACTGCTTGTTAGCTGTTCACTAAATTAGCACTTAGGTCTCATTTGTTTCCCTCTCCTTCCTGTGTTACTGTGTTATACCTCTTTGTATCGGCGTGCTGTTTATTTGGCTGGTGTCAGATTGTTGTTTATCGGCTCTGTCTGGCAGTGGTCAGCTCTAGTGCCTATCTAGATTACGCTTCCCTGATTTCACTCAACTGATCATTATAGAGAAAGTGGAACTTCTTTTAACCCAGATAAACAGCTGACCAATGGCATAATCACGGTGTGTGTGTGTGTCTTCCTGTATTGTTGTACCTATGTGTCCAATTGTTTTCACAAGCAAAATAAGATAAGAGGAAAATCTCCAAAGTATAGACAGTTTGCGTATTATTTATGGGACATTTAAGGTTATAAGTTACTTACAATTCAGGTTTTTGAGTTAGGCGTGTAGGGATGAAAGCAGAAATGTGTGTCTCAAACCTAATGGGACTGGGGTTGTGAATGAATGTGAAACTGGCTGCGTGTGTGTGTGTCTGTGTATGTGTATGTGTATGTGTGTGTTTTCACTCAGCAGGGTAGCAACCTGGGTTATGACTTTGTGTGAATCTTTGCTCTGAAGTTGTACTTAGCTAAAGTTTTCCACAATCATGGTTCCTAAAAGCTATGAGGCTTTTTGAGCTTAGTTATCCAGAAATATTCCAATATGATATTATTATCATCACACACTGTACTCATAGTTAGGGATGGGATTGAGACCCACACCCAGTTCAGGTTGGAGCTTATCGATACTGCGGTGAAGACCAGTGGGTCCTATAATGTATCATTATATCTCGAGTGACGAGAATCGTGTCATTTAAATCCAATAACTGGTTAAAATATACATTGATCGTCTAATAAAGTTTTTTAATTCAATGGAATCGCCTGCCAACCACCATTATGAAGAACAAATTGAATTGCTTCACGCCCTTGTTCCCTTAATTTCTCTTTTGGTCAATTGGTTGCTTGCTAGAATGGCTGAACGTTCAAACGGTCAAAGGCTTGGCTACATTTCAGCTAATTATAGGGAGGAAGGGAAATTCCATTTATGTTCTAAGTTCATTTCTTGTAAGGGGGCAACACAATGCTAAAGCACCTCAATGTTGCGCATCAGTTAAAGCCAAAAAGCAGTAACAGTTACCTTTGACATCTCTTGGAGCCGAAATATCACGAACTCCGACTGCTGTTGCGGGACAATCATCCTCCTCCAGGTATGCATGGTGTGCACACCCCGACTTCCCCAAACTAGGTAGTCCTGTTCATTGACAATAATAATCCAATCGGATTGGAAAAAATAGATATATTCTTTTACTATTCCCATTGTTATATGTTATGTTGAAGGGGACATGTAGTGTATTCCTTTTTTCAAATAAATGCCCAGGATCAGCAGTATTTACTGAAGGTTAGGCAAATTTCATTCTGTTCAGAAATCAAACAGTCACAGATTCACTGTTAAGCCAAAAAAAGCACTACCAGTTCTGTTAAGAATTTTTTGTTGTCTCATCTTTCCACCAAATTAAAACAAAATTACCGATAGTGGTATAGATAAAGCCTCGGCTCATTAAGCAGCCTCGAAAATGTTATCAATATCAATAAAAATTAAAGATCCCCATCCCTACTGATAGTTACCAAATTCTTCTCACTTTTGTGATCATACTTGCTTTGGACACAACACTTGTTTGCTGCTGTGTAGGACATCATTTTGTATTTGACTTGGGTGGAGAAGATTAGCATTCGCAATATCATTTTGGAAATTAGAGCAAATGTATTGCACCCCGTGTAAGGGATTATGGGATGTTCTTATCTGCCTTTGCCCCACTATAATATTTAGGTTGATGCAACAGTGTCTTTTCATACATATTCTGCCTGCTCAAAGTTGAACCTGTGATCCATCTCTGTGTTGAACTAGGCATGACAGAGGGCATGATATTTGCTACTTTAATGATGATAGAAGAGGTAGAGAGGGAGCAGTAAGAGAAGCTGAGAGCTGATTGAGGTCAAGGTTTGGCAATACTCTTTAGACTGTGTGTAAGAGAAAAGGCAGAGAAGCACCAAAAGACCTTATTGGTGATTTATCCTTATCTACACAGCACATACCTGCTGCTTTCTCCATGCTGAGCCATCTTCAGTTGCTATGGCAATCAGGTGCCAAGTGAAGGCTCTGCAAACCTATATGCACACACATGCATAAAGCAAGCATATACAGTAGATTCTGTACATACAATATTATTTTATATATGAGGTCATTTTAAATGTGATCTGCCTTTTGGATACTGAATGTGTATGGACTATAATGCATATGAATGTCCCCATGCATCAGATTTTTATGAGACATGCACAGATTCGCAAACGAGACAAATCTTGAGCAACTTCACAGCCTTAAAACATAATTTAAAATAAAGAGAGAACTATTGATCATTTTTTCGTCAAGAAAAATGCTATGGTGTCCGTTCCACCTGTCTACCAGAGGTATAGGTGTGTATGTGTGTGGGGAAAAGAGAACTGAATGGAAAAGGAAGGTAAGCAGATTAAAATAGTTTGTGAGTAAATGCTAAAATAAGGTGGAGAATTAGGTAAGTAGCCTACTAGAAACAGGGTAATGTATTAATGTATTCTTTAAAATATTATATATATAATAGACAGTTTTCAATAGACAAATATAAAAGGTTTTTTTCTATTTATTATTGCAGTTTAGCATAATAAATGTTCTTAAAATACCTCTGTACTATGTTAAATATGTCCTAGTAATACACTTATGAGTACAGTAAACTCATATATCAATAAACCATGATATATACTGTTACCATCCGTCCGAAATTTTACGCCAAGCCCTAGGGCCACATAAAGTATGTGCTGATGCACCTAAATGAAAAAGTTAGGCGCACCAGTGCCACCAATGAAAAACATTAGTCTGGAGCCCTGATGCAAAACTATTAGTAGCCTCTTTCTCACACTAGTGGTATTGCTAAAGTTTTTGTTTTTTTTCTAGCTTCTGTCATAAATAGAATGTTGTTGCTTGTTACCCCATCTCCTTCCTTTGCCCTAAAGCGAAAAAGCATATTGAAAATGATTCTTCCATCAACCTTGTTTCATCATCTGGCAATGCAATACTCTCTGAAACTGTGTCTCTGTTTTTACTGAAGGAATGGTGGCCTCTATACTGTATGTGTTGTGTTGTAACACAAACCAGCAGATTTTGCACAACATCCAACTCACTGACATACTGTTAATTAAGTGTAGGGGATTTTAGTAATCCAGCAATCTGGTCTGAGAAATTAGAACAGTCCTAAGTGCTCTGATCACGAAAAAAATAAAGGGAATACCAACAAATAATGGGTCTTGTTTTTTAGCTGTCGTCACAAACATAGCCAGAGGTGGAACATGTGTTAGTTCTACACTGAAAACTGAGCTTTAGCGGCAACATTTTTACTATGAATGTGAACAAAGCATCATCACTCCAAAAAATGAAAACAGTTTTTACTGCAGCACGTGTTAAGGACCATATCTGGAAATTACAGTGGTACCTTTCCACAAGAGAATATATATGTATTTAGTCTTATCAGCTCTTTAATGTTGAAGGATATAAAATGCTTTTTGAAGTGCAGAGAAGAGAAGAGAAATTACATATTTCCAACATCTTATTGTATTCAGTAAGTACAGAATACTGTGTCATCAGCATAAAGATACACATTGCATTCAATGACTTGTAAAATGAATGTTGAAAATTATGTGATACATTTTTAGATAATCAATCACATTTGTCATAAAGATCACCCTTATGGGACACGTTTAATTTGTTTCAGGAGCAAAGATCAAACACTACATACTTGTGCACATGTTTATTCTGGAACAGATAACTCAGTCAAATGATAACCTAAACAAAAATGGGACTACACGTTTATTATTTTCAAATGATTACAAAGCTTTTGCTAAACAGCACAGTACAATAACTGTTTAGAACATTAGTCTTTTCACAAGTATAATATACACAGTTAAGAGAGACTAAGAGAGAGCAATTGTGGCTCTGTGAATATGTGTGAATATCTGAGTCAGGGCATTTGGGCATGTGACCACCTAGGGTGTTACTGACTGCTGTCACAGCAGGTTTGGGCAGTGTGTGTGTTTGTGTGTATATGTCTGATTTGCCTGAGGGTGTTCGTGTTACAAAAGGAAACAAGAATCATGGATGCACTCAGTCACATATACCCTCTTTCTCGCTCCTTGAGCCTGAACCCTCTTCCCCTGCCTTGCCTCCTCTTGCTTCGTCTTGTTATTACATCACTGCCCGCCCCCAGCGACATGTGCCAGGAGGAGGACATGACTGTCATGTTCCTCAAAGGAGCACTTTGTATGAATTATTGCTCATTTCTTGTTGGTCCTACTGGCTGCTGGAGTTCTAGGGTTGGTTTGGTAGAGACAGGCTAGTAGTTAAATGAAGGCGAGTTTGACAGCTCATAAACCATAACGGTGTGGCGCAAACATGCACATTGTAAACCACATAATGTGTTTAACTGTATGGATTATAAAACCACATAAAAAACAGATGGTGCCAGTTGCAACTTGGAAAGCAGAGCCCACTTTTATTGATTGATCCTGTGTATTGCTCACACTCAATATCCCAAGAATGTAAGTATAGTGTGTTTGGTTGCAGGATATGATGATGATCTTTAAAATTCTAGAATGTGTGATACATTGACATTAATATCTAACTATTAATATCCACTAAACGTTATGGAGTACCTTATAGTACATTGCTCCCTTGCAACCAGTGTGCCTACGTACTCTAGGGTCTATGGAGAGAGGGTGTCGTGTGTTATACAGATTGTAAAATTGGGATTTGCGATATTGGGCTATATAAATAAAATTGATGGTGTTGATGTGAATCACATTATGTATTTCAAAAACAATTTTAGCCTGCTTGTGGTTATTTACCAGTGTATATCAGATTGTATAGTGTATTGTGTAGTGTTTTATAGTTTTTTTTTCACTTTAAAGGTGTTATATGCGACATTCGCTACCACTAAATGTCGCACTAGAGCGCCAGCATCTCAGACCAAAACAAATGGGTGTTACTGCCCACCAGACTCCATTGAGAAAAACAGTAATTTTACCTTGCAGGTCATTGTAATACACACTTCAATCAAATTAGACAGAAAGAAAAACGTAACTCACCAAAACAGTGTTTTGTATCAAAAGTAATCAGTTTTATTTTTCTTTAATTCCCTAGTGTGTCATTTCCTGTCTCCCCCATCATGCTGTCAAACACCTTCAGTGCCTCAGTTTTTTAACTGTTGTGTGTGTGTGTGTGTGTATTTGTGTGTGTAGAAATGATCAGTAGAAAAGCTGCAGTAAAGTGCACAAATGGGTACTGTTTGTGTATACAAGCTCACATTTGTAAGCTATGCATGCTGTGCACACATGCATCCTGCTGTGTGTTTGTGTTTGAATTTATTCCTTAATTCGTGCATGTACTGTTTGCTTTTACAGAATGATTGACAATAATGAGGTGGTAGGGGAAGGTATAGTGAGCCAGTCCAGGTTGCTACCTGTCTTTCCCATTCAGACAAATGGAAGTAACTCACAGTGACCTGCTTACGTAAGAAGGCACACAGAGCTGGCAGGGCGGCTGACAGAGACACCCTGAAGGAGGCGGGCCAGAATGTCCTGCTATGTTGCTCTGTGTTTCTCCATTTGTGTGTCTGTGCATGCCGGCATGTTTGTCTGTACATTCGTGCAAGCGTTCAGTTGTGCTCGTAAGAAAGAAAGAATGAATGAGAATAAAAGAGGAATCTGTGTGCCGTAGGTGTGTGTTTGTTTGTGTGTGTGTGTGTGTGTGCGTGTGTGTGCACGCGCACTTCTGCATGTGCTTTACTTAATGAAGTCTTTGATGCATCCTCTGCTTCCTGCTCCGAGGCCTTTGGTGCCAGTGCTGGTGTAGAAATGGATGCTGCTAATTTTAGCATCTCTATGTGAATCTCTGAATGTGTAAGAGGGAGAGAGAGCGACAGAGAGAAGTAGGAGGGAAGACAAAAAGAGAGAGGATAAAATAAGAAACAGAGAAAAGCAGAAGGAGGATGTGAGAGCGTGAATGACTGTGGCTGTAGCTGAAATCACTCTCATTTACTATTCCCTACATGGTCAACACTGAGAAGGGTTATCTGTAGTTGTAAATTGAGTTTTCAGACACTTCATCAATCATCATCATCATCATTTTCAATGACCACTGACAGACAGGGTCACCGTAAAGTGATGGGTGGAGGGTATCACTAGCTGATGAAAGAGGAGGAGATCCCCTATCTCACCTAAATCAAAATTGTTCAATCAAAATATCAATAACTTTGCTGTGTTTTGGCAACAAACGAGGATTCCATATCAAGAGGAGAAAAAGTAGTGCTAGACTCCAGAATACTTCTGTGATGAAGTTCTAGAGTATATGCTGTATATCCACTGTATAGCTGTTTAATGGCCTGTGGTCTCCGGAGCATGTCATTAAAGATCCAATGCTCCAGCAGCCCATTAACTCATCCTCAGCCTGTTGGAACAGCTTCACTCCATAGAATAGTTTAATTGAATTTCAATAAATGTACTTGTTCAAGGGGAGTTTTGTTTTCCACCGAAAGACGGTGTTTACGGACCTGGGGCATGGCTAAAGGTTGGCTGTTGTCCTCCAGTGTGATTTTAATAAGCTAGTCTGTTCTCCAACTGTCTCTAATGCCTTTTTGCAGTTTTCAGCAGACACTGCACACTCGCTTCTGATGTCTCTGTGCTTCAGCTAACAGCATATGGGTTTTTATATTGATAGAGTTTATAAGGCACTGAGTGAGCCTTGCAGATGGTGCATTTATTTCATATATGCAGATCTCATAAATGCTTAATACATTCTCTCAGTTATAAAGGTTAAGGTTAATCTTGTGGTGTAAAAGAATTTTGGCGACTTTCATCAATAATTATGAGATTCTGCGCTGCATTGTTGTGGGTTTAAAATACTCTTAATGCACAGATCTACCTTTAAAGAAATCCTTGTACAATATGTTATTTTAGTGTAGTTGTTACCATGGCGTTGATGAAAATAAATATTGATTGTAAATGGATGTACAGATTTAAAATCTGAGTGTAAATTTGTAAATTACACTGCCATGGTGATTGACTATTCTGAACCAGTTTGGCTGTGTCCTAATGCATTATACTGTATGTTTGAGTAACATCAACAGGAGTCAGTGTCTCTGTGGGCTCTGGTGTTATAGCAGAGCTGTGTCAGTAGGCCCCTGTGATACAGCTTAGGAGGCCCTTTGACAGAACTGGGTCAGAAGCCAGGATGAAGGAATTATGTCACAGAGAGAACTATACTAGCCTTGGCTGCCGTTCTGGTCCTCCAGCCTTTTGTCTCGAGAAAATCTGTCTAACCACACGCTCCTATAGATGTATTTACTGAATGGTAATTAGAGGATGGAAATGCCGTGGTGAACCGCTGCAGTTCATCTTAATATCCATAGCATTTAAATCAATGAGGCAGAGAGTGAGTGAGTCTCCTGTGAGTTTGTCTGTCCCTGTGGGCCGAGTCAGAGAAGATGACATCCTCACCAGGGACCTTGAGCCTACTCCTCCCTCAGGACAGCCCACACTGTGTACAACCAGCAGTGCACAAAGGCACACACACATGCAATGGTGTATACATGCACAGACATGCACGCACAGATATGTGGGCGCTAGTTTAACAGCCTGATTGCAATACTAGGTCATACGCTTACAGACATTGCGAGCGCATTCAAGCACACTTGATGCTTTTTTTATATATATTATATTATAAATATTAGTAAAAGCGCAGGTGAAGAGGAATACAAATAGGATGGGTATGTGGCTTAATCATTATCTTCTCAGCCAGTCACATTATCTATTGAACAGCTGTGCAATCACAATGGCCCGTATTGAAAATGTCTCACTAAATGAAGAAGAGAGATCAGACTGGCTTCTCCACGTGTACTATTGTTGTCCAGGAAGTGGAGAGTGGCAAGGTATGAATGTACGGCGCCACAAACCATTTGCATGATTGCATAAAAAGAAAATTAACCATTATAATGCAGTTTGGAAGGCAGGCAGTGTGGAAGAAATATATAAAAAAAAAAAAGATGAAGCACAAGTTGTTCCCTCAGCACTATCTAATTTAACCAAACCAATTAAAGTCATAATTCTGCTGTATCGCATCATATTGCAGTTAAACAGTCTACAATCGAACCTGTTGCAGCCGGCATCCTAGAGAGATGATAATAGGAAAGGGTGGTGAGGGAGTTCAGTGATGTAGAGAGAGGAGTGATTTTTCATGGTAATGTGTGAACTGTGTGTGTCCAGTGCATCCATTATGTTACTGGCACGTTGGTCTATGGTTTGCCACACATAAAACCAGGAAAACACTGGGTTATAACTGGCCAGTTTGATGTGGAAATAACCAGAAAGGTTACTTTGTGGCAGCATGTTGTTGGTCTCGTGCATCACTTTCTTAAGAGTGGAAGGTGTAGATGGAGCACATATCTGGCCTGCCTCCTCAGTGAAATGAATTAAAGGGAAGGTTTGCACACTGTCTGCAAGCAGTTTTGGATGATAAACAATCATTAATCTTTTGCTCATCACAGACTGAAGAATGTGCAGTCAAATACATTGAATACATTGTCATTTATTCATCCTCTGTTCACAAAAATTCAAACACCTCATTATGTGTTACCTTATTTGCATGCAGCTACAGTATTGCTGTCAAGCCTTTGCATTATTCACAGTGTGCGCTGCACAAAAATGGCGCACAATTGGAAAAAGCATGTTTCATTGTAGCGCTGCTTGCACCAGTCTTTGTGATGCTACAGCTCACGTGTCAATCCATGTGACACCATGAGGAGTCCCCAGGAGGCTGGATTTGCAGACACAGCATAAATAAATATGAATTGACTCACCTTCCAAAGTGACAGAGCGTTACAAAAGAATTACTGTCATGGAAGTGAAGTTCTTTAATGAATGATAAATTAATCACACTGAATTTAACAGCCTGTAATTAAATTTTTGAGGAGGCCTTAACTGTGTTTGAAAACACAACAAATGTCTGTCGCCGCCAACATTTTCATCAGAAATTCTTAGATATAAAAAATGTAAAACTTTTGTCTGAAAAAAACAGATGACTCATTCTGAAGTCAGGCAGCTTCTGTATGTTTTATTGCCGTGTTTTTTAAAACACTGCCCCCTGCGATCTAATTTCCCTCATATTCTCTCCTCTATTCAAACAATCACACTGGGCCCAGTGAATGGAAAATTATATTCTTTTGCTTTCATTCAGAGTGTGCAAAGAAGCGCATTCTGTCCCTCTCTGCTTCCATTTTCTAGAGAGAGGATATGAGCTTTATGACTCCCAAACCAAAGAGTTTTGA
This sequence comes from Coreoperca whiteheadi, assembly GCA_011952105.1. Taxonomy (NCBI): domain Eukaryota; kingdom Metazoa; phylum Chordata; class Actinopteri; order Centrarchiformes; family Sinipercidae; genus Coreoperca; species Coreoperca whiteheadi. Next base: position 24,113,947 of record CM022485.1, read on the forward strand.
AAGAGAAAAGTTTTTCAAGAACTAAACGCTCTTTTAACCAGATATTTCTGTCATCATATCACAGATTTTGAAGCTTGAAAGAAAAATGTTACAGCAGAATATTTGGCTAGCGCAACGAACCATTCCATTCAGTAAATGAATTGCAGTTACTTATGAAACATGGTTTGTGTCAGAATACTTTTGTACTTAGTAGCCAAGGCATCAGTAATGCTCATTTTAGACAATGGTGCGTACTGCTCATTCTGTTCCAATAAATTTGGTTTGAATATTGAAGTTCCTCTAAGGATGTATCCTAATATGTTTGGTGACCCTGACCTTTACTCTAGTTCCACCATCAAGCTACTTGGGGACAAGAAATATTAAACATGTAACGGAAACATTTATGATCTCTAGAGGATGTACAATTGTACCACTTTGCATGAGCCTTAAGCCACTGTCAGAACAAACTTGATACTTTTAGCTTTTAGATCTAAGAATTGCAAAGCTGTCAGTACAGTAAGTTGTTGTAATTGTAACATACAAAAAGCATAAAAAGTGTACCATGCATCAAACAAAGCTTCTTTCATGCTGTATGTACTTAGCCTTGTTACAGTAAATGAATCTCCCTTCATAGATTTTATGCCTAGTACAATACCTGTAGTAAAACAAAACTTTTCCTTAAAGGCGGGGGATTCGATTCTAATCCAATTCACATCTTTTTGTTAAATTGAGCAAATATCTCCTCCCGGTCCGCTAGCTGTCCGTTCAGTGTTGCGCAGAAAAAGAACCTGGTGTTTGTACACAGCCCTGGCTCTGTAAATGGGAAACAAACATAGTGGCTTGGACCGAGCCACACAACACTATTCCAAGCTTTATTTGTGTATATAGATGGGGTTTATGTGAGTCATTGAAACCTTCTAGTCAAGCAGTAATGTATTAGTTTTGTAAACAGCAACAAATTCTTATTTTGGGCTGTAGAAACGTATTACATTGAGAATGTTCAGGTGTACACGTGTTTGAGTGGATGTAATGTAGAAACACACACACCCTCTCTGCAAACACTCACACAAAGCAAGGTTAGCAGAACCTGGCTGGCAGCATCAAACAAAACACCTGCTGACCTCTACTTTTCTGTCTCCCAAATGACCTCCATCTGCTTCCTTTAGGTGACTGTGAGTGTGACAGTGAGGGTGTGTGCGTGTGTGTGTGTGTGTGTGCGTGTGTGTGTGTGTGTGTGTGCAGTCAGAGCTTAGGGCAGAAAGGTTGACGGACTGTGATTGTGTGTGAATGGCTGTGCATGTGTGTGTCCATCCTGTGTGTGTATATGCTATGTTGGAGTGTCACTGCCACAGTGGATCCCTCTGTTGAGATATTATGCAGCCTCTGCGGCAGAATAACTGCAGGTCTTCTCTGGTAAAACAACCTTGGCTCAGTATTCACACTGTTTAAGCCACCTGCTCCTTCTGTGACACAGACTGACCAGGTGAATCCAGGTGAAACCTTAAATCCCTCTGCAATTTCAGCCATCACAACTACCTCGCCCATGAAGGTTGGGTGTAGATGAAAGCAGTGATCCCTACCATTTTCCCGTGTTCGGCTGCAAAAGAAAATAACTCTAAGGTGCTGGGATCATTGTAACTTTTCATATCAGTTATCGGCAGGACTTTGCAAAACCTTAAACAGTCCCCTTGTGTGGCTCCTGGGATTTGTGAAAAGATGTCAAAATCTATATCTGCAAGTTGAACAAACTCCAAAAATGACTTGAATAGATAAGCATGCTGGTCAGCACAAAAAAATCGTACTTGACTTGTCAGTGTTGTCAGTTCTGTGATTTTCTGCTAATCAAGGTTCTGTTTCTGACACCTACAGTGTGTGTTAAGCCATGGTGACTATGGCAACTATCCACTTTTTCTTATACAGTATTTATTTTCACACCCACTGTTTCTGCTACACTGAAAAGTAACACCGGTCTATGTGTCAGAGACATTTTCTCATGGGATACCAACACTGTCAAACCTTTCAATGAAATGTGGCGAAGCACTATTGTGTTCCATCTGGTTATGCAGTCCATCTAATGAGTAATGCTTAAGCCTTGAGACACTGATATTTATACACAACTACATTGTTTTTACTATAACACTACATTTTAAGCTGACCCTAATTCTAAAGTTACACCCTTACGCATATGTGGGTATGTGCACGTACATTCAAAAACACATCCATGCTGTATATGACAGCTTGCCCATGTCATTTTAATGAAGATTTTTGTAAAGTGCAGTCTAACCTCAGTTTCAAAAGCAGGTTTGAAATGAGCAGCAGTAACTTATATAACAGACTGACGTGAGTGGAGTATTCTCTCCATTCTAAGGAGTGAAATATTGCATTGTGTATTTGAATACATTATCCACAGGTAAATATGTTAATTACACATATGTAAAAAAAAAGAAATTCCTCGGCGCTTAGAGAGGAGTGTAGGCTGGCAGGCGTTGCACTACTCATCAGAGTAAGCACCAAGGTTTCTTATCAGGATTAAGGCACGACAGCCAGGGTGCAATGTGTGGATTTAAACATGTCTTTGATGTGGCGTGAATGTATGTATCTTGTATCTTCAAAAGAGTGTGTGAATATGCGTCTTTGTTTCTGCTTCAACAATTAGAAGCACCTGCTGTACAATTTAAAAGAAATCTATCACACTCCCCGATTCTTTAGTCTTGTGTAAGACTTATCTTGCGTTCAGATATAGCCAAATCTTGTCTCAATATAGCTGAGATGGCAATAGAATGTATCTCAAATGTGTCTCAAATAACCATTTATGATCAGATGTAGCTTCACCATACCCACCATTTTATCTGTGGAAAACTGTAACAGCGGCTAAACCAAAAATAGATATCTGCACCATACAGAAAGGGATTGTATGGCTATTTGCATACTGAATAAAAACTACAACAAACTGAGAATGAAAAGGTTGGACATAAAAGTGAAACAAGACATTGAAGAATCACAGAGGGTGGCTAAGAGCGAAAGAGAGACCGAAAGACACACAGGAAGGGGTGGAGTGAGACAGGGAGAGGGAGAGCATGGTGACTTGCCTCGGGTAAGGACCGAGTTTTGGGGGTTTGTCCTGCAATACACATACAGCATTTCTAGTATTAGGTGATTGTTCATTGCATTTTAGGATGCCTTTGTGTTCACACAACACTGTGATGTTAAATGTGGACTGACAATGTGGACTGTGACACAAGAGAGAGAGTGTTATTGGATTTATGCAATTAAAGCCTCTTGGTTAAGGTCAGGGGGAGACTGTGGTCATGGTTCAGTGAGCCCGCTGTTTACTGTTGGTAGGCGATGGGATGGGAAGTCAGACAGGCTGCCTGCCCCACCACCCGCCACCGTCCCTTCCACCCATTTCTCCTGACAGACAACAGTCATCATTCGCACGGCCACAAGAGGGAGCTTGCCAGGAAACAAAGTTCGTTGGTCCAGACTGAAAGACATAAAAGTATACTAATTATACCTGCTAAACATTGGCATGTTGGTGTTGTCATTTTGAGCATGTTAGCATGCGGACATTAGTATTTAGCTCAAAGGTTAGCTAAGTACAGCCTCACAGAGACGCCAGCATGGCCATACACTCTTACAGAGCTTTTGTTAGGTTTTAATCTCTTTCGTGTGCAACGTTGACTTGCTCACTCGTTATCGATATTCTGTTTTATCTGTGTTGCAAAGACGGTTTCCTCTCTTTTATTTTCGTGATACAACAAGTGCTCCCATGATCCTCTATGTAGCCATGATGTTTCCTCATCTCCTCTGTTTTCTCTCCTTCGTCTTAGTGCCATTATCTAATCTGCAGGAATGTAGCAAAGGCAATTTAGTTTACCCACCACTGCGGTTGCAGAATAGTTTTCTTCATATTGTTCTTTTCTCTTTTGTTTCACATCCATCTTCATTGGTTCCCTCTATTTTCCCTCATCTCCTTTTTTCGTCACTCCCTCTCTTGCGCCATCACCATCCATGTCTCCTCCAGGGGATCCCATGGAAATGTTTAATTGTTCTGAAATGTCTACAGTGAGCTGGACTAAATGAATCAGCAGCCATGTCAGCTGACAAGAAAGTCTAATCCATTTTAGCTTCAGTTTGTTTGCAGTTATTCAAGGGTTTTCTTTCTTTTGAAAGGAGCTGGACACATTCACAGGATGGGTTTTATTTTTTTTTTTATCATTTGATAGCTTAAGGCTGTACATATTTTAGCCTGTTAAGATGTCAGATTAGGAGCAACCACTGCTTTGTTATGCTCAAGATATTTGCACATTTCTATTAGTGTGTATGAATATGTGTCTATATTTGTGCTTGCGAGTTTTTTGGAGGAAGAAGCAGTTCAAAGAAATCAAGGTTTTTTTCCAGAGCACATACAACTATACTATATTATTACTGTATACTGTTTACTATATTATAGACTGAAATTTTTTTGTTGCCGTGCTGCCCTAAAATGTAACATGCTCCCTGGTCAGTCTAGAGGTGTTTGTATGTGTGAGAACTATTACAAAACAAAGTTTCTCTGTTTAAGAATTGTGACCTCAGTAGATATACTGTATATGCTAACATGTGTGCTTCTCCTGTTTTAATCTGCATTACAGAACATGACAAGCACCGCCTATGCAAAAGTACAGAATACATGAATCTTCACTTCAAAGTCAAATGGTTCCATAATGAGTATGTCCGTGACCTACCGGCCTTCAAGGGTGTTTCCCCTGAGTATTCTCTGTGAGTCATTTTCACACACATTGTGCATGCAGAGACGCACAAACTTGCATACACACATACATTACTGTAAGAAAAATGGGATGCCAATACACTCTTAAGGGAAATTGTGGGAAAGATGAAATAAGTATATTAAAATTGCGCATAGTAGAATGTGATTGCTAAGGCGTAATAGAACAAGAACAGGCTGCTTGTAACATCCAAGTTAAAACAGGACTAAAAGGAATCTAGGAGGAAAAGATTGACTCACTCAGAGTTGAGAGAAATGCAAAGAAAAAGTCAAATTGTTCAGTTGCTTCACAATGAAATCTTATTGCCTTTTGAACAAATTAAGATGAGTACACATTTGTTATCTTTCACCCAAGTGTCAACATTACACATTTCAGTGTCCATTATACCGCTAACTATTTCCCATCTTTACCAGATAAGTCAAGGTCAAAATTTATTACAGTTCAATATCACAAAGTATGTCTCATGAGACTGTATATTAAATAAAGCAACAATAACATTAACACAATATACAAAAATATAAAAAGTTAGATAAAATACATATAAAACAATTTAAACACAAAATTGTTTGTGTTATTTGACACAGATTTTCTTTATCCTTAAACTAATAAACTATGAATACATTTTAAATATACAACATTTACATAAATGAGACAAAAGGATGGGCCTAAAGATTGAACTCTGTGCAACTCCACGAGAAACTGTTTTGTAGCCTGATGAAATATTTTTCCATATCAAAATAGTTTCTTAATAATTTTAAAATAATTTTGAATACATTTTAAATCATATTCCAATGCTACATAAACCATACTGAGAAATATTCTGTAATGCTCAACAATGTGAGTGTAATACATATAAGACTATGAAGCATTGTGGCTCAGATCCGTTTGAATCTGTAAAATTGTAATGTTTGTATAATCCATCCATGTTTTGGATGAGGAGACAAATGTATAGCCTAAAAGCATGTTTTTGTTCTTTTTTTCCACGTATGCCTGTTTTCCAATGTGCATGCATAATCATGTGCAGCAAAGCAGCAATAGTTGCAATAGAAACACGTGTAATGCAAGCAAAGAATGCAGTGCCCCCTCCCATCCAGCCAGTCTATCAGAGTAATGACTCATCCTCCCCCTCTCCAACACTGTCACTCAACACCATCTCTAGCAGGATTGATTCTTCCAGGGGCATACACATCGTACAAACACACACAGACACACAGACTTTCTCTTCCGTCTGCCTGTCTCTCTTCACTTTTTCTGTCGCCACGCCCACCTTATTTATTGGCTCTCCCTCATGCAGCAGATGCCCTTAGCCAGAGTACAAAGCAGTTTTGGGGGGACATCCGTTGCTCTGAGGAAAAGCTCAGGCAGTATATTAAACAAGGAAATGGCAAAGTGAAACAGAGCATTATTATTCCACTAACAAATGTACTTCCTTACCAGACCTCATCCGTCCCGGCCTGTCCTGTCCTCTGCTGTCCTCTGTCTGAGCCTCGCAGTCTAATCTGTCCGCAAACTGAAACTTGATATCAATGCCTGCATGAATTGCAGCCTTGGCCAAAACCACACTGAAATCTGCTAGGTCTTTTCAGGATGCCTTTTTGAGTGTAACTCAATTTTGATTGATCTCCCTTAAATACAGTGGTTTCGCTATAATTTTTAAATAACTAAAAAGCCTTGGTCTCTGAATCGTTCTCGTATAGTAAACCCCAGCTGATCTGGTGGGCCAGACAGATGAGATGAACCAAGTGCTAGAAAATACTTCCAACTATGATTTGACCCTTCAATGATTGAAGGCTTTTCTTTTTTAGGTGGTTCGAGCCATTTGTCATTCAATGGCTTGATGAGAATGAGGACGTTGCCATGGATTTCCTCAATGGAGCACTGGAAAGGGACAAGAAGGACGGAGTGAGTATAGCATTGAATTATTTCTCAATGTGTAGCTTTATATTTAACCAACCAAGCCACTTCAGACTGCTTTCTTATTCACAAGGACAGCCTGCTAAGAATGAATTTACCTCTTGAGGAAAAGGGCGTGGAGGAGAAAAGAAACACTCCTCACCCAGAGATATGACAAGACAGTAATATGAATGAAATTTCTATTAAAAATTGATAAGAATAGGAAGCAAAACATAATTTTCAGGGCAGTAAAAGACACAGAAGGATATTAGGCAATAATGAGAGGAAATGTGTATAAGCTTCACAAAACAAGTTTGCCACAGACATTATTGCAATATAGTCATGCACCTTCACACATTTTTGTGTGAATCTGTGTTCATAATGTATCTGAATGAAGGGATGCATATTTGTTATGACGCTTATTGCAGCTAAACACAAAAAGCATTGCATAGCACTATACATTTTTGGTAAAATTCAAATATTTTGATGTTTTAAACTGAAGAGTGAAGCATTTTTATTTCAATGTAATGTACACAATTTGCTTTTTATATTGTCACTACCAGGGCTGGAACACAGTCACTCTTACAAGCCACTTTGGCGAGTGGCATTCTAGGGCTGCCCCCTAAAAGTCAGAAAACTGAGTCTCAAATGTGGTAGAAACGGAGGGCAGCGTGACGCCGGACAGCGTGACGCCGGACAGCGTGTGGCAGGGCAGCGCGACTCCAGTCTGGCTGCTCTGACGCTCTCTGCTCCAGTGATGACTGTCAGTGAAGTAGCTAAACCACTTTGGAACCAGACGTTGGTACAACCTCCTCTACTGCCGTCCACTGATTGACTCTTCGGCTGACAGCGCTGTCGGCGCTCCAGGTGCCCTGGGATTTTATAACTGAACTATGAGCAGGACGCACACTTTCATATTCTCTGACTGTGTGGAAATCCACTAGCCACAGTGGCTGGTGAGCAAAAACGTTAATGTCAAGCCCTGGTCACTACTATTGTAAAAACAGGTTTAATGTTGTGTAGTGTCTTCTGTGGCTCTGACTCTTCCTTTTTTTTTGGAGCTTGACCCATTCTAGGGACTGAAATCCCCAAATTTATGGAAATGCAATATTAAATCACTTGACTACTCTTTTAAAGGTGACAGTCTGATAATGTAGTGTGTACAAGTTCATTTTGCTGAGAACAGAGCAAAAAGCTTTTGGCCTCCTGCTTATTACACAATAACTTTTTTGTTACTGGCAATAATGGCCAGTCAGAAAAGTCTTACTCAGGATGTCCACCGGACGAGGGTGAAAGTTTAAACCATGATTCATTTGTACTTTAACACATGAAACATATGATTAAAGATAACTTTTACGTTAATCATGAATAAATGCAGGAATTCATATGCGTTAAAGATGTAACTCCACCAGAGTTTCAGAGAGTTTGAGTTCCACGGTGTTAGTGCACCTCAGCAGCTGCTGTGCATTCAGGCATTAAGGGTTAACAGTACATCTTCCTGCAAGCGTCATTGGCAGTGACTGGTCTAGATTCCTGCTCTGTGAGTGAGTGGTTATAGAGTAATTGTTAGAATTAATCGGATGTTGTCTCCACTGTCCTTAATAATGTCTCACTATTATGAGGTGCTTAAAGGTCTTAAGATCTGAGATTCTACATCTGCCTCTTTCACTCTTTTCCTTCCCTTCTCTTTCTCCCAATCCCTCCATCACTCTCTCTACCCTCTGGTCCCTCTCTCCCTCTCTCTTTCCTGCAAAAGTTCCAGCAAACCTCAGAGCACGCCCTCTTTTCCTGCTCGGTGGTTGATGTGTTCACTCAACTTAACCAGAGTTTTGAGATTATCAAGAAGCTGGAGTGTCCAAACCCACAGGCTCTGGCTCACTTCATGTGCCGCTTTGCGAAGGTCAGGCTTTTTGGAAAGATCTCCCAGTGAACCCTGAATATTCCTGTGGTAGTAATAACTCACAGTTAAAGAGTTTCCCATTGATCTAAGGAGACTCTGTGGTATATTTATCGTGTTTGAGATTATCTTGTTATTAGGTTGTGACTGCTTTATATTTTTTCAGCGAGTCCCAGAAATTCAATAATAGAACAGCAAACAATCTGTAATTATAAAACTGTCTCTCTCCCTCCCTACAGACTATCAACAAAGTTCTTCTGCAATATGCTGCAATCATATCCAAGGACTTTCCTTTGTATTTGGCTAAGGAGAATGTGGTAAGTGCCCACTCAAAGTCTGCAAATGTTAATAGCAAAGGTTGCATTGAGTTTTTTTGGTCGAAATGCAAATATGGTAAGGCAGATGATGGTGTCTGACTGTCTCTAACAGCGGTTTGCATGGAAACCATGTGGAAAACGTTTCAGATAGCAAACCTAGTCTGTTCTACGCTGAGCCCCCTGCCATGTCTTCTGTAATGCACTTAAAGTGTCTCTATTAACCAAGATGCAATTATTCATCTCACAGCCCATAGCTGATCGGGAAAGGTCCTTGGTATTTTCTGGGCTCTCTGTCCATTGTTTAATGTGACAAATGACTAAACGCAGAGCCTTCTGAGTGGTCTAATTATCCACACTGGTCTTTGAAGTTGAAGTGAGAGATAACACAAAGGGGACTAGCGGAGGAGGCAGATGTTTCTTTACAGTGTTGACAGGCTCATTACAGTTGTCCCAGAGAAAACACAAAATGTCCCTCCTCGAGACAGGACTGAACAGACAGATGATGGAAAAATGGAAATAAGAGGCAGATGGAGTTGTACAGTGGCAGGATTACATTAAATGAAATCTAAACTCTAATTTGTTAGACTTTCACATATACAGCATCATAGCCATCTTTACCAAGAATGTGCTGTGTGTCTGTCTTTGCCACCAACAAACTGAAACATAGATTAAGAGAGAGCAGTTGTAATGGTTCCGAACCTGTGGGGCGTCTGACCCCTTAAATCAAATCAATGTCTATGCGTCAAAGGCCATAGTGTGGACATGGGTTATTAAAAGTTTGCTCTTACTTCGGTTTACTGTAAGGATTTTCAAAAGCCTAAATGGGTAAAAGTAAACAGTATTTTACTTAAATGAAAGCACAAATTAGACAAAAGTTACAATAATAAATGTCATTTGTTGTAAGAGAAACATTTCTGTGATCATCTTGTGAACCCTCAGTGTTATCATGGCACCCCTTGGGGCATCCCCAGGTTGGGAACCACTGATCTAGAAGACCTGCTTTTGCAAACATAGAGCTGCTATGAATACATTTCTTCATATAGATAATATTTGCAGACAAACTTGTTAGCTTAGCATCACCCTATTCAAACATCATTATCCCTGTAAATCAATAAATAGACCAGAAGAAGCTGTCTTTGCTTTTCCCCTTTGGTATTTGCAGTCCTGACTAGTATCACAGCAGCCCCATGTAACTGATTGATGATGATACATGCAATGCAGGTGTTAGTGGACCAAACCCTTTATCCTATATATTTTTTTCCGCCCTTCTCAAGCTAGAAATATGTAGCTGAGGGAAATCTCCATTGCTTTTATACAGATTTAGATCTAATCACTCCCATACAAATATGCTCATAAATCTAGGAGAGAGCAAGCCGTTATGTGCTGCCGCAGAGACACTATTGGCTCCTTTGTGGATTGAAAGACACCAATCATCCTACTCCTGTGGGGCGCAGAATTATCATTTTAGTAGCATCCATTACCACTATCATAATTTTTGGGTGTTGTATGTTTGTCCGTTATTTTTTGGGCAGATAACATAAATAATATGGGACTGACTGAAAACTCGGAAGAATTATTCACAGTCTCCATAAAAAGCAGTGTGATTAATGTCTGTCATCTGTTAAACTTGTTGTGAAGCTGAGAATCGATAATGCCTGACATATTCAGTGCAGACATTTCTCTCCCTGTTGTATTATGTATTGTGTTTCCCTGCTGACTGTCGATGTCGTGCAGAAACCTTGCATCTTTGTATAGATGATGTGTCAGGAAATCAAAACTGATGGATTTGACTGTTTTTGCCCATGTGACGTTTTGCAATGTGTGTGCAATGATGTGGGCTAGTCTCAAGCTCACAAACTGTTATAGTACAATGTCAATAGCTGTAAAAATAAAAAAAAATAGGAAATCTAGGTTCATGTAGGATGTCATCACCATTAAATATATATTTGTTTTTCTTCTGACACAAAGGATTGTACACTCTACTATACAAAAAAATCTCATTATATTTATTCTTGTACTTTTACAGCCCTGCATCCTCCTCAACAACATTCAGCAGCTCCGTGTCCAACTGGAGAAGATGTTTGAGTCCATGGGGGGCAAACAGGTCTGAGCCTACCCAAGTGTGTCCGTCTGCTGTGTCTGTGTCCAGTTTTGAACCAATTCACTTTCAATTCAACGGCAATTTTCTATCCTTTTTCTGGCATATAATGTATGAATTTTGACAATGCAATGCTGCACCGATCCGCATCCTCCCACTGGAAGGTCAAACCACAAGGTTAGCTAAAGAACAACGTCTCCAGGGCTTCAAAGGATGCAGTGTCTTGCTAAAGGACACTTCAGCAGGGTTGATGTCAGTTAAAATCGAGGCTTAAATCCTCCATCCTCGGATCAGCACTTTGCTGTGGAATAAATGCTGGGTCATGATTATGTAAATGATCATTTTAGATGACATTTATATGAAGTGAAAGTGAGTTGACCCCAACAGTGTTTTCTGTAATCCTTCCATCAGTTCTGTACTAAACCATCTAATAGACAAGTTCAGTTTGCTAGTATCACCTTTTCAACTTCTAACTTCTAACAGTTCCTCAATAACTTCCTTTGTACCTCATCATTATTTCCCCACCTCTAACCCCTCTTGTGTATAACATGTGTTGCCTTTTTGTAAATATTGAGTTAAAACCCTTTAAATCTGTGTGTTGGGTTTGAAGCGCCTTTAAATAGTTTCCCTGTCGACCTGTCTGTCAGTCTAACCTGAGAGGCAGCTGCCACGGCTTCTTATATCTTATGCGCATGTTATTCTTCAGTATCTAACGCCTGTCTTGCCTTGCGTTTTGTCTCCTGTCATTGTGTCTCCTGTTTCCCCCCATTTCCTTTCTGCACTCTCTCTCTCTGTCTCCAGGAGGAGGGGGTTGTGTCCTTCTGTAAGGTGTGTGCAATAGGACTCGTCAACACCCCTTCCCACCATTTACCGAATGATACGAAAAAGCACGCCCCCTCCCCCCTGTGCCTCCCCGCCGCCCCTCACGCTCCTACGCTTCTCACCCCACCCCCAGCCCCTTCAGCAGCATGTGCCACAGAGCATACGGAATCTGAATTACCCATCACCCCCTCTGGAAAGGCTGCTCAAGCTCACCATCCCCGGCGCTCAGGGGATAGTGGCTCAACCCACTCGATCCCGTCTTTATTTTTAGCTTGCCTTTTTCCTGTCTGCCACTTCTCTATCCATGGCTAATTTAGAAGTGCGATATTTATTTTAGTTCGTTGTTCCCCCTTTTTTTCCCCGATGCTAAAAAGCAGAGTCAGACACTCACCAAGTTGCTGGCTGTGGTTTTGATCATCTCTATTCATTTCCCAGGCGGCAGCCACAAAATGTTTCAGACAGGGTTTTACAGACCATGTTTAATGAGCTTCTCAGACACTTACAAATCTCTCCAGCTGTGTCCACGGCTGAGGTGCTGCTACCTCTCCACAGTTAGCAGATCTAGACCTGGATCAATCCCAGGCCATTATTGCCTGAAGAATAATGACACCAGAAGTCTTTACATCCGTTCAGAAAGTAAAATAATGGATATTCGCTGTTAATAGACGGTCAGGTTTATCTTTAAGAACATCTTAAATTTCTCTTGAATACTAATTATACAGCCATGGTGTATTTCAGGTGAAAGTTTTCTATTAGTTTCTTTTCTGCACAGTAGCCTATTCATTACAGAATAGTTCCGTATCAGCAGTTAACTCTCAGAGAGCCAGTGTAATTACCAAGAGCTGTTATCATAGCATTACCAATAACAGAGATTAGCAATAATCTCTTACAGGGCCCACATTTATGGTATCGTCATGGACTGATCACCCCAGATTCGTATCACGCGTTATCTTGGGTGTCGGCCTGTTTGCTAATATGCTTTTCTCACTTTAGAGATGGTGGTTTATTAAACCTTTATTTACTTGGCACTGTTTATGACAAACTATGTTTCGGAATAACAACCTGCCAGTGAGTAGATATTGTATTGTTGAAACAGGCAAAGGGAAGCAAAGCTGGGCTGCTGTTGATAGGCTGTCAGCCAGAGAGGAGTTTGTACACTCTGGATGTCCGTCAGTGTGGAGTGAAACTAGCCACCATGGAGGAGCAAGGTGCTCCATAGGTTCCAAATTTGATGTTTTCCTTTGCATAAAGTCGAATTAAAATAATAAAAAACATGTTTTCAATCGCTTAGTGGAATAACATGTATAAGAATTTCTTGTGGTGTTATTGGTTCACATATTGAAAACTGAAACTAGTTTCTGACAGTGCAATTAGAGAGTGAAAGACACTTGTACATTTATATAAACAATATTCTCAACCTTATATCCCATTTCCGGCCTAAACTAAGACCTTATCTTTGACCTCACATTTCAGAAGACGAATCATTGATATTTTCAAACTACAAAACTGCCTCACTTGGCAAGTCAAAGAAATGTCTGCGACTACCTTTGAATGGAGGCCTTTCTGACAGGATTGCAGTCTTCAGGTAGACATTTGACTGGCGCATCGGGAACCAAACGGAGTGAGAATGGAATTTTCTCCTCTCAGGATACGACAGGTGCCTCGGTTTATCTAACATCGGGGTGAATTTCCTGTGCCAGCATTCCCATTAAGACACAGTGTTCTTGAAAAAAAAACCCTGAGAATCTCAATTTCAGAGACTGCCAGGCTGCAGATTAGAGGCCCAGTCTAAAACTTTCCCCAGCCAAAGGGGAACTGATAAAAGACCAAGGCCTACAGTATTTTTATGCTATCACTTGAAAAGATGTTATCTGTTACTCAAACAGTAGAATAACAAGTCCAACCTCTATGGGCAATTTTCTATGTAACTGAAAAATCTTGCACGCTGTGATCTTTTCCATTGAGGTGATAGCAGTATGAACACATGCGCATGTGAACACACATGCACACACAGATAAATCTATCCCATTCGTGCACAGGGCCCACATTTATGCCTGCAGAATAACAATGTCTATAAAGGGTTTAGCTTACACACCCTCTTCCCAGCTGAGCCATCCGCCATTAGAATGTGTGAGATGAGCGGCTCCATGGCTAAGCTTATCGGGTCTAGTGTGACGATATGTTATGCATGTGGTGCGGTGCCTGGCCTCACACATCCATCTCAGGCACTGAGCCTCAGCGACGTGTGTTCTCCACCCCCATCCGACGCATCAATATTTCGACATTTGTACATGGCAAACGTAATTCATAAGCACTGACACAAACAGTGACACAGATGCACTCATGCATGCAGCTACCGACACACAAATACGCTCACCCACACTGCACAGCACAAATATCCACCCATGCATCTTCTCATAATATGCTCCACACCACAGATGAGCACAAACATCCGCTCAACCATCACAATCACATGCATAAATGTGCGCAGCAGAAACCCAACACATGCCATGCATGGGCACATACTGTACATACTGTGAATCAATTTTGAGGATGTGTTTGTGGGGGCTGGTGCTGAAAATTGTTAATTGTTACGCCATGTCTGATTTATATCATACTGTAGATATTTAGGCACATAGTACATGGATTTAAGAGGCTTGTAGCAAAGTACAGTCACTGACAATAATCTAGATATACCAGAATCTCCTGAATAATAAACATATAATAAACTTTGAAAAGTTGCACGCTCAAATGAATTTCGAATTGATTACAGAAATACGTCGATTTGCATAAGGTGTGTCGCACACAGAGAGAGAGAGTCTCCTGTTTAATGTAGGCCTACTTATGCTGTTGTTCAGTAAAAGCTTGTAAGTGCACCTGTTGGTGCCGATGTCATTCGGTACCACGTTGGTTTCTATCATTTCAGTAGGCTGCAACATTAACAACAAGCGTCCTCCGTACGTGGTGGCTAACCTGCTGATGTGAAAACAGAATCACTGGTGAAGCCAGTGAGACAGAGGTGTGTGTGTGTGCGTGTGTGTGGGGAGGTCATTAGATTAATCGACTAATTGAAAAAATAATCGTTAGATTAATCGCTAAAAAAAAATATTGTTAGGTGCAGCCCTAAGGTGAAACAAACAAATGACCAATATTTCACTCTGCAGCAACAATTTTCCTACTGAACATAAAAAGTCAGTCAGAGGATTTCAGTATCAGAACATCTGTAGATACAAGGATTTCTATATATGAAAGTAAGCTTTATTCCTCTGAGATGTTGCATTGTTGAGGATGCCTGACAGCATACTCTCTCTACTGTAACTTGTGTAGTAGTGCACAAAAATCCCTTCCTTCCCTTTTGAGAGACCACTAGCTGGCTGCTTCTTTGCTGACACCATGTCTCATGACTCGGCAAGCAGTCATCATTGCAGCGCTCGGAGGTGAGCCAGCCATTTGTATTCAGAACGTTCACTCGGCACAGATGGCAGGCAGAATGAGTGGAAGGCCAGCAGCGAGGCGGGTTACCTCTCCTCTGTGCCTGTCGTCCCCCCCAACACCCCACACCCCCACCAGTTGAGGCAGAGATTCAGAGTTCTAGTCTGTGTGGGCTAGTGTATGAAGTCTAATGATGTAGTAACTGTCTGTCTTCCACTGACAGCTGGATGCAGAGGCCAGTGATCTGCTAAAGGAGCTGCAGAATAAGCTCAACACGGTGCTGGATGAGCTCAGCGGAGTGTTTGGCTCCAGGTGAGCATTAGTGTGACTCAACGTGTGTGTGTGTGCGTGTGTGTCTGTGTGGGATCATTTTCATTAATTTTAACGTCTCCATTCATGTCTTGTTCTGTCAAAGAAATTGTACTACAAGACTGCTTAGTTATTGACAGACATATACTCAAAATATAATTGACTCGAGCGCTTGCTGTGCACCATGCTTAGTGAGCACAGCAAGTTGCTTAACATTTCAGCTTGAACAAAAGACACGCCTGCTCTTAACCCCTTTTCAATAATATAATAGGACGAGCAGGAGTGAGCTTGCACCTCCTTAAAGTTACCTCACTGCTACAGCCTAAAATATGGACCCAGTAAAAAAGGATTTGTTGAATTGATTGTTGTGTCCCATCACACAGTTTCAAACCTGTGATCGAGGACTGTGTGAAGCAGATGAACCAGGAGCTGGTTCAGATGAAAGGTTCGGCCAAAGGGAGTAACGCTGCCATGGATGCAGAGACTGTCCTCCGGCCTCTTATGGACCTTCTGGATAAAAAGTGGGTACATACTGAATGTAGGGTCAGAGTTTAACCTCTAACAAGTGAGGAAGTTTGCCTCTTTTGCAAACCAAAATCAAAGTCATTAATACAAGATTCATTAGCCTCAGCCATTCATTGCCATCAGGGTTAAGGTGCTGTCAGAATAGGATTTTGCCTGGTGAAATTTGGTCGTGTGGTTTGACGACGGTTCAGGAAGTAGCACTGATGGGGTTGCATAAACTGAGGACCATGCGTGGCTCTTGGGCTAACGACAGCAGTCCACAAAGTTGTAAATTATATTTACAAATCAATCGTTGTACTTCACTCTTAATAACCTCTACCACTGTTCTTGCACTGACTGCTTTTTTTTGCTGCTTTTATTATTTCAGTTATATCACCAATGATAAAACAGTTTTTCCTGAATAGGAGGCCAATCCCACCCCCTCACTCGGAACTGGCTGACATTGGAGAGTCTCACAATTTCACATGTCAACGTTCATTCAGATTGAACTCTGTGCGAAGTGATACCAGCAAGTCTTACCACGTTTTTCATAGAAATGAATGTTAAGCGAAATCCGGTGTTACAGCACGTTTAGAGTTTCTGAATAGTTTGAGTAGTCCCGGGTTCATTTTCTGATGTCTGAGGTTGTATCAGAATCTATAACGTAGATTATTAATGACACATGGCTACCATTAAGCGATCACATTTAAGCAACCAACTATTGCATTTCAGTTGGTTTTGGTTATTTGATTAAATGCATTGTGTTAGGAACCACTAAAGTACCACTGAAGTACCATATCAACTATGGCGAGTCCTGCATTACTACCTAATGCTGATCCTGTCTTATAGATGGCTCATGTGTGAAAATATATTTTTAGGGCATTGCTGTTTTAGTTGAAGAAACAGGTACTTACATTGATTGATTCACTGCACAGAGATGGTAGCTGAGGTGTCAGTAGTGTCAATCTAATGACTGTAGAATAGAAAATCATTTTCTATACAACTTTTCAGTCACGGTTTCTCAAACATTGCTCCGTTCACTATTTTTCTCTGTGGGTTTGTGTTTGCCCCTTGCAATATTAGAAGGCTTTTTGAATGGGCAAGTAAGCTGCTTTGAACAGAGCCGTCAAATAGTAAACTGTAATAACAATGTTTCTGACCAAATTAGTTGTTGTATTGTACAGACATATAAATTGATAATTCTTATATTTGCCAGTTATATTAAAAGTGTCTGGTGTTCAAACAGATCAGTAACTAACTGACAACACAGAGCACAAAGTTGTTGAGCACAGTGGGACTACACATGCGTGAGGGTACAGTGATGCCATGACTCAGTAGTTAGATTTCCATTCATGTAGAGTTTTTCGGTTCCATGTTTCTAATTCCAGTTTAGTTTTGATAGATGAGTAAAAAATAAAATTGCCCAATGAAATGACTACAGCAGTATAATAATCACTACCAATTTACATTTGTTTTCAGAAAAAAAGAGTTCAACATTATCTGTGTGTGTCTAGTAATTCAACTTAGGGACTTTACTTCTGTGGCGTTCTTGAAAGGACCATAGCAATGATATGGTTCAGTTGAGCTCTGGGAATCGCTCTCAACCATTTGTCAAAGCAACATTTAGGCCAATGGGGTATTACAGGGAATCCTCTTAATGATATGGAAATACCAAATCCTTCCTCCTGTCTCTGAGACCCTGCTTGCACAATAGGGTGAGATTAAAGCATGAAGCTGCTGCAATTATTCTATGAATCACAGGTGTTTTTCCTTATTTAATCATGTTATTTATGAACACTTCATCACTTGGAGCCTTCAGCCATGTTGTCTCAGTTTGAGACAGCTTGAGTGCTTTTGACTGTTGACCTGACAAATGCCCTTTTTTGCCACCTTGCAGTTTGATGTTATTTGCCAAGATTTGTGAGAAGACTGTGCTGAAACGAGTCCTCAAAGAGCTATGGAAAATCGTGCTGAACACCATCGAGAGAACAATTGTTCTGCCTCCGCTGAATGACCAGAGCGTGAGTTTGATTAATTATCTGTCTCTTTCCCTTTTGTTACTCTTTTCATCTCTCGCCCTGCCCCCCGCCTCCCTCCTCTCTTCCACCTGTCGCTCCCTCTCGTTTCCTCCATCTGTTCAGCTCTCTCCCTCGTAACACACAAATTACTGTACAGGAGATGAAACAACATGGCATCTCTAAATCTTTGCACATGTGGAGTGAATTTTTTCCTACTGTTAATGCTTCTATAAGAGCCAGGTTGACATTTTTCACCTCAGGAATATCTTATTTACTGTTTTTTGTTGTTGTCGATAGAAACATGAAAGTGCAGTTAATTGCCATCATATCTCAAACGTTTTCCTCTCTCTGCCACTTGGAGTTTCCAAAATAGCTAGTGCAGCTTTGAAACACAATTACAGTATTGTGTTCATGTTTAAGATTTTGCCCCTTCTGTGCCCCCTTATTCTGTTGATTATTTTGTTCATATAATATATTTCGTTCACATTCATCTATTGAGTGTTTCTTTGTGTATTTTGCCATAATGGAAAAATATCTGTCTCTCAAACAGCAAGGAGCTCAGATGATCTTCAATGCTGCCAAGGACTTGGGACAGCTGTCCAAACTGAAGGTAAGTTTTGGATGAACCCAAGGCGGGTGTTCAATCTCAGCACACAAACCCTACAAGGTCTGATTCTAAAGGGATTTCTCAAAGCTTAGCCGACTCGTCATCTCAGTAAAACATGGATTAGATGGTACAGATATCCTCAGAATAAAGTGCACTACAAGAAACCCAACACACAGCCCAATAATCCATATTTAAACATATTCATATCTTTAAAAGGTCTTTTTGGAGCTATCCAGATATGTAACTCAATGTCAACATGGATAACATCATGACAAGCTACCAGAAATATAAAATAGATGTTAATTTTTCTCTCATCCACAATATAAATTTTTTGGGATGGAAATAGACCTTCAAGGAGCACCGGCACCCAACTGTGAACTTAGATTTACTTTATCTACACATTTGGATAGATGGATGATGTCATTTGAAAGCATAGTCATGTAAACTACTGTCGGCTTTTGCGTCGTACAGTGTAACTCAGTGCAACACTAGCCAGGCTGGTATCTAATTGCAGATGTGACCGGAGGATGTTTAATCCCTCGAGCTCTGTGTAGTGAGGCGCTGGAATGGATCAGTGGTTACACTGTGGTTTCACTAACAACTGTGGTATGACAGTACCTCAGAGAGGTCTTTTAGCTCTGAGTCATATGGGGGATGCCAACTGAATGTATGTTCATGGGCATTTATATGTGTGTTTACCTGTTGGTGTGTTCGTACTCATTTTTGTGTTGTGTGTGTCAGATGTCCTCTGAGGGAACGTCTGGGTACTGTACATCAGTACACAGATGGATGTGTTTTTGTTCCCTCCCAAAGCATTGAAGTGGCTTATCATCCTCCTCGCCCCACTGAAATGTTTTTTCATGCAGTCCACTATGTGTATATTCTCTGATGTGAAGTTAATTGTGATACTTTCTGTTTTGTTTGGTTACAATAAGTTACATCCTTATTCAATTATATGATATAATATTATGTTATTCATGCATATTTGTATGAATACCTGTCAAATTACTATTCAAGTGATGTGACCTTTGACACGTGTAAAGGATTCATTACGTTCTTTCGTTGTTTGTCTGAAATAAATAACACTGTATGTGGGGACCACCTTGACAACCATGTACTTCACAAATCCCATGGTCATTTCTGGGCTGCACTTACCTGTGTAAGCAAATATGTTTCAAAGGAGGATTTGTAGGGTTGTATCTGCGTTCCCTCCTAAATGTGGTAAGAAGACATATTTCTTTTAAAGAATATACAATTCTATTTGAGCAAAGAAAATAAATCCAAAGAAAGGGCCTTTATTTCATCAAATAACTAGCACGGGGTCCATACATCTGCATCATGGGGTTTTCATTAGAGAAAAGTATTTCTTCCTGCCTGCAGCCTTTAGTTATTTTGGGGCTCACCATTACATTGTTTTCACAGGATGGGGAGATTACTGGAACTGAGTCAATACAAATCAAGTGGGCCCAATGCAATTTTGGCCTCAAAAACAGACAACATCTTAGCGCAGATGTTGATTAAAGCGTTTTTTGTCTCACACCAGCTCTTTAAAATATTCATCTGCAGCCTCTTATTTGAGCGATGGGATGTGCATTTTCACAGTGCTGCGCATTGTTGGGATATATTGATTAAATGTGAGCAACAAAAACTAAGCTCATGCAAAAGTTCACAGACGTGTGTGCTTTGTACACACAAGGGGCCAGACACATGAAACCGTTTAGATTTGTAGCTGCATCTGTGATTTAGTTTCTTCAAAGCCCCTTTAAATAAAACATTATTGCCATTTTGCCTATGCCCTGTAAGGAAAGCACCAGGGAACAAAGGCAGTGCCAGAAGTTATTTGCTGTAATCAATTCACAAATTAGGAAAACTTCAATTGCAATTGTCAATTTATTTTTCGTGATTAAAATAGATTTTTAGAGCTGGTGTGAGACAGCAAGGCTCAAATGTCTTATACATGCTGCAATTGACTGCAACTGGTGCTGTCTTGGCTCACCTAGGGTCATCACCATTATGCTGAAGAAACATTTTAAATTCAAAGCATCTGATTGCGACTTGTGTTCCTGTTTTGCCAACTGTAGAGTGCTTGACTTGATCTGATATCCCTCCAGGAGCATGTAATTCGAGAGGAAGCCAGAAGTCTGACTCCACGACAGTGTGCAGCCATGGACCTTGTGCTTCCCACCATCAAGGTGAGTTTCATTTCGATTATGCAGCATGAGACACCTGGATGGCTAAACTTGACCTTTAAAAAAGACAGGGGAGCCACACAGAGCGTAGCAGAGCAGAGATATGCAAATTGACGCAAATGAGAATTCTGTAAATCAAAGACACGGTAAACTGCGAGGCTGTGGCTCATGTCATATGCTTGGGACGTCATGTCCCGAAATGCTGTTGATCCCCCTCTTTTATTCTCTTCTGGTTTTTAATTTTATAGGCTGGTTAAAGCAGAAATGTAAATATGGCAAGCGTTGATGCTGGAATTTAAGTGGACTGGGAGAGTAGCAATGTTTATGTCCAGATATTCACATGCTGGAAAAGATACAGTGACAGTCCAGGTATATCTCTATTAAGTGCACTCAATAGAGTGCACATTCTCTGCCAGGCCAGGTATCAACAAATGGCGTGAGTGTTCTCACAAGGCCTTTTCTGCTTTTTGCACATCATTTCATTCCATTCAGTCTCTACTGACTTATATTGTGCAGAGACAACGTACGTACGTATTTACATACGTGAATGTCAGAAAGAAAGAAATGTCAGGTGACGTAGATTAAAGAGCGACAGAGTCCTTATAGGTACGAGGTCAGGGTGGATGGACGGATCGAACAAACACAGACCTTTTACCCAGGACACTGCTGTCCCATGTGAAACCAAAAGTAAACCTTGGCTAAGTTAACTGAGGTAACATATTTAACTTACGTCACTAATGTATTTACCTACCGGCCGGTTAAGTGGAGAGAGGAGTCAGCAGTCAATGGTGGTAAAAAACAAACCAGTCAATAAAGTTGATTTTTTCAAAAATGTTATGTCACGGCAACCAAGAGAGGTCTTTGAACATACAGTCCTAATATCCAAACACAAGATCCACTCCACTGAGGGCATGTGTATTTTTTATTTTAATATGCTTACACTAAAATGGAGAGAACTATTATACTTCACTTTCAACTCACAAATTTCAAAAGAGACTTGTAACAGAGGCTGGTATGAATTGTTCTAAATCTCCACTGTTTGATAGTAATTGTAACTCCATGATGTTAATTGATGTAGTAGCAAGAAGATGATGTATCCAAATTAAAGTACTTTCAACACGCAACAAAAACGTACCATTATAGATTTAAACACACATGACACAATACGTCTAGACCCATCTAAGGATAATTCATTTCCAGGAATATGGAGAGATGCCCAAAGTCTCTCAGCAAATCAAAGTGTGAAATACAGCACTGCTGATTTACTGCCATTCAACTACTTGTTGTAAAGGGATATGAGACAATTTCAAGACCACGCCTCAGTTCTACAGGGACAAGAGGAGAGTTATGGTGAGGTGCCACTGGGGGAACACTGCATCATAAAGTGCAGAGAAAACTAATTGATTCTGCTGTCTCCAAGGAAACTACCTGCAGGTTTAGATCAATCATGTTGCTGGAATTGTTTTCATCATTATTCCAATCAGAAAAGTCAATTAACACAGTTAAGTAGTGCCTCAGGAGAGTTGGCTGATCAGATCAAGAAATGCTCTGCAGAGGGTTACTTGCATCACATTTTTCATCATACTGCCAGCACAACAGCTTTAAACCTATAATCTAAAAAAGAAAAAAGATGGGAGGGATGCATTGAAGTCCAACTAAATATACTGTAAATATTGACTACTGCAAATATAAATGATTGACTGCTGGTATTAGATTTGTACGTCCAGATGTTACCCCAAAGGTAATACTGTATTAAGAAGCCAAACATATATAAATGCAGTAAAATGGCACATGCCTTCAGATTCACACAAGCAAGGATTATAAAGTCTACTTCGTAAAAAGACCACAGTATGTAGCTAAACCACAAAAGCACATTTAGTGATTATCCCACTGAAAATATTTCATCCAGACTGATCTTTGAACCTCTGAAAACTAATGGGTAGGATAATGGGTAAATGCACTGGCCCATGGAGAAGTGCATACGTTACAAAGATGTCATGCAGTCCATTTAACTTATTCCCGATAATGCTCCATTTGTTCCTTTCTTTGAACTCTGACCTGGGAGTGATTATAGAAGACAGACAGCTGTTTATGTCTTACCAAACCAGTGTTGTTGTTCTAAATACATTTGGATGATACACATGCAGTGTATTTCAGAACAGATGCCATTTTTTTAGATGCCATGTATTGAAACATATTACCTGTTTTTCCTATTGTCAGAAATAGGTATTACGTACTGTACGTGGCAAATATATGGGAGTACCCGTTTGCGTAGAGTTATCATCACTACACTCAAGAGAAGAGTGTAACCTTACATAATAAACCCCAAGATGAAAAACCCCTGATAAGCCTAGAGGATAGAGAAGAAAAAGCAAACAATGAAAGAAATAAAATAAATAAATAAAGGACACAAGGAAAAAAGAAAGAAATAAGGAAGATGGACAGGAAAGTTAGAAGGTAAAGAGGACGAAACACAACAAAGAAGAAATATCGGAAGAATGGAAGTGTGGCAGGTAATTGTTCCCAAAGGAAGGGTGATATTTTGCTGTTGGGTCAGCCGCTCGTGACGACCTCGTGACAAGGTGGCTTGAGCTGTATTTTTTAGTTGAATGAACATAAGCATAACCACTTCATGATAACAATACCTTAAAAATGCCCCAACAAAATGAGGCAAAACTATTGAACTTTGAATACCATCCATCCATCCATCCATCCATTTTCTACCGCCTATCCGGGGCCGGGTCGCGGGGGCAGCAGTCTGAGCAGAGACGCCCAGACTTCCCTCTCCCCAGACACTTCCTCGAGCATTTCCGGGGGAATACCGAGGCGTTCCCAGGCCAGC
Organism: Coreoperca whiteheadi; assembly: GCA_011952105.1. Classification (NCBI taxonomy): domain Eukaryota; kingdom Metazoa; phylum Chordata; class Actinopteri; order Centrarchiformes; family Sinipercidae; genus Coreoperca; species Coreoperca whiteheadi. The sequence goes on from CM022485.1 coordinate 24,137,623, forward strand.
CGAGAGACATAGTCCCTCCAGCGTGTCCTAGGTCTTCCCCGGGGCCTCCTCCCGGTTGGACATGCCCGGAACACCTCCCCAGGGAGGCGTCCAGGAGGCATCCGGGACAGATGCCCGAGCCACCTCAGCTGACTCCTCTCGATGTGGAGGAGCAGCGGCTCTACTCCGAGCTCCGCCCGAGTGCCCGAGCTCCTCACCCTATCTCTAAGGGAGCGCCCAGCCGCCCTGCGGAGGAAACTCATTTCGGCCGCCTGTATCCGGGATCTTGTCCTTTCGGTCATGACCCAAAGCTCATGACCATAGGTGAGAGTAGGAACGTAGATCGACTGGTAAATAGAGAGCTTTGCCTTGCAGCTCAGCTCCTTCTTCACCACGACAGACCGGTACATCGACCGCATCACTGCAGAGGATGCACCGATCCGCCTGTCGATCTCCCGCTCCGTCCTTCCCTCACTCGTGAACAAGACCCCAAGATACTTAAACTCCTCCACTTTGAATACTGAAGTCATAAATCCTTAAGAAGGGCAACCTAGACCATTGTAATTAGGCTCTCAGAATGTAGTACAATGTACAATTGCAGTTTTCAAAAAGTACAGCAATATCATCACTTAAAGTAAGCTAAGCCTTGGTTTCAATGTTCATTTGTGACAGAAAGCATAAACTTTTATTCTTAAGGTAAATGTATATTTTGCTGCAGGCTACGTTTTGGATACATTTTATGCAGTTCCACATTTCGTGTGTGCCGTTTTATTTTCATTCTCTTGATAATCTCCACCCATGTCTCCTTTCACTTGCATGCCATATTATGTATAGTTCACGAGGCAGAAAACAGTGACTCCTACTGTGCTGAGTCACAGTCGCACAACTCAAAAAATATTTACCAACTCCCTAGAAGGGCGTCATTCAATGTCTGATGGAGATGGTGGGGCTCAAATATCACCTGGCGCTATATAAAATGTGTGGAGCCTATCTCCATCTCCTGTATTTTTTTGTCCAGTGCCTCTGAGGACATGAGATGAGTGTGTATCAACTTTTTAACTTAGATCACGACAACAGACCCTCCACTAACTCTGCAAATACTCCTTTGTTCCTGTAATGATCATGCGTTACAGAGGAGAGCTAGCCAAACACAAAACAAGCACTAAAAGAAAAAAGGCAATGACGGGCTTAGAAATGTGTGTCCAAGTTCCGATATTCATCTTTTGTCTTTTCAGCAACACCTCCTTTCTTAATAAGATCTGTCCATGCCCTAACCCCCCCCCCC